>CM042147.1:105384273-105475232 GCA_023376005.1 Doryteuthis pealeii | reverse complement strand
TATTTGTTTAGTTGTGATTGCAATGGATTGTAACACATAATCAAAACAGAATGAATGGAGAAAAAAAAACGAAATTAAGAAGGACAGAAAGGAAGAAAAAGTGTTTAATAAAATTATCAAAGATGAGAGAAAAACAAAAAAAAAAGAGAAAGAGAGATGGTGATGCAGAATGAATACACACGGTTAGCGAGTACCTGTACATATTGGTTTTGACTTGTGTTTCACACACACCACACACACACAACACACACACACAACACAAAACCCTTTCAAGCTGAGGAAAACATATGGCATCCCATGAGTTTGCAGAATCTTGAAAAACAAAATATTTGTTCACAAAAATATCACGGTTTATTACTAGAACTTCGAAATACGCTGACTGTATCCCTGTAAGGGTAAGAACCCACTACAAAAAGATGCTAGGGTATAAAATTAAGCACCTGCTGGTGAGGCTCCATTTCATACACTCTTCCTCTGTATTCACTGCTTTGTCGGTGGAGCTTAGAATACGCTGACTGTATCACCTGATGAGAGGTAAGATGATGGTTAGGGTCCAGTTCTGGGCTCTGAGCATTTATGGAATACTCCTTCATTGTCATTACTCCCAGGTCTACTCTAACCTGGAGTGGCAGTACCTGCTAAGGTTACATCTTTAAGGTAACATAGAAATGTTCAATCATTTACTTATTACAATTACTCTTATCATTATTATTATTATTATTATTATTATTATTTACTTGAAACCATTCAACTGTTTGCTAATTATTTGTATCAGATGCGAATAATTGATATCACATAACTATGTGCTAAAAAAACAAAAAAACAACAAAAAACCCCCCTAAAACTCTTAAAAAACAATTACACAAAAATGTAAATATGAACGTATAATGAATCCGATTCCCTAACCTCTAGACATAAAATAACCCTAGGTGGGTTGATATGTCGTTAAATTCAATAAATCAATCAATTACAAAAATGACTATATCCAGTAAAATAATAATCAGTTGCTTCCACAATTTGCGTATAACTCAGTCTAACGCTAGTGAAAAGGGGATAGACTCCCTCGCTATCTGGCTAATACCGACTTTAGGCCACCCCGACGACTTTTACTTACTTACGTGTGTACGTGTGTGCGTTCGTGCCCGTGTGTATATATGGGGCTACATTTTTGCATTTAGTTTAGCAAGTATTTCTGGAATATGTTTTTCTGTCTTTAAGAAAATAGAGTTTTGTATGTGTTAAACTGAGGATATAAATAGGTGAGATGCAAAAATGTTTATACACGTCTAGACGAGATTGTTAGGATTTCACGTATCGCTATTAAGCCCTGGGGAAGGTATGCATCCAACTATTCTCCCTCTAGCTATGGGTAAATAGTAGGCAGAATGTTTTTTTTTTAACCTTGGTATTGCAACCAGTCCAAGAGAAGGAAAACTCTGAAATCAAACTTGGTTAACTCCGTATAAAAAATTGACCTTGTGTCGCATCTTGCTCGTGGCAGATGGGTTGGGTAAAGAAAAGTATTTTTTTTTTTTTCAGCTTTTCTTTTTCTTCGGGTTTGATATTTTTTTTTATACTCCTTTTTTTCTTCCTAGTTTTTTATTACTTTCGTTTCCTTTTTTTTTTTTTTTTTTTACTCTTACTAGCAAATATATGCACCCTCCGGGTGCAAGTATTTAAGTTTTATATAATAAATATCATGTTAAATTAGAAAGGCTAATGAAACTGAATAAGAATGCAGATAAAAAGATTTGGAACAGAGGGGGTATGATTGAAAATAGAACAACTTTGGAACTAACTCTTCCATCATTTTCTATTACTCCCGTCTTTCATTGGTAAATTTTTCCTAATTTAACTATTTAGTTAAAATAGGAAGTAAAGAATAATATTACAGTTATTTTTCTTCTTGTTAATGGATTTATTTTAAGATTTATCCCCGAGATTTTTGCTCATATTCAATAAGATAAAACCAAACAATTAGAAATCAATAATACTAAGCATATATTTATTAAAATCATTTTTTAAAGATCAATATGTAAATTAGCCTTCCATTCACACTGTCAACCGCTATTTTGTTGTATATAAATACAATTGCATGTTATTAGTATGTAGATATAGTCAACAGTCTTAATGATGTAAAACAATTTTATTAATAATTGAGGTTTAAATAAAAATAAAATCATGGAAAATGTGACGTAAGAAAAAAGGGAATTGTGACTTGAGTAGTGATATAATTTCGGTTACAGACAGACAAACCCACAATCTCCATTATAGTAAGATTTCTTTCTGATTTTTCTCTTCTTTCTTAATTCCCATTTCCATTCCTATCGTCTCCATGTTTCTTTTCATTTCCTTCTATTCCTCTCCTTCCAACATCCTTCGTCTTAATTATACAACACACAGCTTTGAGCGCATCTCTTCTGTATACACTCCAGTTGTTTCCTTACAGATTCTCAAAGAGAAATATCAGAGGCTAACGTTAAAAATATTATTTAAACATTTAATTAGGTGTGATAATTGTACTGCTCATGTTACTGTTAGGCGAGAATGTGATCTTTTTGTCGAGGACTAATATCAACAAACTGTTGGGTCGGGAAACAGTGAGACAAGGTCGATAGCAAAACGACTATGTGAAATTTACCCCTATTTCACATTTGCGCAAAGCGGCTTTGAAGCCAACAAATAAATGAAGGAAGCGAAAGATAAAATAAGAAGAAAGTGATTTGAAGAGAATAAAGCAAAGAAAGAAAGAAGAAAAAAACTAAGTTTGAAAGACGAGAGAGAGAGAGAGAGAGAGAGAGAGAGAGAGAGAGAGAGAGATGACATTATAGTATCGAGACAGTTGTTAAACAATTCTCATTCCTAATGTGACTGCGTAAAGTAAAAGGAAAATACCATAGCTGTTTCCCCAAAAGAGACGAGTTCACAAATTTTCTTTCTTTTCGGCTCGTTTTCTCTGTTGTTCTTGTTTATTTTTATTTTTTAAATTTTTTTTTTTGTACGTCTGAAATAATTTTCTGCTGTAGCAGGCAGCCATTCGGACGGAATCTGGAAGTTTCAGAAGGTCCTTCTGCGAGTATGTATATGGATATAGAGAAAATATGGAAGAAAAAAAATTGGAAGGAAGTGGGGCAAATAGAGAATTTAGGAAAGAAATGAAAGCAAGTCATAAAAATGAGACGGCCAAAGAAGAGAGAGAGAGAGAGAGAGAGAGAGAGAGAGAGAGAGAGAGAGAGAGAGAGAAAAGGAAGGAAATACTAATAAATATTTAGGGATTACAGAGAGAAACAAGAGAAAGAAAGCTGTAAGAAATGTTAGCAAAAAGCGAGAGTGGAATGTATTGTTGAAGTTAAAAGGAAGAGACAGACGAATGAGTTCGATTAGAATGGAAAGTATAAACCGTTGTGGATAATAAGAAAGAAAGTGTGAAGTAAGAGAAAAAAAGTAAAGTATGTATTTACCCAACCCCTCCGTCACTGTGTGCACCCCCCCCCAAAAAAAACCGAATCATAACTGAAAAAAATGTAAATATGAACGTACAATGAATCCGATTCCCTAACCTAAAATAACCCTAGGTGGGTTGACATCCGTTAAAATCAATCAATCAATCAATTACAAAAATTATAATTTACTATATCTTACTTAAGTTCAATTCTTAAGCTGAGTGAAGCTGGTTTGAATCAGATTTTTTCTTCTAGACTGATGTCTTATTAAAAATAGATAACTAAGTCTATCCAACTATTTACCAAAGATGGAAGAATGGATTCATGCCTTCCCAAAGAGCACTAGCGCGAAGTGAAGTGGAAACAGCCTCGGCGATTTGAACTTGGGTCGCCTATTTCCACTATCTATGGCAATAACTGTTACACTTAGTGCGCCTCCAGACTGAAATAGTATATAAAAAATATAAACAGCCAGATAATGGCATATCGAAGCCAGCAGTCTTAAAAAGACATGTACATAAAGGTGGGCTGAAAAGTTAATATGATTAAGTCATATCTGCTGTTGATGACTTTTTTGACCAATGGTATCGAAGCATTGTGTAATAAGTAATTGAGAGTTACCTCCCCTATTTTTGATTACCTCCCCTTTGGAGAACTCCCTAGTGAATACTAGACTATATAAACTCTCATAAGGTACCAATTATTCAAAGTAGAATAAAGCTTTCCAATGTCTATCAGTGTTAATCGCTTGTCATTATTTGTATCGTTATATTGTCACATTGCAACACCGATTGAAGAAGTGCGTGGACCGCAAGGGAATGGGGGGGGGAGACTATGTTGAAAAGATAAACCTCATTTTGTCACATTCCAGCTATCTTGGTCAGCCTATGAAAGAAAAGAAATCTAAAAAGTGAACAAAAATAGATTTGCTGCTGGTCAGTTTAATCTTAAAGGCTTAACAGTTCGATTCGCAAAAATCTTCTTTTTTTTTTTCGTTGTCACGTGAATCCTGTTTCGTCCATTTTGTAGAGAGAAAAATCCGTGCAGAAAAAAAAAAGGTAAGAAAAAGTTCAACTCGCTTCTTGAATGAAATAAAAAGATTACGTTTGAAACAAGATGAAACTCAGAAAGACAAGACAATCCATTTTCATTTCGAGGTGTTGATCCAAAAAGGTAAAAAAAAAAAAAAAAATAAATAGAATAAAATAAATGAATAAATAGATAAATAAAGTAAATAATAGAAATAAAATATCATATATCTTTAAAAATCGAATATTTTTTGATAATTTCTTGAGAAAAAGGATAATTTCAAATGACTAGTTTTAACCCTGATATTGTTGCTATTGCTGAGCCTGCTTCAGAGTGCTTCGACCACTGGAGCGGCTAAGTAAAATTAACAGCCTTGATCCAAAGGTGCTATCTCCACAAGTCCACCTTCCCCTTGATTTAAAGGGACAGGGTTGGGTTTATTGCCAAGTGCATGATGCGCAACCTTGAGGAGAATACTGACGGGATTAACGTATTTTTTGTGCCTACCAGCCATGAATTTCGGCTTGTGGGTGGGTCCACATAAAAATGTCCTTGTGTCACGCCCTTATAAGTGGGATGAGGGGCAAATACCCTGAGCCTGCTTCAGAGCGCTTCGGCTAAGTAAAATTAACAGCGTTGGTCCCAAGGGGCTATTCCGCCAGGCAATACCTGCCTCCTCGATTTAAAGGGACAGGGCTGGGTTTATTGCCCAGCGCCCGAGCCCCCCCCCGAGGAAGAATGCCTACGGGATCAACGAATTTTTTGTGCCCCTACCACCCATGGGCTTCGGCTTGTGGGTGGGCCCACATAAAAATGTCCCTGTGTCACGCCCTCATAAGTGGGATGAGAGGCAAATACCCTGTTTGTCACGGCTTGTTCATAAATAGTAGACAGCTAGTTCGTATTAAGGTAGCACATAATCCGTAGCAGTGTGATCTTTGATAATACGCATATATTTTCTAGTATGTGCCTTTGTCTATAATTCAAGTACACTCTAAAACAGAGCTATCTATTCTTTTTATCCTCTATATATAATCCGGCATGTCTGTTTCCATGATCTAACGTCATATAATTTTACGATTGAATTATTTCTTATTTATTCTTTCTTTTTCTCTGAATTTTTTAGATGAGGCTTGATAATTTTTATCATTTGGATTATTCGGACTATTGTCCTCATCTTTATTGTTATATACAGAACGTTTCGGCCGATGTACCCTTCGGCCTTCTTCGGGTGTTTCTTGTCAGACTTAGGAACCTTCTCTTCGAACTCGAGAACCTTCGGGAACCTTCATGTCGTAATCGGGAGTGTTCGCGGAATTTCAAACCGAATCCTTTATTCAATTCACGGGGGTAGATTGCTCTCATTCCGTTAACCATAACAGGGTACAAACGTTTAGCTGTGTTAAGTATTCTATGTTATTATCGCCCTTGGTCAGGATTCGATCTGCAACCTCCAGATGATTGTCACTTAGAACTGTATTAACTCAACCCTTATATCCGTTGCACCATGTGTCCGGAGGGCACATCGGCCGAAACGTTGTGTATATAACAAAAAGATGAGGACAATAGTTCGAATAATCCAAATAATACATATTCTTCTTTTCGCTTCATTTTTCATTGCAAATTCCTTTCCTCTATTTCTGTATTTTTCATTTTAATATTTGTTCTTTTGTTGCGTTTTTAATTTTATTTTTCTTCTTTCATTTCCTTTTTTCAATTCTTCTCTTTTTCTCCTTCAACTTCTCATCCCGCATATTTTCTTCTGAAACTGCTGAGTATCAATTTTGAATTTAAAAAATATTAAACAATCTTCACACAGAATATGATTATTTAGAACAAGTTCAGAATATCATAAATTTGCAAATTGTATCCAATTTACATCTGATTTGCAGAAGATTCTACAATTTCTAAATAATAAAAAGTGCAAGGGAATGACCGTAGAAATATTTAAAATTTAAATGTGATGTATAACGGTTTTTCATGGATGTAGTCACATGACATACAATCATTTCAAAGATTGTGATGTCAAAAATAGTTGTCTCCCCCTGGATTAGTCACTATAAATTTTAAATGATCTTCACCTTTACTGGACCACACAGTTAAGTTATAGGGAATAAACTTAAGTAAAGCAATTACCTTGTTCGTCTTTTATTACACTATGTATTTCCGCTGTTTTCTGCTAGAATAGAAACTTATACCAAAAGTTGATTATGGTTCTCTTTTGTCTCCGCCCCTAAATAAAACTATAAGTTTCAGTGATTATTCTGAACATTGTCTTACTGATACTACTTGTAATTATTCGTGTATAATAACGCACGTTTTCCTCCAGATTTTTAAGATAAAAGTTAGGGATGCGTATTATATACAAGAACTAAATATTACCTTTTTTTTTTTCGGACAAGTGCGTTGCCTTATTGGGGACGGCATAACCGAAAGTAAGTTATATCTGTTGTCCAAACTAACTAATGTGTAACAAACACTTCTATTTTATACCATTGGCTTGCGTGTGTGCTTATAATTTGTCTCTTCTATTGTGAACTTATTTTTGCCGAAATTTGTTACATTTTGTATGAATATGTCCCTAACTTTGTCCTAAATACTGTAGGAATTTAATGTTTCAAAAATTATATAAACTATATAAATTCTATTTTTAGTCAATACAAACCGGATAAAAGTTGAACCAATTTAGTATAAATTTAGCTGCTACAAATTCTCAAAAAACCAATGTGTATTATACACGAGAGTATTTTCCAGAATTTCGTAGCCGAAAGTTAGGAGTGAGTATTATAACAAATGCGTATTATACACGAATAATTACGGTATATTTTAACCCATTTCATAGTGACTTCTACAGAAAGAAAATGTGTGGGATTAATAAAAATAAAATTAAACCAAATAAAAATAAATAAGCAAAAGTAACAAAATTAAAATTATTAAAAAATAAATAAAAAACACAAAAAGTAACAATCTCCCAGAAGGCTTCAGACCAGAAGAGCCCTCTGACCACGTGACCATCACCCACTCGCCCGAATTCTTGGCGCCAAAAGGTCTCTCAACCCTTTTGACTCCAAGACTTTGAAGAGGAAACACCTATTGACTTGGTTGTGAAATATTTCCCCTCAACGAAATAGTGTGAACCCGCTGATAAAGATCTTACTCTAAAGTCATCCTCGTCTCTGTTCCTTCGCTTTTTTTCATTAAATTCCATTTCAGCTTATCAGCCCACAAGAAGGAAAGACCAGCTTTATTGGGGATACGATACAAATACGAACGAACCAAACCACTCCCCATAAATGTCTCCTTTATGTCATTCTTATACATACAAAAACATATATCTAATCACATATATATAATCATTCTTTACATCAAATTTTATGAAATTTTAAATATGAATGTGTGTATTATGTTCCTTCTTTTCTTTTTCTTTTTAAATGTTCCAAATTATCAGAAGCTAAAACATACAAGGTGTGGTTCTTCCTGCAAAAATGCAATATACAGAAAAAATATTTGATAAAATACTGGAAGATTTGTTTTTTGACAAAATACTATTTTATGTTTCTCTGTCAACATATTGTTACTTAAGAATTTTTTTTTTTTTGCACACGGTCCTATCGAATATAACTTAAAAAAAATATAGATCTACTTGACTCGTAGATGGGACCCTAACATTTACTGAGTGAACATCATATCCAGAACTGGAGTCTCACTGTGAAATGCAGTTTAATGACATACTCAGGGCGGCCTTACTCCTCTGCAGGTGATAGTGAGATTATTCTAAGCCCCACCGACAGGGTAAATTTAATTTTCTGCGACATCTGTACTTCGCCATAATTCCTAAAAGCCGTCTCAGCTAAAAGAGTAAAAATCTTTGGTCAAATTGAATAAGGTATGTGTGTGTGTGTGTTGGGAGGGGGAGTGCGTGTCAGCATTCTGTTCCTGTTCTTGAAGCAATTTAACAGCAAACACCATGATGATTTCTAGGTATGTCCAATATTTCGAGTTAAAAGAAGAATAGTGATGTTTTTCATTTGGAAAAAAAATAGTTATTCAATACAAAAATATTGTAATCCTACCTTCTAACGTTTAAAATTCACAATTAAAATTACTCGTTTGTGGGGTAGGGGCTTTACAGTCAGTAAATTCTAGACCTCACCGACAGAGCGGGTCGTTTATAAAGGATAATTATTACTAGAGATTAATGAAACATTGGAAGACAACAGAAGACAATTGTAAATCGAATTTGAAATAAATGAATTAAGTTTTTTTAATTCAATTTTATCACTGATATTTCCAGTACTACGATCTATAATAAGCCTGCATTAATTTTATAATGACGTTGTTCTTTGCTATTTTCAAAGGAAATCTTTGTGCCCCCCCCGATATCTTCTGAATACAAAACAAACATTATCCAACAATGAAATGGTTTGAAGTACAGCTGTCGTTTGTTTTCAGAATTGTACAGCACTTCGAGAACTATAATGGCGACTATGGGATATTTTTGGCTGTCAAGGTTTCCTACTGTTAATATTAGTTAATGATGAGTTTTTTTCTTCTTCTTCTTCAATGGTACAATTGCTCGGTTTCATTAAAATCGGGTGTTGCGCGTTGTCAAGAAAAATGTTAGACAGCCGGAAACGATCTCTTAAATAAATGGCCGCCTCAATGCTTAAATATGGGAAACGAGATGATGGCCAGTTAGATGGAGGGAATCACTGTTAATATGAGGTGTGTGTGTGTGTGTGTATTGGTGAGTATGTGTACTTTAAACGCATATGGCTGACAAAATGACAGCTGTGAGAAGAGACCGATAGAAAAACCGAGTGAAAATAACAAAGAAAATAAAATGAGAGTTAAAGTAATAAACAAAGATGGAGGTCTGAGAAAGAATAGAGATCAATTTTACGAGAAATTAAATAAATGGTCAGAGTGCGCGAGTGTGTCTGCAAACACATTTGAGAGAGAGAGAGAGAGAGAGAGAGAGAGAGAGAGAGAGAGAGAGAGAGAGAGAGGATTGAAAAGAAACTGACAAAGCGAAAGAGAAAAAGAGAAAGATGGAGAAAATATGAAGTTGTATAATTAAAGGGGGAAATGTGTCGATTAATGTGAAAGAAAATAAGACATGTGAGAAAACAATTCATTTTTAGAAAGGGTGAAAGAATAAGTATTAAAGAGATGAAATACACACACATATATTTGTGTGTGTGTGAGAGAGAGAGAGAGAGAGAGAGCGCTACATGATGACTAGTATGAAAAGGAAAAAGTACCACAAACTTTTAATGAACATAAAAAACAAAGAGAGATGACTTATTTATAGGCTGTGGTATTTTCGAATTCTCTTGGTTGTCAAAGTTTTCACCGATATTGCTTCACCAGTCTAACCATGTATAACCAAATATTCTTTAAATAAACCAAAATTTGGTTTTCATCTCTTCGATAGAAACCATAATATTTATATCAATGATTTGATTTGATTGATGTTAACGGTTTGTCAACACGTCTAGGGTTATTTTATACCTAGAAGTAAGGGAATCGCGTTCATTGTACGTTCGTATTTAAATTTTTGTGTAGTTATTTCTGAAGAGTTTTTTTTTAACACGGTCGTATCGAATACTTATCATTTTAAACAGATCAAATTTGCTCATAGATAGGACCCTACGGGTACTACCACTTCGGGTCAGAGTGGATCTGGAATTACTACCAATGAAGCGGTATTCCATACTCCCCAGACCTCCAGAACCGGATTCTCACCATCAAATGCAGTTTAGTGTCATACCCATGACGCCCATTTTTTTCTCAAGCGGAGTGGGGTGTAATACCTCTCCGCAGAGTATTCTAAGTCCCGCCGACAGGGCAAATTGTTTATATCAATTACTTCTACAGAAAAAAAGAGCAGGTGGACAAACAAAGAAGCTAATTGCCTTATCTAAGCAGATAACACATCAATGGCTGTGAATTTAGCTTTTTAGAATTAGAAATAATAAAGTTCATTGGTTTGAACTGTCAATTTGCGACTATGTATTTACCCAAAGCCCCCACACGAGCAGGATGCTACAAAAGGTCAATTTATACGCAGAATTTGAGAGGTTTTAGTTAGAGGTTTACTTCTCCTTGACTGGTTGCCATAATGTTATATACCCCTTTTATTCGGGTATGTAAATAGCGAGAAAGGAGTGGGTGTTCTTAGGGGAGGGTTCTATTTCGCCGACTGGCCATCTTCTTTTGGGGTGATTTCATCCTCTGGTGGATACGGCATCTTTCTGTGCTGGTTGTCTGTGCTAATTTCTTTTGTTTATAATAATGAATGCCAAACTTGATTTATTTTTCTCAGACGTCTTTATTAAAACCGAAGCCCAAAAGGATTCAACCGCGCAGTGAGAAGTTGGCTTACTGGGAGACAGACGACCATCACGTCTATCCCCTCCGACTAACCACCAAAATTATTTAACTACTCTAACTCAGTTCCCTTCACACGCTTTGCCTTTAGCCAATGAGAAATCAGCGGCTATGTCAGCGAAAGGTGAGCTGTCGTCAATCACTTCCTATAACGGTCATACTATGAATCAATGGTAATTATCCATTTACAAATACCGTTATTTGAATTTCACTACACTACAGTCATAATCCTTAGGCAACCCACGAATTATGTAACAGTACTAAGGTAAAGGGGGACTGGTGTGCAATTTCTACTTATACTGTAAAAGAAAAACTGACTTCAATCTCTTCTTTTTTTCTAAACAGAGATTTAATCTAAAATATTAAAGTACACGTTATGCCTTGTTGCGATAATAGTTTCCTAAAAAAAACTAACACCTTATTTTTTCTGATCGTGGATCTTTTTCTGCTACCAAAAAAATTCATTGTGAATTTCACAGTTGGACATTTACGGAACATAGTAAAGTAAAAGTAAAGTCGTCGGGGCGGCCTAATGTCGGTATCAGCCAGACAGCGAGGGAGTCTATCCCCTTTTCACTAGCGCTAGACCTAGGAGATTATTTTAGCATCTGAGGTGGAGTGCCACACCTACCATCAGCTCCTCACTTTATCATGCAGATCCCTGTGCTACTCATACACCGAGTTGGCGCGGGCCGGTATCGAACCAGGAACCTTGTGATTCCTAGCTCTACCGACTCTAACGGGGATTACAATATTCTGACCGCCTCCTAAAAAAGAGGGGGAATAGATATGTCACTTAACTACTGATGATGAGGCTCTAGTTTTGGAGATCTGGAGAGTGCCCACTCATTACCATTACTCCCAGACCCACTCTAACCTGGAGTAGTCTCATATACGAGTAAAATAGATCTGTTTTAAAATTATTCACATTCAATAGGAACGTGTGCAAAAATAATTCTTAAGAAACAACAACACAAAAAATGTAAAGGTGAACGCGATTCCCTGTAGGCATAAAATAAAATAATATGAACAGGTTGGTCTGCCGTTAACATCAATCAATCATCTATTATTAAAACATTGTTCTTCCTCATGGAGAAAGAGAAGCTGTTATCGAGAGGGGTTCTCTATCAAACAATAATCAGTGGGAAGTGGTACGCTGCAAGAATTTTAATTTCCAAACTTTTAAAGAAAAAAAGTTAACGAATGCCCATATTTGGTCATTTCTATCTTGTATCTGTTAGCAGGTGATTTTTCTTCTAACCAACTCACAAGGTCTCAGTCAAATGCCCACGTTGGATGTTCGACTTAATTTTCAGCCAACCCAGTTTTTAACTCATCATAATTGCACTTCAATCGGTCGAACTATTGCATAGTTGTTGCTGTTTACTTGTAAAATCCGATCAGAGAGGAATTTTATATTCCCACAAAATAAATGGTTATTTAAACATGAGTATGACAGTTGGCTGACATGAGAGATTTATTGTCGACATCTTTAAATTGAGCTCTTTTTATTGATTGGTTGGTTGGATTTTACGGCATATCAACCCTTGGGTTATTTTATGCCGAAGACGTTTGTTTTATTCATTCTAGCTGGGTATTCAATTTTTTAAACTTATTTCTTTAAATATATTTAACCCACAGATTGGAGCCTAACAGGTACTACCACATTTTTAGATATTACTTATACGTACTAGCAACAGAAAACACCCTCCGGGCGTCGTAAAAATTAATTTTTGAAATACATTGCCTGAGAGGGTGGGAGTTAAAAATTCAATGTCAGAGGGGTTGTATCATAAGTAAGACAAATCCTCATATTTATTAAAGGAGTAAAAAAAAAATGAATTAATTAAAACTGAGTCCCGTCCCTCTCAAATAAAATGTTGCGTGCATGTAATAGTCAAACAATTATTTTGAATTTTCCACAAAATCGTAGGTATTTATTTATTTGTAAACTTTTTAGTTAACTTCTTGTTACTGTAAAAAAAAAAGGACGAGAATAAAATTTTTTAAAAAAAATTGCTTACTTAAATTTGGGGTGTATATAGCATAAGAATATTGTGACGTAAGCTGTGACGTAGAGCTATGACGAAGTTTTTGTTACAGACAGAAATACCGACAATCTCCATTATTAATAGATATTATGTATGTATTAAATGTTTCTGCATGACTAAATGAGCTTATATTGTCTTTCCTTCCGTTTATTCAGTGTTAGTATATCACGGATATACTAATGCTAATATTGGTCCTTGGTGAATGGGGACTAAATATCTTCCCTACCTTCAAGCAACCCAATATGAGTCAACAAGAATTTGAGATCATACGTCTAAAAATATCTTATCGAAGTGTAGGGGGGTAATAAATAATTATCTCCTTTAGAGAATGGGTGTGTCCATGGGATGTCACATGATAATCTCAGAAAATCATTATCACCCTCTTTTTCCTCTGTTCCTTGAACATTTGAGACGTAGCATGGCCATGGTCATTTTACTCTCCATCATCATCAATCATCAATAAGCCTTTTCTGTTTTTGTACCCCTTCCACATACTGTTTACTCATAGAGCTTATCTTGTTTTTTCATCCATTTTTTCAGTGTTAGTATATTACGGATCATCATCATGTCGCGCAATTAGCACGGATATCCATGACAATCTCTCGCCAACCTTCTCTATCATTCATTGTCCCAAGGAGGTCCTCTGCGCAGCATCCAGTATCCTCGCAGAGTTGGTCAATGTAGGTCCTTGGTGGGTGGCCCATATTAGCATGTCCATGTGTTGGCTTCCACAGGAGAACGTCGCTTACGAGTTCGGCCTTGCTCCTCCAGCAGTGTCCAGCATGTCTTGTCCGTCTCACTCGGATGGTTTGTGAGATAGTGGGCAAGTGGCCATAGAGTTGCTTCCTTTTGGGGTGTTGTTTCCACGACTTGCACGCAGCATTGACTGGGCTGTTTAACCTTGGCTAAGTAACTAGTCTAGGAGAATGAAAACTCTGAATTCAAACCTGTTAAAGTCCGCTTAAGAAATTGACCTTGTGTCACATCCTGCTCGTGCGGAGGGGTTGCGTGTATATAACTTTTTGGGTGTCCAATCAAGCAGAAAATATTCAATCATAAAAGTACAATAAGATTTTTAAACATCGAATAGTTATGAGGGTCCACCAGAGTAAAATAGTAAGTAAAGTAAGTCGTCGGGGCGGCCTAATGTCGGTATGAGCCATACAGCGAGGGAGTCTATCCCCTTTTCACTAGCACTAGACCAAGGAGATTGTTTTTTGCATCTGAGGTGGAGCGCCACACCTACCATCAGCTACTTACTTTACCGCACAGATCCCCGTGCTACTCATACGCTGAGTTGGCGAAGGTCGGTATCGAACTAGGAACCTCATGCTTTCTAGCCGAACGCTCTACCGACTGAGCTAACTCCAAAAAGTTTGAGAACCTCTAATATAAACGACACCTGAGAATACTATAAAATACAAACTACAAAATGTCTTATGTGTTGCTTCATCCTTTGTTATGACATAGCTAGAAATGTAAGGTGAAATGAATCCAGATTTAATCTCTGCAATCCACTTTACCGTTAAGATGTCTTCCATTTAAAAAAAAATTGTCTAGCAAAGAAGTATATTAAAACACCTTCCGTTTCTCGCTGATTTCTCATAGTGCATACGGAAATGAGCATCTTGTAATGTTGGACGACAAAGGAAGTCGAACTCTTTTTAAATGACCGCAGCTTAGATGTGTCTTCTTCCGGTTCATCAACACAGGTCGGCCACTTGTGAAAGCCATCGTCAATACGTGGGATGTTCAGATGCACAAGTGCTCAAGACAACCGCGCGCGCGCGCACACACAAAGAGGGTGAGGTGCGGGAGAAGAAGGAGAGATTAACGGTTAACACGATGAACAAGAAAGACAGTTCTTCTATTTTCTTTTGTCGTAATAAAATAAACTAGAATGCGTTAGTTGCTGTACATGAAAAAGTTATCAAGTTAAATATGTTTTCGTAATGGTCGCCTTATGACGTTTCAAAAATACTCTTGCAAGTGCTTGTATAATAAAAAATCTACCTTTTCTTTAAAATGTTAATGACCAGAGTTATCACGACAACCACATGAGATTGACTCAATCATTAAATAAACTAGCAAAAAGGATACACCCTCCGGGCGGTGTAAAAATTAATTTTAGAAATATATTGCACAAATGAGAAGTGTAAAGAAAAAATATTTTTGTTTAAAAAAAAAATCAGTTTTTGTAAACCAAGTGAGAATATGAAAGTAGAGAACGCTAGAGAGAAGGAAAGTTAACTTGACAATATAAGAGAGAGAGACAGACAGACAGACAGACAATTAGTTTATGTATTTTGGTGGATATTGTTAAGTAATAGTGTGGCATGGATTTTACAAGGAATTTGCAAATACCTTTTTTTTTCTTGGCAGTAAATAAAAGGAAATTATTGCTTATATGAGTGACCCTAAAAAAGAATGTGACCAGTTTGCAATATAAAATTAATAATAACATCTTCAAGAACGACATTTTAGCATTTGATAGTTATCTCCCCTAAGTCTTACAGAAAAAAATAAATATACAAATATACATGCCATTTTATTATAGTCCGTTTTGAAATAAGTTTAACTAGAAAAAAAAATATGGCTAACTAAAGGACATCTTTGAGACAAAGTTTGAAATTTGAATTATTTTTACTTTGGCTGGAGTTTGTAAAAAAATCACCAACTCTGATTTTAAACATTAAGAAGTATTTCAAACGCTATGATCTATAGAATATAAATATCCTATTTTTATTAATAATGGAGATTCAGTATCTGTCTGTAACAGAAACTACGTTACTTACTTATGATACAAACCCTCAGGCATTGAATTTTGAACCCCCATCCCGCTTAGGCAATATATTTCAAAAAATAATTTTTACACTGCCCGGGGGTTGTTTTCTATTTGCTAGTTTATTTAATGATTGAGTCAATCTCATGTGGTGTCGTAATAACTCTGGTCATTAATATTTTAACTCCCCACACCCGTCAGTCAATATCTTTCAAAAATTAACTTTTACACCGCCCGGGGTGATTTTTTTTTTTGCTAGTTATTATAATGGAGATTATATGACAGTCTCTAACCGAAACTACGTCACTACTGACGTCAGGATTCCTTTAGTTATTTACCTTATATTTTCAATGACTATTTAAATAATCCTTATTTAATCTTAATTAGGATTTTATTAATTAACGATGTCTCTGTTAAAGAGTTAGATTTGTCTCAAAACAGCAAAATGTTATTAATGCGTTTAAAATCCTGCAATGTGTGTTATACAAGAAATAAAAGGTGTACATAGTATGTGGTGTGGATAATTTGCATACTGGTTTTAACAAAAGCGGATTTGATAAATTGTTACTTAGTGTCATTAATTTCTAATATTGTTTTATTCCCAAACGTATTAAAAGCAATTCTATGTATAATTTTATATAGAAATCAATTAAAATAAAAGAATAAAATAAGTGTAATCTTTTTGATTTAATATATTCTATTAGATTAAAACTTAAATTTGTTTGCTTAATGGTTTCTATTTAAGTAGGGCAATGTAACCTTACAGTGGGTTACTTTTAATTCAGTTCACTGTAAGTAACTAAGCAGGAGAATTTAAATTTTAACAGAAACGATGATTTGTACAATATGCAATATATAATACTTAATACACATATCATTTGTAAGTCTTTACTTCTACATAAACTTCAAGATCAACATAGTTGCATAGCGTAAATTAGGGCAAGAAGTCGGGACAACATAAGATCATAATTACCAAATTATCTTCCGTTATTTCACAATTTCAATATTACAAATAAGACAAACATGTAACTTCTTTATCTTTTCTTTTTTAAAAAATTCATTTTAAGTTGGGCATTTAAACGTCTTGGACGATTTGAACGGTCTCATTTTTAACAATAGGGTGTTGCAATATAATAACGGACGGAAGATTTAGGGACAAGCGTATTAATATATAAATTTACCGAAATAGTTACTCAGAAGTTATCCACAGGGATAAATGCCGCAAGCAATTTTTTTCCATTTAGTGTGTATCTATGTATAAAACCTTCGTGTCTTTTTTTTTTTTTTAAATCCTGTTATCCTAGTTGTTAAGCCCGACATATTACTCATTTATTGCGCCATCTTATTTAACTATCTCCTAATTAACTTGTCACCATCAAAAAAATATCTCCATATTCTCTTCACCTCTGCTTCTTTATTGCGTGGATTGCCGATCGAGATTTGTCTGATGTCGAGTTAATTGTAACTTATCTTGCATTTTATCGCAAGAAAACTGTAGGCGCGGGATTTTCTTTGCATCTTTGGTATACGATCAGATATAGAGAAATCTCTGGCATGTGCCTAAGGCTATCCAACATACACTTTTATTCAATCTGATAAATCTCTAGATTTTTTTTAAACATATAAACACATTATGAGATATTAGTGCTCTTCTAGTTTTCTTTCAATTTTATATAAATGAATTAGAAGAAAGGAAAGCCTGAATATTGACCGCTGTTATTATATGGAATGAAATTCTAACCGTATTTTATGACCAACGTCTAAAAGCACGGGATAACAGATTTAAAATAAATAATTAGATAAATAAATAAATAAATAAAATATTGAAAGAAATAAAGCACAATTACTTCTCTCTTGTTTTAATACTCCAAAATGTTTTCTAACATATAAGGCTTGAGTTTCTTTTCTATCACACGGGTATTCTAAAACTCATAACTAAAAAGTAAAGTAGTCGGGGTGGCCTAATGTCGGTATCAGCCATGCAGCGAGGGAGTCTATCCCCTTTTCACTAGCACTAGACCAAGGAGATTATTTTAGCGTCTGAGATGGAGCGCCATACCTACCATCAGCTCCTTACTTTACCGCACAGATCCTTGTGCTACTCATACGCTGAGTTGGCGAGGGCGGGTATCAAACTAGGAACCTTGTGGTTTCTAGCCGAACGCTCTACCGACTGAGCTAACCCGGCCCTTATAATAACTTATAATAAGATTTAAATGTTCAATTTGGTTTGAGCTATGTATCACATTCATGCGCGCGTACACGACCCCCCCCCCCACACACACACTTAGCCCTATCGGTGGGGTTTAGAATACGCTGCATAGCTTGAAGAGGATTAAGACCTCCCACTAAAAAAGAGGGGTGACACTAAACTGCATCGGATGGTTAAGCTCCAGTTTTGGAGATCTCGGGAGTGTAGAGTACTCCTTTATTGCCATTACTCTCAGGTTCACTATGAACCGGAGTGGTAGGACCTGTTAACATCCTATCTATATGTCAAATAGACCTGTTAAAAATAATTCTTATTTAATAGGACTGTTTTTCAACAAACAAAAAAACTTAAGAAATAACTACACAAAATGTAAATACGAATTTATACAATGAACGCGATTCCCTACCTATAGGCATAAAGTAATCATAAACAGGCTGACGTGCCGTTAAAATCAATCAATCATAATTCTCACATACCCACAGATATATTGGAAGATACAAAAGAAAACTTACGGTTATCCAATAGACTTTCATGTAACATTAAAAATATTCAAGATAGAGATATTTGCATATAAATTTTTAAAAATGCAAACATATCAATCACAAGTGCTAGTTTCACCTTTTCATGATCATGAAAACTTTTCTTTTTTAATTTCTTTTTCTTTTTGCACACTCTTCAATTCCGTTAGATCATTCGAAACAAAAGTTTCTTATGTCATTAACAAGAAATCATAAAGCTCTTTATGCTACTTACTAAAAAAAAGAAAACTACCTTACATTAAAAAAGAATAAACACTTTGATAAATACATAAATGAATTGATAAATCTCCATATATCCGATAAATAAATTTCCATTCAACATTAAGAAAATAAAATCCTTTACTTTCGACCCCCCCCCCCCCAAAAAAAAAACATACATTATAAAAATTAATAGAATAAAAAAAAACTGTTCTGAGCTTTGATTATTTTCCTTTCTCACTTCCTCTCTTTTAATCAGGTGCTAGGAAGCATAACAGATACTTATTCTCGTGCCTAAACTTGGAAATGGGCTCTTTTTTTTATTGTTTAATAGGCGATTTTTTCCCCGGAAGATTTGTGTAACCTCTCTTCCAAGCAAAATCTACAACTTATTGAACCAGACTCTCATGTGTATTGCATTACGATTATTCATCACTTTATAATATATACATTGGCTTTCGAGTCTTCATGAATAGAAAGCAATTACAATTAACTGATTCGTTCCCGAGGCAGTGCCACCTTATTGCACTTCTTGGTGCAATAAAATCTGGGTCATTCATTTTTTATCTGGTAGTTTTATTACCAACAATGACTTTTTAAAAACGCAATGGAGAGGGCCATCCCTTTTCCAGAACTTGGGCGCTTATAGTTATCCAGTTTATTTTAATAGTAAACTATTAGCCCAGTAGAAATAGGTTTCGACCCAGAAAAAAAAAGGCCAAGCTAAAATTTACACCAAGTAAAGCACATATGGTCTACAGTAACATATCCAAAATCCTTTTTAATTGAACGAGGGAAAAAAGTTATTGAGATTTCAAAAAGCTCGATATTTCTCAAATATTTGGCTAAAATGAGGAAAATGCTTCTGCTGAACTTAAGTAAAAAAAAAAAAAGATGAAAATATAACAAGATCGCCAAAATAAAAACTAATAAGAGCTGTCTGTATGTAATGAGATTTTTTTGTCCGTCTATGCAAATTAGGGCAAATTCGGGAAACCATTGTAATTTTAATTAACAAACAAAAGGAGTTGACTCTTCTTATTGCCTAAAGTTTTTATTTTAATATTATTTGTTTAAATATTTTATATTAAAAATTATTCATCTTCTATAGAAAATATTCTGGAAAATGAATGGGATCTGAGTTTATTTTAATTCTTTTTTATTGTAATCAATAATTATCAGTTAATATTTTAATTTATTAATATCTGATATACACAAAACTTTTTAAGAAATTAAGATGAAAATCATTTTCAAAACTTTTAGATAATTACTGTTTGATTAGCAAAATCAAGTAGATTTTGTTATCTAGAGTATTATAAATTATCTTACATTCATTTTCTAACACATCATTTCTTTTTTCTTACAAGTCTGAAATAATAAAAGGGGCGTGAGTAAAACCTGCGCTCCACGTGGGGTGGTCATTCGGTTCCACAAAAATACCTTCAAAATGGCTTTTCTTGTTTAAAAATCTAGAAACAGTCATCGAATTTTGTTTCGATTACATGATGCAAATAACTTTCGAGATTCGAGAAACAAAAAAGGCAAATTGTTATTATGACTGGCTTTCCCCATGGTTGCCTGAGTTCTAAATATGCATCAAGGGTATTCCCTCCTGGTCAACACTTTATCTAGGTACCCTATAGACCACCCCACGTGGGGCTCCACATGAGGTACCCCAGGTTTTACCCACACCCTAATAAAAGTGTATAAGAACAGATATGAGTTTAAGTGTGTTTGCTGCACTTTAAACCACAGTCAATTCAATAAATTCTGAAAGTAGTTTTGAGTTATAAGCAATAGAAAAAATGTTGCCTCGTTATGGCTTTTGCGGCGAAGAAAATTGGAATCTGTATTTGCTTTATCATATTAATGTGATTCTTAGTGAAATCAGGTAAAAAAGAATGGCATGCTCAAAAGGCATAATATAAACTTCATATAAAGCCGATAAAAAGCACTAAATGCTTAAACAGTGTGTCCACTTTCAAACTCGATAAAAACACTGTGACTAAACTTCGAAAATGTGAAAAATGTTTCGTTCAAATCAGTATCATCTGAATAGACAGCTTCTTCAACTTTCTCTTGCTCCCTGGTATTTTGATGTCAATTTCAGTATGCTAAAATTCTAAAGCAATTAGAATTTCTTCAAAAAACAAGACAAAGAAAGGGTTTTATATGTCTTTCTTTTTCCATAGTTTCACCAATTCTTAAAGCATCAGAAAGATTAACCTTACTAAGTTACGGGTAATTCCATGTCAAATCATCCAGAAAAAAAGTAAAATTGTCACCCACCCCTTCAATTTTTCTGAAATTTTTTTCCAGGTGTGCAGCATTTTTGGATTCCTTGGGCAAAAATGCATTAATAAAACAATTTTAGTAGTAGGGAAGCTCTAGAATTCATTTCACAGACAAAAATAGGTTACAAAAAAGTCGCCATTTTTCGCGACCCCCCTCAAATTTGGAGACCTAAAAATCGAAATAGCTCCACCAATTTTTAGTCTTAGAAGCTCAAATTTTGGGGATTGTCTAACTTTATCATAATCCACACTTGGTCAAAATTATAGAAAAATTGAAGGGGTGGGTGACATGGCCTGGATGATTTGACATGGTATTACCTTTATATTCTTTCCAGTTCATCTATGAAAACACTCCTCTTAGGACTTAGCATGAGAAATTCTTCTGCAAATTATTTCTAAATCGCCCCTAAATAGAAATTTTGCCTTTTTACCTACCCCTACTATTTGCTTCATATCTTTTTTCACCCTGGGAAGATTAAAGAGGATTTTAGATATGTTTTTCTACAATAAATAAGCTTTCCAGCGATATCAAATTTGGCTTTCCCTTTTTTTATTTCCGGGTTCGGCTCCAAAATGAGCTAATTCTACTAGACTATATGCATTACCATGGGTTTTCTTAGAAAATATAATGAAATGGTTTTCACATGGTCGTCTCCATGATTTCCCGATCAGCCCACTGGACTTAAAATACGCTGATTGTATTCTCTAGAGAGAGGTGGCCCCTCCCAAAATGGGGCTGATCTGGAGTGGTGGTCCCCGTTAGGGTCTAATCTATGAGTCAAATAGATGTGTGTAAAATTATTTGTATTCGATAGGACCGTGTGAAAAAAAAGCATCCTTAAGAAACAACGTGATTCCCTAACCTCTAATCTTGCCGGATTGACATGCCGTCAAAATGAATGAATGAATGAATCAATCAAAAAATATAAAGTAGATATCGTTTACAAAATTCAAATAAGTAGAAGTGATATGGGTAATACGTTTTTGTTACGATCAACTGCCACTCGCTCGAGTCCAGCCTATTAGCCACGCCCACAGATTTTTATGAAAAATGTTTGTAGAACCCTAAATTTTCATGATTCAAAGTTGTTTTATTTAAAACTTTCAATTTTCTAAGCTAAAAAATATTACGTTTTAAAAGTAAAATAAGATTTTCGTTGTGGTCGTACTTTTGTTTTCATCAAGATTTGTAGGCGTTTGTCCTGGCTGTATTTTTTTTATTTTCATAAAAAAAACTGTGGGCGTGGGTAATAGGCTGGACTCGAGCGAGTGGCAGTTGATGTGTACCAAAAAAGTATTACCGGGAGTGATATATATATATATATATATATATATATATATATAATGTCAGTCTCGTTGTGCCCTAATGGAGACTGAGATGAAGAATTTATAAGTAAAATCTTGACCACCACATTTAGTGTCGGACGATTAGTCATTAATTCCTTCAACGCAATATTTGCCAAATTGGAATGTATTACTACTGTCTCTCAAGGATAGAAATTAAATAGATTTTCTTTTCGCTCCAAATAACTTAAAATGGTGCGAAGCGGTCCAGTAAGTAAAAAAAAAGAAAAAAAAAAAAGAAAGAAAGAAAGAATAATTGTGAACCTGAAGTGTCATGTAATTATGTTTGTTGAGATTTCGAAAAGATAGTAAGCGAAAAAGGAAGGGGTTAAGAAGAATTTTTCTATAAAGAGTCGAAGACAGTGAGGGTACAAAAAGTTCTCCGTAAAGGTCGAGGCGTACGTTTAGTTAAGGGAGACGTGTTTAGTCAAGGGAAGTAAATGACTTCTGAGCGGTCAGATGAGAAAAGCAACAGGAGAGTTCGCGTTCGTTTAGTCAAATCTCAAAACAAAACATGTTGGTTTTCTTAAGAGTATTAACATTAGATTAAAGTGGTAAATTATTTTTTGGTTTTTATGATTAAAATTTTATTTGATAAAGAAATATATAAAAAGTGTCGAATCCGATTAGATTTGTCAAAGTCAATCGTTATGTTGTCTGTCAAAAGTGTGTCGAGTTTATCTCCTTGATATTTACTGAATAGCGAGTTCGATCCTCGATGGATACCCCATACTTGCGACATCGTGTCACATTCTACCCATAGCGAACAGGTTGGATTATTATTGGGCTAACTTTCTAACCAAGATAGTATATGAACGATACACTAGAGTGGTACTGGGTGTGTGAAAAGTTCTTAGCTCGACACAGAAGGAAATTATTTTTTGAAGGGTTAAAAAAGAAAGGAGTAGATATGTGAAATAGCTCTAAAGTTAGAAGTGTGTGTGTGGGGGGAGGGGGCATTTTTCCACCTTGAAATTTAAAGCTTGCACTTAATGTGTAGTATCTAGCATAACAAACTCTAAAGTCTTAACTTTTAGTTAACATGTTAGTACAAATTTAATTGATATATATATATATATATATATATATATTACCAACCCCTCCGCGCGAGCAGGATGTGACACAAGGTCAATTTCTTAAGCGGAGTTAATCGGGTTTGAATTCAGAGTTTTCCTTCTCCTAGACTGGTTGCCTAACCAAGGTTAAAGAGTCCAGTCTGCCCTACTATTTATCCATAGCTGGAGGGAGATTAGGATTTATACCTTTCCCAAGGGTATTAGCGCAAAGTGAAATGCAATTACCATGTCCAGGATTTGAACTCGGGGCGACGAGTCCATTTCCC
Organism: Doryteuthis pealeii; assembly: GCA_023376005.1. NCBI lineage: Eukaryota > Metazoa > Mollusca > Cephalopoda > Myopsida > Loliginidae > Doryteuthis > Doryteuthis pealeii. Next base: position 105,451,605 of record CM042147.1, on the reverse strand, counting down.
ATGACTTTAACCATTACTCCACGCGCTTCCTAAAATTTAATTGATATATACTACTTAAAAGGAATGAAAAGCTTAACTAACTTTTTAATTACTTTTTTGAGATTGTGTGTGTGTGTGTGTGTGTGTGTGTGTGTGTGTGTGTGTTTGTTTTTGTTTTTTCAAGAAAATATTGTGGTATCGAGTTCCAAAGTAGAGAAGAGGAGCAAATGTAATTGGTCTTTGGACAAGGCGATGAAAGGCCGTACTTTATGGTTTAAAAGATTGCCTGTGGGCCTCTAACACCACAGGTTCTCCACCCGTTCTAAGACCTTCCTTTCTTTGTCGTCCCGAAAACTTTTACCCACACACTGATTATATATACTAGCAAATATATGCACCCTCCGGGTGCAAGTATTTTAGTTATATTTTATAATAAAATATCATATTAAATTAGAAAGGCTAATGAAACTGAATAAGAATGTAGATAAAAAGATTTTGAACAGAGGGGTATGATTGAAAAATAGAATAACTTTAAAACTAACTCTTCCATCATTTTCCGTTACTCCCGTCTTTCATTGGTAAATTTTCCTAATTAAACTGTTTAGTTAAGATAGGAAGTAAAGAATAATATTACAGTTATTTCTTCTTGTTAAGGGATTTCATTTAAGATTTATTGAAGATATTTTTGCTCATATTCAATAAGATAAAACCAAACAATTAGAAATCAATAATACTAAACATATATTTATTAAAATCAAATTTCTAATATCAATATGCAAATTAGCCTTCCCGTTCACACAGTAAACCTCTATTTTGTTGTATATATAAATACAATTGCATGTTATTAGTATGTAGATATGGTCAACAGTGTAAATAATGGAAAACAATTTTATTAATAATTGAAGTTTAAATATAAATAAAATCATGGAAAATGTGATGTAAATAACAAAGGGAATTGTGACTTGAGTAGGGATATAGTTTCGGTTACAGACAGACAAACACACAATCTCCATTATAATAAGATATATATATATATATATATATATATATATATATATTAGTTGAATAAACAAATCGTTTAAAAAAAGCTTTTTCATAAATCAGAAAAATGATCAATACTGGCCAGTAAAGCTGGATAAAAAGGTAAAATCAATGAAGGGGAGTCGTCCCCGTGGCGTAGCAACTAACGTGCTGGACTACGACATCGTAGTAAGTGAGTTCGAACTCCAGTCGCAGTATTACGTTCACTTTCGGTCTAATACTGATTTACTAAGCTTAGCTTAGATGTAGCACAAGGCCAGAAGTATGGGGAACCCAATGAGAATCGAACTCACTTACGATGGTCTGCAAATCTAGCTTGCTAACCATTACACCACGTGGGGTGCCCAACTTTCGGAAAAGGTATGGACCCCCTCATCCCTACAGATATGGGTTAGATAATACCAAAACTGTTCTTCTACATGGACAGTTTTGATATTAAATAACACAAAAACGTTGATATGCCATTAAACAAACAAACCAAACCAAACTAAATTAATGTTTACTCAACTTCTTTTCTTTTCCAGCGAATAACATTTCCATACCTGAAAAGAAAAAAAAAAAACATAAAACATATTTTTGAGTTGTTTCTACACATGCTATTAAGATTGTAAGATTATTTGAACGATAATTAGTCAAGTTATTATTTCTCTGAAACACTCTGTATATGCAGGAGTTGAACAAAATAATGGAAACATCTTTTTAAATAATAGTTTTATTACTTAATATGGATGTAATAAGTAACTGAGTTACCTCCCCTACCCTTCTAATAACTATATAAACTGGTCAAAAATCTACCACTGTATTCTATGTAGAATAAAGCTTCTGCAAGTTCGACCGTGTTTGTTTGCTTACTACCACAATGGAGTTGACTCTTCTCTCGCACTTCAGTGGTTCAGGTAATTCACTCGTACAATAGTTGGAAATTGGACAATGGTAATAAGCGCTTTTAACCATTCCTGAAGCAAAACGTATTCCAGTCCAATCAATAACGTTGGCGGAGATAAGCAGTTCCGCATCTGTTTCATGTTTGATAATCTTAAGATCAGGTGATTGTGAGGACCAATCCTTGTGTCCAACTCCACTCGTATGCCTTTTGTGCCAGTTTTTTTTAACAATTCTAGTTATGGAGGATCGGTGCATTATCGTCTTGGAAGAGGGTGTCATCATTAAGGAACAATATTTGTACCTCGAAATTGCCACATACTTCTGGACGTTCATTCTATCATGCTGCGCTAGCACACACGCTCGTATCGTAACGGTTATCGTCATAGTAAATGAACTGGGTGACTAGAATTCAAATCCAAACTAGGCTGTTTACGTTTTACCTAACACTAATACCATTGGGAAAGTTGGGAAAATCCATGTATTCTCCCACCCCAGCTATGGGTAAAAAGTGAAGCAGACTGGGCTCTTTAACCTCGGTATGGCAATCGGTCTCCAGACATAAACTTGTCTTGATCATAGACCCCACCCCTGCAAAAGCAAAACAACAAAAACAACGTAAATGATGATTCGTTAGAGAAAATAACATTATTCAATGTTCCACTGTCCAGTTCTGATAGCCAAACCTTACAATTTTATGCGTATTGGAAAGTATGAGGGGTAACTGCATTCTTCCCAGTTGCATAAAGCTTCCTATTAACTGTTTTGGTTGACACAGAGTTGATAAAATATTGGCTAAGTTCTGCAGTCACATTTTTATACAATGTATTTTAATGCTCTGCATCTTCCGTCCATAGTTTTTTCTTAGGATGCATTTTAATGCTCTGCATCTTCCGTCCATAGTTTTTTTAATATGCCAACATTACTTTTGACACAGTTCGCCTTGAAATATTGCACAACTCAACTCCAACCATCAATGTTCCTACCCTCTTTCGAAATCTGATAGTCGTATAGCAATACAAATCTCTGTGAATAAACCTGAGTTAAATAATACCAGATACCAATAATTAAAAAAAAATGACATTGTGTCACATCCTGCTTGTGGCGGAGGGGCTGGGTAAATGCATACAATCTTTTCCCTTTTCAACAGCGCTGAGAAAACCATATTCTCAGATCAGCCTTTATATTGGATTAATATAACTATATTTAAGTGTTATCTCTTCTATCATGATGTATGCCGGCTTCTTTTTATTAGGAATGCTAGAAAAAAGCCCTCCGGGCGGTGTAAAACTGAAATTTTGTAAGATATTGCATGAAGTGGGTGGGAAATTTAAATAAATAGAATAAAATGTTTAATATCTTTTAAAAATTAATTGTTTACTTAAAACGCATCATATTCACTCCGTTCCACTGATTGCTTGTTTTGTTTTACAATGTTTCTAAAAAAAAAAACTGATTTAATTATTCAGACTCTTATCTTTAAAGAAAAATTATAATATCGTACGAGTAAAATATATTTTATCCGGATTTTATGAAATGAAATAAGGTGGGGTCGACCAAGTAAAAAAAAAAAAAAGAAGATTTCCCCTAACATATTTTAGGAAAAAAACTATTTTAAACATAAATTCATCTAAAAGTAAATAAGCATTGAAATTTTCGTGAAAATTGGGCCATTAATTGATTTTTTTATAGAACTTTAATATTTTTATGTAGTAATGATACTGACTATAAATTAAATATTCGTTGATAAATTTACTTAATTCCCGGAATGACTGTGACACAGTTTCGGTTACAGACAAAAAGAGACCGAATCTCTATTATCAATAGAAGATATAGTTTCGTTTCTCACTTTACCCTAGAGGAAAATTGTAATCTCTCCACTCATTCATTTTGTGTTGTGTTCACGGGGGAAACAGACGTCAATAATATTTCAGCAATCACGCGCAAGATTTTCCCCCTTACATCACTGCCAGTTGTATGACTTTAGGAATCTCCTAGGACTGTCAAGATTGTTGGTGTCTAACAGCGAAACATCTTCACTAAAATGGTGGTCGACCATGCGAAAGTTATTAGCACAACTGTTTTTGGCTGAATGACAGACGTTTTTTTTGTAGTCAGAGGATAAAAGAAACAGGTTTCCCGTGGACTAACTCCAAGACGCTTAGAAAAGTACATTCGAATAATTAGCCTACTTGAAAATTCTTATACCGTTTCTAATAACACATTAGTTGGATTTTGCAGCTCTTTCGACCTTTCTATTTCTATCTTATTCTCTGATGTGCTGTGTATTCTTTAGATATGTTAGTTAATTCTGAATTTTAAGCAGATATGCTTATTTAAATAAAAATACAGTTTTTATTTCCAAAATAAATTTTAAAAAAATGTTTATTTGAATAAAAGGATGTTGTTCAGAAGTAGTATCACACAACTGGTAAAAATTTGTTTTTGTCAGATACAATATAAGTGCAAAAAATCGTCTGCTGGTTTGTTTACAAATGTTTGAAGCGGAACTTATCGGTGACGAATTAAGATGTGAACCTTTGATTAGCTTGACGAGCTAGGGTACTTATTGGAGACTTGATCTGTACGGTGAGATAGTTGCTACGTTTTTGAATTAGCCGTTTGTTGCTATTTTATGGTTAGAGCTGATGCTGGAGCTAGTATTACACCTGACCCGTCTAGGGTTATTTTATGCCTGGGGTTAGGGAATCGCGATTATTGTACGTTTATATTTACATTTTTTTGTGTAGTTGTAAGGTTTATCTTTAGTTGTTGGTTTTTGCTGACGGTTCTATCGAATATGAATAATTTTAAACATATCTATTTGATCCCTAGATGGAACCCTAACAGGTACTACCACTCAGGATTAGCTTGGAACTGGGAATAATGACAATGAAGGAGTACTTCACACGCCCCATATATCCAGTACTGCAGTCTAGTCATCAGATACAGTTTAATATCATACTCAGGACACTATTTACCACTCTGTTGGGGATACAGTGTATTCTAAGCCCCGCCAACTGGGCGGGTTAGTCTCCAAGCTAACTTTTCGATTGCAAGTGAGCCGATTGTAATAGGGTCTTCGTGTTAAGCAGATTTCCTGGCAATGGTTCAGTTAGAATTAGTTTACTGTTACGGTATCTTGGAAATATACTGATCGAACCAATCTAATGTTCTAGGTATGACGCATTACCAGATTTTAATAATCAAGATTATATGACCTTGCAATACCTATGAGAAGAATAACAATTCTTACCAGAGAAATAGTAAGTGTTTATGACTTCTGTGTACGTATATATATATATATATATATATATATATATATATATATATATATATATATATATAAACAAAAAAAAACGATCATCTAAGACACCGTCTGTTTCCCTTGCGGGTCGGATTAATATAATATTTCTCTTAGGGGCTGCGGGTCAGGTGATTATAGATTGCGAGCCCGATCTGGCCCGTGGACCGTAGCTTGCCGACCCCTGTTCTACAACGATAGCTTCGGCATTAAAAAAAAAAAACCAAAAAAAAAAAAAAAAAAAAACAAAAACAAACGAACAATTAAACAAAGAAACCAAACCAATCTAGAATGAATTTACCCAACCCCTTCGCCTAGGTCAGGATGCGACAAAAAGACAATTTTTCAGCGGAGCACTGCTAGTTTTAAATTCACAATTTTCGTTCTCCTTGATCGGTTGCCATACCAAGGCTAAAAAAACACACACACACACAAAAAAAACACCCCCCCAAAAAAAAAAAACAATCTGTCCTATTAATTTCCAATACTCCCTTATTTACCAATACTATTTGAACGCCTTTCTCGTATGTATTAGCGTGAAGTCAGGCGCAAAAATCTTCATCCGGGATTTGAACTCGGGTCGCGTGTCCATTTCCAAGACAATAACCGTCACGCCACGCGCCTCCACTAAACCAATCTATTATGGCAAACTTCACAACAGTGCGTGTAACACACGTGGTTCCATATTATGTACACCTGGTTGCTTTTCAATCCTCTTCTAGCAAAGCGTTAAAAATCTATATACTCTAGTTTGATTTATACATTTTCCCTTGAGGCTATTGTACGCAGCTGCTTTTAATTTTCTCACCCAAAAGCAATACTCTCTACTTATTACTTGGATCTAATTCCACGGGGAATAGTGCGATCCTTCTCTTTCCAGATCCGGTTTGTCATACCAGATTTCATCTTTGGATATGATTTCCTTATATTTTTCCAGTCTAACTATCAAGGGTCGACTGTTGTTGGTTGTCTGATATTCTTTTCTATATTTGCATGAGATGTTATGTACACAATTCATTATCATCCAATTTTCTCAAGGAGACCAATTTTGGTAAGGAGCTTGTGAAGAGTGCGTATTTGCCCCCCCCCCAACCACCACGGACAGGATGTACAACTGGTTAGAATTCAGTTTTCCTTCTTCTAGACTGGTTGCTTAACCCAGTCTGTCCTACTGTTTACGCAAAGCAGTGGAATGATCAGACAGATTCATTACTTTCCCAAGGGCATTAGCGTGAAGGGAAATGCAAACAGCCTCGTCCAGGTCGTGATGAGTAATTGTGCTATTGAAAATCGCTCTGATGTCGATTAAATTTGTTGTCAGTTGGTCTTCAGCAAAATCTACTAGATATTATTCGCGGGAAAAATCAACGAGTACAAAATTGTAACAAAATCAATAAACAAGAATCATTGATATATTAGAATTTGTTTAAACAACTGAACCTCTTCGTATTGTTGATAGTGTTAACATAACGTTGTAAGGTGTATAATTTATGAGAAAAATCTATTTTTAATTGAAAAAAAAATTAAAATGCATATATGGTGGGAAGGTTCCAGCAACCATTTTGCCTAGCAAAGAAAACTACAAAGAAATGAAACCTTTATTCACTTAGACTACACTAACTGTATTCCCTGTTGATGAGTAAGACTCTCCCAAAAATGATTGTATCCTGGCTATGACGCTAAACTGTATCTGATGGTAAAACTCCAGTTCTAGATATATGAGGAGTATTGAGTACTCTTTCATTGCCATTACTGTTTAAAAATTATTCGTATTTGATGTATACTTCTTAAAAAACAATACAAATAATGTAAATATGAACGTACAATGAACGCAATTCCCTTATGTCTATACAAGAAATAACCCTAGACGAGTTGACATGCCGTTAAAATTATTCAATCAATCACCTGCATGTAGTTGACAAACCCATACATACCACTTCTTTCAACTTATTCAATTTTCAACGATGATCCTTGACAACTATCTGGACAATCGACGTAATTTTCCCTCCAGACATAATCCACCATATTAAATGTTTTCACTTCACCCTTGATCTTAGTTTTATTATGTTCCTTTGATTCTACCTTTTCACTTCGTGCATTGAATGTTATAAAAACATCCTTTACATTTTTCTCTCTCTTAAAAGACCAACTCTTGTATGAATGATGTGAAGTGAACTTATGTTGTTAAATATCCGTTGATATTGTAACGTCGGCAAAAACCATTTGGATCTGATCTGTTAATCCTAAGACATAGTGGTATTGAAAGAGGAGAACCTCTTATGATGATCATTATGCAGCGTAACTATTACTATTGGACCATTACATTGGCAAAGATGGGTGGGGGGTTGAGGACAATAACCAGAAACTTATGATCATGATCTGTCTGCCATTCACGTGTCGGAAAAGATTTAAAAGATATGCGGGTCCATTTGATGATATTCAGAAGTGGTCCAACTCTTTTTGTGGAGACCTATATTTTAAGTTATGCTTCCTATAGAAGAGAACATGACCAAGTTCGTGTAGATTCCATACCATGCAGTTGTGGCAGAGAATATAAAGGCAAAACCTGCTACCCTCTAGAGGAAAGTCTTAGTTCGAGGGGAGAGATTTAAGTCAGTCATAGCTGATCATGTATGGAAGGAAAAGCGAGGTCATCGAACCTGTGGAATACAGTTGAAATAACGGAAAAAAACAACACTACAGGAGGAGGGGGTAGGGGAAAGAGGAGGAGGGGAATGAAGAGGGGGAAATTGGAGGAGATCATTAAATCCAAGAATAAGTAACAACAACTGATTAAAAAGAGTTGAAGGGTCAGACAAAAATGACACGAGGTTTAAGTCTCTTAAAATGGCATCTGAATTGTCCCATAGGACAATGGGATATAGGATAAAGGTGTTGGTTAAGAGCTTCTAGTTGAAATTGACAGGAAGACGTGAGTTCAATCCCCGAGCCAAAGTTCAGCGGGAAGAAAAGCGATATTACAAGGTCGAAATAACTAAGATGACGAATTAATATTCCAAGACATTGGCATCGGAATCAGAACAGTCTATCTTCGTATCTTGAGCAAAGGGTTCGGTTCAAAATTATCTGAACGTTACTGACAAGAACAAAAGACTTCTGAAGAACCCCGGTGAATACAGCAGTCGAAACTTTAGAAGTATTACAACCAAGGGCCGGTTTAGCTCAGTCGGTAGACTGTCCGCCTAGGAACCATAAGGTTCCTGGTTCGATACTAGTTCTGGCCAACTCAGCGCATGAGAAGCACAGAGATATATGCGGTAAAGTGAAGAGCTGATGGTAGGTGTGGCGCTCAATCTCAGACGCAAAGCAACGTAAAAAAGGGGGATAGACTCCCTCGCTGTAATTAGGCCACCCCGACGACTTTACTTTTACTTACTACCAAGATGAGGACAATAGTTCAAATAATGTAAATAATTTTGTTTATTGATAGTAGGTTGGTATGCGATTGCTCTAACCTAGAAAAACAAACACACTGACACCATTTGAAAATAAATGTACAATGAAAGATTAATTAAGACATATAAGACTGGCGTATTCTAAAAATGTACAAGACAATGACAGAAAAAAAATTAATTATTAGAACACTCCTCACTACCCGCTGATTTAATGAACATTACATCTTTCAAGAAAATGGTTAGCCTCTTTCATTAAATGGGAAGCCTCTGAAATTAGCAGATTATATACCTCGGTAGCAATATCTTATCTACCAAAAGCGAGGTTAAGACACGCATAAAGTAAAGCATGAACTGCTGTTGACAGATTAACTCCCATATGGAAATTTGAATTCTTCCAAACTGTAGCCATGTCAGTACTATTGTATAGTTGAACCACTTGCAAAACGTCCGGAGAAAAAGGTAGATGGGAACTACACAAGAATGCTGCATGCTGTTTTGAACAATCATGGAAGCAGCTTCCAATAAAACAGCAGCAGCTGTATGGCCATTTACTGCCCATCTCACAATTCCAAGTAAGGTGAACAAGACATGCTGAGCACTGCTGGAGAAGTAAGGACGAACTCATAAGCGACGTCCTCCTATGGACCCCTACAAATAGACACACCAGTATTAGCCGACCGCAAAATACCTTGAAGATATTTTCCTAGAAGACAGCAGAATGATTAAAAACAATACTTCAATAAAACCCAATCTAATATGTTTATTCTTTAAAACAATGCATAAATATCGCAAGATGATTGTTCGTGAAAACGCTCCACGTACTACATAAAGCTAATCTCATTTTCATAAATTTAGAAAGAAAAAAATTTGAATGTCAAAGTGTTTGAAATACACCTGTGCACTGTACCCAGGATTGGCTACAGCAACAGCCAATCAGTGTGCAGGGTAAATGTTTTAAACAATTCTACGTGGCGTTGACATTTTCTTTTTGATTGGCTGGTTGTGGATTTCACATTAAGATTATTAGTAACTGAAAAGCTCTTTACATTTGTAACGGTATTTGTTGTGTGAATGGATGCCACATATTTGTAAATATTTGTAGTTGCCAATTGTGGAAAACAATAAAACTAAGAACTGTCGAAGTTATCATTTTTTTAGAAAAATTATTGTAGTCGACACACGCCCTCCCCCCAACCCCCCTAAAATGTAGTTATGTATCCTTTGTTTGTTGATTGTGTATCCGGAATTATATGTGAAAGTTTGTCTTGTTTCAAATAGCGTGCAGCGCGCAATATGCGTGTTTAACGAGTCATAAGGTGCGGTGATGACTGATACTCCAGAAGGACGACAATAGGCCTATACTTCTACTTGCATGCTAGATGAAAAGATGAAAATTCGTCTTGATGCTCTTTCTTTGATATCAGAATGTGCCACTAATGTAATGCTATGATGTCGCCTATAGTTGTTGTTGTTTTTTTTTTTTTCTAATTTGGCAGTTTAAAATATTGGATTAAGGTGGTACGTAATGCAAGAGAAATTTGTTAATATGTCTACACTTATAAACTAATTCGTTTCTATTGTTTAGCAAATTATATATATATATATATATATATATATATATATATATGGGAGTAAAAAATGAAATCAATTTGACAGTATGTGTAGAAAAGTAGACAAACACGGGATGTAGTACTGGATGTATGTTTATTATATCACTACATATAATAAACATCCATCCAGTATTACATCCCGTTTTTGTCTCCTTTTCTACACACACACACACACACACACACACATATATATATATATATATATATATATATATATATATATATATATGATCATATATGATAAAAAATAATAATCTTTTTACCTCAAAGAGAAGGCCTTCAAACTTCACATAGCTTCGTGCATCGTCGACAGGTGAAGTAAAGCCCGCTCCTGTAAAGCAGAATAATATTCTCTTGTTTGACATATTTTTATTTGATTTAAACAATAAGTCGAAAAAGTAATAACTACAATTGACTGAAAAATTAACCGATTTAAAAGAAATGTTCTGATTTTGTGATGAGTTATTTATTGCTTGAACAGATGAGATGCTCAAAAAGGCTAAGAAAGTTTTACTGCTTCTTTAACAGAAAGAGATCAAAAGAAAATCAATCTTGTAAAAAATCAAATGCAATACAAAAATATAAATTTTCAGAAAGATTTTCAAAGAATTATTCCGATTCGAATAAAGTTAATAAAAAAACCCAGAAAACTAATTTAAATATGTTTACGCTGTGTAATGATTTAATGAATAAAAACGATGCTAAATATCTTTTACAGAAAATACAAATATCAAAACATTACCGAAATCAATTTTTATGAGGTTTTTCAAAATTTGAATTTATCCGCCCTCAGTCATCGCTCTTAAATAAAAAAAAATCCAGAATTTTCTCATTCACCGATTGGTTCTCTGTAGAGATCCTAATTTCCTAAGTCGTATTGACTTAGGAAATTTGTAAAGACGATTCTCTTTTCTTTGAAAGCCCATTTTAATAGAACCATATATATATATATATATATATAACAAATGCGAATGTCAGTATGAATCAAGCCGACTTTGTGTGCAAATTAAGAACATTCCTGGGCGAATCTGGGCCCGTAATCCAGAAATGTTAATTACAGTTATGTTTTCGGCGATGTTTTACGTGATTTTTTCGACGAATATTTTTGTCCGTTAACAATTTATTAACAAGGAAATAAATTTGGGAATAAACGAAATTAATTGCGAAATCCAGCAAAAGTCACCCATGAGGTAGAAGTAATTGTTTTTTTATGGAAAGTAAGGACTTACGTACATCAAATTGTCTTTAAATTAACTGCCAACAGAAGAATTATTGTTGAACTTTTTAGAAGGTAAGCTTAATTATTAAAGCAATAAATGTGGCGATCAATTTTAGTTATTCTGTAGTTCATTGTTGCCTATCGCATAGCTATTTGTACCGACTCCAAATGGGAAAACCAAAAATGTTGTATATCATGCAGCTTTGCAATAAGTTCCAAATATACAATTTATATCATGGCTGATGAAAACTGTTGTTTGAAAAATATTTTTCAAGTTTAATAGAATTTGATATTTACTCAATACATGAAAAGTCATTGTTTAGCCAAAGACCCAATGAAGGGCCATCCAAAGGATCTAGTCTAATTGCAACCCGATAGGGTGGCTTTTAAGCTTCTCATAATTAAATACTCAAAAACATTTTAGTGATCTACTCGGCGCCGTAGATGACTCACTTGTCCTGAATATGATACTAAACTGGAACATGGTGGGGCTCTAGTTCTGGAGATTTGGAGAGTGTAGAGAACCCCTTGCCATCATTCCAAAGTCCAATCTGTTCCAGAGTTGCAGTACCTGTTAATGTTCCAACTATTGGTCAAATATATCTGTTTTAAAATGTTTTGAATTCAATAGGCCCTATCTAGGTATGCTCAATTTACGGACTTTTCCTACGTGCGTAAATTGTAAAAAAATATTTTAAAACGTCAATAAAAAAAATGGAAAAATCTTTCTATTGTTTTCTTTTACGTTTAATATAAAGAACAATTCCAAGTTTATGTGTTAAAAAAGGGAAAAAACAAAACAATTTCTGTTACATATAACGTACGTTTTTGCAATTTAAATGAATTTACGATAATTTCTTGATCTTTGTTGACGTAGTTATAGCATCTTGGCGCGAAAAATTAGAGCAACGCAATTTTCTATGGAGAATCATACATGTAATAATTTTTAGTCTGAAACAATTATATTCTTAATTCTTTATTGAAAATAATAAATAGATATATATTTAAGTTTGGAGAATGAAATACTAATTTACAAAACACTAATTTTTTAATAGTGTAGTTAGTAAAATTCTAATTTGGCCATTGTGTAATTAGTAAAATTCTTGGTCTACGACCAGGCCACGGATTTGAAATTATTTTAACTTATTCAAAGCAGCAGCAGCTGTTCAAATGCAAATAGAATATTAAGTCCCCTACAACCTCTTATAATAAAAAACGACGACAATTTTTAATTCAAACAATATTTTCAATATATTCTATATAAAGACCGTTAAATGCAATCTCATTATTTTTAGCTACAGATTTTTAATACAATATTTTCTTTAATTAAATAAATACGATTTTGCAAGGCAGTAAACGGGGTATTTATTTTACATTTTATAAATCCCTTAAAAAAATTAAAAAATACACAACTGGAACTTTTATCATTCCTTAGAAAATAAGCTAACGATTTAGAAAACAAAACGAAACAGAAAAGGATAAATATTTTTTATTTATTTACGAGATTTAAGTTTCAAATGTTGAGACGTCGTACTACCAAAAACGTCAGAGTATCGATTTAAAATTTTTTTTTTTTACATTTTTCATACGTCATTGAATTATCTTTCCAAAAATGTAAAATTCATTTTCAGGAAAAAAAAAAAAAAAAAAAAAAAAAAAAACGATTACCAAGAAATTTGTATGGGGGATCAATGCGCGAAACAAAAACTAACGAAAAAAATAATTAGCTTTTCAATTTAGTAAACATTTATTTAAGATAAAAGTTCTTCTTTTATTACTTCATATACCGAAATTTTTATTGAAATCGGATAGTTTATTTTAGTTGAAGAATTTTCTGTGATCAGATATTCTGTGATATCAGCAGGTGCGGAAAATTGAGCATACCTAACCCTATCGAATACGTATAATTTTGTGTAAAAAACATAAATAAATTTAAAAGATCTGAAGTAACAACTTCACAACAAATGTAAATATGAACGCGATTCCTTAACCTCTAAGCATAAAATATCCCTAGACAGGTTGGCATGCCGTTAAAATCAGGTTAAACAATCAATCATAGATACTTTCTTACAAGTATTATTTAATGTTTTGTTTTTGAATGGTAGCAAAATTCAAACAATTACTCTTTTCGAGTTATTATATAAAAAAAAGACAACAAACATTTGTGTTTTCACAGTTCAGCTGAGTGAGTTGTTTTTAATTCTTTTTTTTTTAATTTTTAATTTTTTTTATTTTCATTAAAACTTTTTTTTCTGTCTCAGGGTCTTAAGATATTCAAATTTTATGACGAAACTAGCATAATCACAGACAAAAACTGTAAACATTTAGTGTCGAATTCTATCACATAAACGCGTGCACAGACTGGTTAAGGAGTGTAAACAAATAGAATAACTAACTTGCAATGAAGAAATTTCACGTGACAAGGGTGTGTCTGAAGAAAAAAATTGCAATTTTTTTATCGTGAGTAGTAGCAACTGGTATAAAACCGGCGGAAAAAAAAGCATAAAATAAAAAGTAGGCGGAGCACATGAAGAGAGTCGAGTTGTCAATCAACTAGTGACATTATAACACGCCCCACGACACCGCACTTCGTAACGAAGTTATAATACTAATAGTATTTTCGTACGATGCTAAGCCTCCCACTTCACTACCTACCGCAGAGAACCCCAAATACTGTTCGCCACATGTCAATAGTAGACATACGGGTAGGTGATAGAATGAATCACCGCTGTGCTTTGTAACCCTAATTTTGTGGGCTACGCGTTTTGGCAAATATTAACAAATAGGCTAGTTAGCCAGTTCCGGTAAAATAGACAAACCTGCTTTTATGCTTATTTTACCAGTCCTACAAAAACAGACCACAGGCTATTTTGTCAGCAAACATATTTTAAATATATTTCAAACTATCTAAAAGCTAAAAGATTAAAATGGTTGTTGACGAGCAATCTGGGATTATCTAAAAGGTAATTTTACGGTGGCTTTTCTATGAGAAAATAAGTACCAAAAATCGAAAATAAAATGTAAAAAAAAAAAAAAAAAAATAATTTTTTTGGAGATTTCTTTTTTACTCATTTCGATGATTATTTAAGCAATTAAAACGTAATTAAAATTCTGTGATACAAACAGACTTTAAAATAATCTATCTAAAGGCTAATTTCTTGAAATGGTATTTAACTAGAATTCATCTAGTTAGGGTTATGGTTTTTCCACTTTTGACAAAATTCATGATAGTCAAATTTACCTTTATTATTTCCTTTATTTCTTTTTTTTAATTTTGTAAAAATTCACACGTTTGATCACAAAGTCATTAAAGGTATCTATATTTTTTAATTGGAAGAATTTTTTGTATCTTTATCCTTCACAAGGTATAAATATAAATGAATATAAATAAACTTTTGTGTTCAATTTGTGTTGGTATTTTTAACATTACTTGCATTCATAATAAAAATATTTACAGGGCTGGTAAAATAAGCATAAAAGTAGATTTGTCTATTTTACCGGCTAATAGCCTCTAAACAGCCTCTTCCAAATATTAACAACATTCAAAATCCTCGTCTGTATGTCATAAGTACGTAAAAACAAACTCAAATGTAATACAGATGTTAATTAACGAATTGTTAACTAACTACTTGGTTTAATTAGGGATACCCAAAATGAGACTAAATTGCATTTTTGACAAAATGACTTTAGCCCCCTAGAGAAAATAATCTACCAAAAATCAGGGAATTATCGGATTTTAATGAAATTTTCAATGTTTATGTATCAATGAATGATCTTTATAATGCATTACTTATTTTATTTCAAAACTTTCTCATTTTTTCAGGTCACTTATTTTTGACCCCCCACTTATGTTGGGGCGTAACTTTTTTTTAAAAGTTGGTCTTTCAGTTTTCTAATTACAGTATAAATAAAGAGATAAAAGACCGAAGTTATGAATAAAAACAAAAAAAAAATTACGGTGGCTTTTCTATGAGAAAATAAGTACCGAAAATCGAAGAATAAAATGTAAAAAAAATAATAAATAATAAATTTTTGGGTGATTTCTTTTTTACTCATTTCGATGATTATTTAATTGGCTATTATCTTATAAAAGAAAAAAATTATACATCGATATTTTTTCTGCTTAAAAAAAGTGGGGGGGTACATTTTCAATCGAGTTTTTCTTCAAAAAGTATACTTTTAAGTAATAAAATAAGGTTTGCATTAAATAGATATTTATTTCTAGAATCTAAAAATATAACATTTTAAACTTAAAATAAGGCTTTTCATATTTTAAAACAATTACATTTATTTTCAATATATTCATATAATGTTCGAAAATGAATTGTATTAATACAGAAACCGGAAGTGAACATACACATTTTCATTTCAAACGAAACTAATATATTTTTTATTTTTTTACATGTAAAACGGATTTTACTTGGTTAAAAGTTAAAACGAGTGAGTAAAATTTCAGTAATATTTAATAAATATGTATTTAAAGTAACGCCTTACTTATTTCTACAAAGAAATGTTTATAAGTATTTTAAAACTATTTTTAAGCGATTATTGAACACGATAAATCAAAATAAATAAGAATAAATAAATAAATAATAAATAAATAAAAGAAATTTGGACAATTTTTAATGTATAAATTGTATTAAAAATAAATTGCATATGTAATGATATTTTTCTTTTTTTAATGATGGTCAGTATGTTACTACATCGATTTAGACAAAGTTTGACCTCAAATAATAGATTTAATTATGTTTAATTTGTTTTTAAAACTCCTAGCAGCCGACAAAATTGGGTATCACTAGTTTTAATGGTTATTATATTCATCTTATGTAGATGATTATAAATACGTATGCGGTAGGTATACTCAAAACACGCACTTTCGAAATGCCCGCGAATTGTTAAAAAAAATATTTTAAAACGTCAATAAAAAATGGAAAATTAACTTTTTAAATTTTCTTTTACGTTTAATATAAAGAACAATTCCAAGTTTATGTGTTACAAAAAAGAAAAACAGATTTCTGTTACATAAAACCTAAATTTTTGCATTTTAAATTAAATTCCCATAAATTCTTAATCTTTGTTGACATAGTTATCGCATCTTGACGTGAATAATTAGAGCCAACTATTTTTTTATGGATGGATCATACGTGGAATATTTTTTTTTCTGAAGCAAAAACAAATTACTAATTTAGCATTTCCTTGATGCCTCACGATTTAACTCTTAACATTATTGAAAAGAAAAGAAAAAAAAGAGTTGGGAAAATCAAAATTAGAATGTTAAAAATTCTTTACAATAAAATTCTATCATAAATGATATAAAAAATAAAGACTTTTTTTTTTCGATACATTTTATTAGAATATATAAAACATTACATACCTCAAAGGTGAAGTATTCTTTAGTTATTTTTTATTAATTATTTGTTTCTTTATAAAATAATAAATTTCTTCAAACAAACACTGTTTGAACTCTACAGAGTATAATTATACACGTGTCACGGATTTGAACTAATTTGAACTTATTTACAACAGCCGCCGCCACCGCCGTCACAACAACAGTTGCCCCCCCCCCCACCCCAAAAAAGAAGAGAATATGTCCCTTATATCCCTCCATTAATAAAAGGACATCAATTTTTAATTCAAACATTATTTTCAATATTTAAAAAATAAAAACTGTACAATATTATATCATTATTTTTAGCTAAATATTTTTTATACAATATTTCTTTGATTAAATAAATACGATTTTGCTATACATTAAACAAAAGTACATATTTTTTCTTATTTACGAGATTTAAGTTTCAAGGTTTAAGACGCCCTATTACCACACCTGGTCTAGTATCGATTTTATTTTTTTTACATATGTTCCGTCATTGAATTATCTTTCCAAAAATGTAAAATTAATTTTCATACTGAAAAAAAATTACAAAGATATTTGTACCGGGGATCAATGCGCGAAACAAAAACAAACGAAAAAAATTATTAGCCTTTTCAATTTAGTAAACATTTATTTACAATAAAAGTTCGTCTTTTATTACTTCATATACCGAAATTTTTATTAAAATCGGATAGTTAGTTTATTTTAGTTGATTTTTAGAAGAATTTCCTGTGATCCCTCTAAGTAGAAGCCGTGAGAAATTGAGCATACCTAGAATGCGGTATTTACCACGTACCCCACGTGTACGGGTTAGACACAAGGCCCTATTAATGTGGGGCCACCCACGAACCGAAGCTCATGTGTGGCGAGTGCAAAAAATGCGTTGATCCCGTCGGCTTTCCCACTCAAGGGGGAGGGGCATCAGACACTGGGCAACAAACCCAACCCTGTCCCTTTAAATCAAGGGGACAAGTGTTGCCTGGGAGGGTAGCTCCCTGGGATCAACGATGTTAATTAATAACACAGGTCCAGCGGCCGAAGCACACCGGACCCCCGCCCAAAGGACGGGTTGTCGTATTAGTTCAGGTTAACCCGAAGCCGAACCTTTTTTTTTTTTATTTAGATCTTATTTTTTCGAGAACGAGAGAAGTTTGGTAAAGTGTCCAAACTTTTGGCTCCCGTTTACCGAAACTTTTCTCGTTCCCCAATGATACTTGCATCGGAAAAATGTGATCTAAAAAAGTTCGTCTTTGAGTCACCATTACCTAGCTTTTAATCTGGACAATGTGGCCTTGTCTCCGCTTTTGAAAAATTTAAAACAAATAAAATATAACTGTTTTTGTTTTTGATAACAAATGTTTTTAAGCATTTTTTTTATTGCACTACATTAACGCAAAAAGGCGGTTTAATAGAAAAAGAATTAAAATGGAAAAACATTGATATCAAGTGAAACAAACATTCAATTAAGTGGATTTTTTTTAATACTAGGTCCAAACAAAATGGAAAATATCATTTTCCTCAATGGAGTCGCCAGTTCAACAAAATATTTCTTAGTTATTATATGGTAGTTATTTTAAGACTAATTACAATAGTTATTTATTAAAACAAGTAACTAGTTAACTTCGTTAGCCAACCCCTGTATTACATTTGAGTTTGTTTTTACGTACTCATGGCATATAGACGAGGATTTAGTAAGCTTAGCTTAGGCACAAGACCGGAAATATGAAAGTGAGAATCGATCTCACTAACAATGGTCTACTAATACAGCTTGCTAACCATTACAATAAGTGCAATAAAAGTTCTCGCTTGTTGGTTACTAACAACCAAATTTCATAGAAAAAATGTGTCACCTTGTGGTTCCATGAATTTTGAAACGAGAAAAAACAGAGGGGGGTATTTTTGGTGCGTGAAGTAAAGGTGAGGCATTTGTTATCAGAAACATTGGTTTCATTCTAACCTTTTAATCACGTCATAAAATCTATCATGCTCAATTCAACTGGTCAACTTGGACGCCATGGGCTTAGAATACGCTGACCATATATCCCTTGTAGAGAAAAAAAAAAAAAGGGCGACCTGAGTATGACACTAAACTGTATCCAATGGTGAGACGCCAGTTCCCAGATCTGGGGAGAGTGGAATACCACTTCATTACCCTTACACACAAGTCCACTCTGACCCGGAGTGGTAGTACCTGTAAGGGTCCAATCTAGGAGTCAAATAGATCTGTTTAAGAATTATTCGTATTTGATAGGACCGTGCGATAAAAATGCTTAAGAAATTAGCACATAAAAAAATATGAATATGAACGTAAAATGAACGCGAATACCTAACTTCTAGGCATAAAACAACCCTAGACGGATTAACATGTTGTTAAAATTATTCAACCAATAAATCAATTCAACTGGTGCATATGCAATGAAAGTATTTGAAAGTTATTTGTAAAATTTGTGAACGTTTTCATACTTAAAAATTTTTTTTTAGCACAATAACTTTTTAAGAATATTCATGGTACTTACACGCAATAAAAGATACAACACTATATATATATATATATATATATATATATATATGAGAAAGAGAGAGACAGAGATATAGATAGTGATACCTTGACTTATGAGTGTCCCAACTAACGAGCTTTCCGAGTTACAAGTTGTCACTCGGTCGATTTTTTTCTTTGTGTTGAGAGCTAAAATTTGAGGTACGAGCGAGATTCAGATACGCTTATGCTAATAAGTTCAATAAAAGCATTAAGTTTCCATTTTATTACGCCAAAAATGTTATTTATAAAAATCTAAACATTACAACATATTACAGCATACAATTCATTATATCTTATTTCATTATGTTTTTATATAATACAGTGCTCTTTTGCTTATACAAAAAGTAAGGAACGGATTAATGATAATGGAAAAAATTGAATTGATACACGAGGAAATTGAGTTATGAGTGAAATGAAATAAACTCGTAAGTCAAGGTACTTGTTTTATATTTAAAAATGGATTTACTTCAACAGAGTCGAATTTAGGTTTCAATTTTGAATTATGTTTGAAAGTTTAAAAAATAAATATACAGTGAATAATGACGGAAAACACATTCCGTTGGTATGAAATGATGGAGTAAAACCATCATAAATCTAATTCGAAATAACACATCAAGATCATTTTTATTGTAAAACGATCTGAAATTTGTATTCTTTAAAATGATGTAACTTTTTTTTAATATTCATCTCATTATATTGAATTATCATGTTGAATCACTTCAAGAAGGAATTTAAAAAAAAGTACCTTTCGATGAGATATCCCATATCTCAGGAGCATGTCAACTATTACTATTATATATATATATATATATATATATATATATATATATAGTTGGGAACAATAAAAAAGTAAGCAACATAAACGAAAAGATTTTATTTGTCTTTTCACATCATCATCATCAACATATATATATACATATGTGTGTGTGTGTGTGTGTGTGTGGTTTTCTATGTCCCACATATATATACGCACTTTTTCACTAAAAAACAAACAAATTAAAATTAATCAAAACAATTATTTAAGGTTAAATTTTGGCTTTAGTCAAAAATAGTAACATAATGAGCATCAGTGAAAAAAAGCAAAATAATATTACATATCTAAAAAAGTAAAGTCGTCGGGGCGGCCTAAAGTCGGTATCAGCCAGTCAGTGAGGGAGTCTATCCCTTTTTCAATAGCACTAGACCAAGGAGATTGTTTGGGGGTCTGAGGTGGAGCACCACACCTACCATCAGCTCCTTACTTTACCGCACAGATCCCTGTGCTACTCATACGCTAAGTTGGCGAGGACCAATATCGAACTAGGAACCTTGTGGTTTCTAGCCGAACGCTCTACAGACTGAGCTAACAATGCATTCTAAACATTAAATTCGCTAAAGATTGCGACAGAAGACGAGTCTTACGTACTTAAAAACATAACATATTACTGAAGGTTTTAAAAAACTTATAACACTTTCTTCTTAGAAATCCATAACAAAAAGCATTAAATACACTATGCACAGAAAAATTACCCACATGTGTACATTTTATTTCACTGTAATACATTAAAAAAAAAATTTCGAAAAAAAAAAGAAAAAAAAAATAGTCCGAAAAAATAAAGATACTGTTGATTTGTTCTGAAAATATTCCCGCGAAATATTCTAAAACTATGGTAGACGAACATATATATATATATATATATATATATATATATATATATATATATATATATATCCTAATACCCTGAGTGATTTCAATCTAACTAATGCAAGTTACTCAAGGGAAACAAATCAAAATAAATATTACTGTTAGGTCAATCCATAACTTTTTATGATATCATTTTTTTAAAAATATCTAATTAATAAATAAAATCCATTTAAAATTATTACCGATCAATTTTTATCTTTAAAACATTAAAACTAATTTTCAAGCTTTAAAACTAATTTTCAGATTAGTAAAAAAAAATCTATTTAATGACAAGTTCAAAATTTTGAATTCAGAGTTTTCCTTCTTATAGAGTGGTTACCATACCAAAGTTAAAGAGCCCAGTCTACAAACCTTTCCCAAGGATATTAGCGCTTTGCGATAGTTTGTAAGCATCAGAATTATAAGTCACTTCAAAGTTGGTAATGGTGTCAAGGTAACTTGATGTAAATTCTTGGCGGTACAAAATCCAACAGCCAAGAAATTTTTAGCTAAAGAGTATATTGACACAAGACAATTGTGCTTTATATTATGTAAATTGACTATTGCCAATCCTGACCAAAAATAAAAAGTGGTTTTAGAGAATTAAATAAATGAAATTGTTCCCAGCCTCTCCAAATATCAATCAAACTTGTGGCTCACAATTAAGAGGGATATATGAGAAGGAACAAAGAAATAATATTTGAGCAATAAAAACTACTCTAAAAACAGTAGAAAAGTTTTTTAAAAAAATGAATAGATCGATGGAAACCGATGACGCTAAAGAATATCAAGGAGTCCATATTAACATGTAAAATATAATTTATTAGTACTAGCTTAATTGTTGCCTGATAAAGCTATTATTTCATATATATTATTATTATTAACTAGTTAACTAATAATTTTGTTGCCATAATTCTAATGTTTTGTCATAGATAAAATGTCTAAATTAGTCAAATTTTTACTATAAAATAATGGTTAATTTTTTGGTTGATTTACATTAATCAATATTAATAGAATGTTAATATTAACAGAGCTTTCAATATTCAAGTTATGGACTTTTTCACTATTGGGCATTAACCCCCATTAGGGGATCTTAATATTATTGAAATTTGGTGAATTGGTGAAATTTGTGAAATTTGTGAATTGGCATCATATCTTGTCATTTACCTATGGTTTAAATTTCATATACATCTAAGGGAAAAAAATTCAGTAGAGTGTATGTGCCTCCTTTGGACCCACTTTAATCAAAATGAAATATAATTATCCAAGTACCTTGAGTAATATAGTTTCTGAATATATATGATTATGGGGTCTATCTCCAAAACTCTAGGAGGAGTTCGTGAACGAACAGACAAGAACTACAGCTTTATCCAGTTCTTTACCCATATATATATATATATATATATATATATATATATATATATATATATTATATATTGTGTTAATGAAGTACAGTAGTACCTTGACTTACGAATTTAATTTGTTCCGCCCGTAACTCAATTTCCTCGCATATCAAACACATTTTCCACATTGAAATAAACTAAAATGGCATTAATCCGTTCCAGTACACCCCCAACCCCCCTCATTTTTTGACACTTTTTTAAAATAAGAAAATAGCATTGTATTGTATAAAATAATATATAATGAATTGTATGCTGTACTATGTTTTAATGTTTACATTTTTTATAAATGATATTTTCGTCGTAATAAATTTGGTAACTTAAATGTTTTTTAGTGAACTTATTAACATAAGCGTATCTGAAACTCGCTCGTACCGCAAATTTTAGCTCTCATAACACAAAACAAAAAATCGACCTAGTGACAGCTCTTAACTCGAAAGTCAAGGTACCGCAGTATATGTTTCTGTTGCCTTAGAATTTATTTATAGATGAAATTTTATGTTGCACTAATAAAAGTTTATACTCACCACCCGAAAAAAAAAAAAAAGGTTATCAATATTTCTTTCATAAGGATCGATATCATAAGCTGAAACTCACGCGATATTTTGCTCTTATAAATATTAGTATATTCTAAAAATCTTACTAATATTGGTTGGTTAGCTCAAGTCGGTAGAGCGTTCGGTTAGAAACCACAAGGTTCCTAGTTCGATACCGGCCCTCGCCAACTCAGCGTATGAGTAGCACAGGGATCTGTGCAGTAAAGTAAGGAGCTGATGGTAGGTGTGGTGCTCCACCTCAGACGCAAAAACAATCTCTTTCGTCTAGCGCTAGTGAAAAGGGGATAGACTCCCTCGCTGATTGGCTGATACCGACTTTAGGCCACTCCGACGACTTTACTTATTAATTATTCTATTATGAAAACAATGACTTGCATAATAAAATCTGAAACCAAAAATGCCAGAAGTATGGCGCACCCAGTTAGAAGGAAAATCACTAGAAATAGGTGAGTGGTTATTAAAAAATGAATTACGATAATGTTGATAAACTTTGTGATTTAATTATTGGCTGCCGATTTCAAAGGAAAATAGTCTTCATCACTATTGCCATGTGAGATCTAAACGCAAAATATATGTGCTTTACCTTATCTAAATACCATGTCCTTTTGGAACTAACTGTATCTCCTGCAAAGCGGTAAGAACCCCCTCAAAAAAGGGAGTCCTTTTTATTGCCCTTACACCCAGGCCCATTCAGATCCGGAATGGTAGTACCTGTTAGGATACAATCTATGGGTCAAATAGATCTGTTTACAAATTATTCGTATTTGATTGAACCATGTGCAAAAAAAGAAAACTCCTTAAAACGACTACACGAAAAAAATAAATATGAAACGTACAATGAACGCAATTCCCTAACCTCTAGGCATAAAATAACCCTAGACGGGTTGACATGTCGTTAAAACCAATAAAACAATGGTATTTAAATGTCAACCTACATATAAAGAATGGATTTAATGGTAAGTAGTAAGAATTCTCGGGGTGGGGGGGGTCTTCAAAAGAATTTAAATTTATGTTGGGTCAAAGTTTGGTTGTTTACACAATTTCTATTGGATCATTTTCCCGACTAGTCGTGCCTGTGCTTTCACTCCTTTTGGGCAAGTTTGCTGCATCAGTTTATCATATTGTTGGCTGTTGCATCTCTCTCTCTCTCTCTCTGTCCCCCTCTCTCTGTCTGTCTGCCCCCTCTCCCTCTCCCTCTCTCTTCCTGCACTTGCTATTCTCCTGAGTCTTAGTTTATTCTTATGGCATTATTTTGGTCTGCTATTAATACTGGTTCAGTTTATCTATTTAGGTTTACTCTGCGCAGCTGTGTTTAGTTCATCTCGGACATAATCTATATAATCTCCTTAGTTTATCTTCTGATGTGTCCCCATGTAGTTGTTTTTTCTTCATATTTTTTGTTTTCTCGATTTGATAATTCCTTTGTTATTTTTTGTTTTTGCCGTTATTAGCAGCTGTAATTAGTCTATTTGTTTTTTTTTTTTTTTTTTTTGGGGGGGTATATATTCTTTGGGTCCCTGATCTGTCTCACCCATACAATCCTCAATGCAGGTGAATCCTCTTCCTCCTCCTGTTCTTGTCCACATCATCCCTCGATGACCACGTCTTATGCATGGTCATCAGTTTTCTCGTTCTATAGTCCATGTTTCTGAACTCCTCTCATGTCCAGTTTAGGAAGTGTTCAAAGTATCCTATAAGGAAAACTGCCTAACTGGAAGTATTATTATTATTATTATTATTATTATTATTATTAACTAACAGAAAGAAAAGAACTTGTCAGCTAGAGAAGACTTTGCCGTTCCAGCTGACCCAAGAGTAAAAATAAAGTAAAACACTGGATAATTTTTTTAGATATTTGAAAATATAAACGGTGTTAATTAACAAAAAAAAAAAAGAACTTGTCACCTAGTGGATTTTGCTGTTTCATCGAATCACAGAGTAAAAAGAAAAGAAAACAAAAGAAAACAAAAAGATAGACAAATTCTTGGATCTTGCCAGTGAAGTGAAAACAAACAAACAAACAAGCAAGCAAAGTATGGAACACGAGGGTAACA
The DNA here is from genome assembly GCA_023376005.1 of Doryteuthis pealeii. Taxonomy (NCBI): domain Eukaryota; kingdom Metazoa; phylum Mollusca; class Cephalopoda; order Myopsida; family Loliginidae; genus Doryteuthis; species Doryteuthis pealeii. The sequence goes on along the minus strand of CM042147.1, from coordinate 105,426,570 downwards.
GTGATACCAATTGTAGTTGGTGTCCTTGCAACGGTCCTTAAAGGTTTGCACAAAAAAAAAAAAAAAAAAACTGGTGGAATTGAAAATCAAAGGAAGAATCGAGACCATCCTGACCACTACATTCTTAAGCTTGGCTAGAATACACAGAAGAGACCCAAAGAGACTTGTTGTCATTCAGGCTCCCTTGAAAGACCACCAGATAAGATCTGGAAGGAGGAAATAATGATGTGGAGGCACGTGGTGTAATGGTTATCATCGTAAGGAAATGGACTCGGCGAACCAAATCCTGGGCGAGATCGTTTGCATTTTCACATAGCCATTTGTATTTCACATAGCGACAAAGGCATGCATCCAGCTAGTGCAGACTGGGCTCTTTAAGCTTGGTATGGCAACCTGTCTAGGAGATTAAACACTTTTCGAACCTGTTAAACTCTGCTTCGTGTGGAGGGGTTGGTGTATATATATATATATATATATATATATATATATATATATATATATATATATATATATATAAAGTTTTGTTGAACTGTACAGACAATTCCTGTCGGACAAGTTTTTCGTTGATCCGTTCCAATTTTCGGGCCATCTTTCTGGTGTCGGAGTGTAACTGGTATAACAGTCCCCCAAAGGTTTCAAAACGAGCGCTTTCGGCAATACAATTTGCCATCCTCAGGTAGGAAACGATGGTATGATTTCGTGTCTCGTTTTTAACGAGAACGAGTAGTAGCAAGGAATTAGAAGTGGGAGGTAGAGCAAGCAAGTTCGGCATGCCTAATTATTAGACTAACGGAAGGTTTTAACTTTGAAAGAAAAATTGTTCCTCGGGTGTCTTTCATCTTGAATAGTATCTATAAACAATAATCAACGGGAAGCAATGTAGCTGCAAACTGTAACTAATACAGAATTAAAGGTTCTAAACTTCGAAAGAAATAATTACAAACTATTTGTCATAGTAAAATAATTACTCACATTTAATTAAACACTACTAATTAGGTTAATAGTTAAAGATGTAAACTAATGGCAATCTGAACAACAACAACAACAATTTTTAAATCTCTTAATATAATATAATTCCTATTTCTGAACAGAACTCCATGAAATTTTTCGCACTAACATCATAAAAACTACAGGATGGTCCGAAAGTCTTGTCACCCCGACATATTGTTTTAACTTTCATTATTTTTTGTTTTAATAATATAATACATAAGTTATATGATTTGGACACCTCACATGTTATAATGGTTAGCTAGCTAGATTCGTAAAATATTGTTAGCGAGTTCGATTCTCACTTCTGGTACAAAACCAGAAGTGAGAATCGAACTCGCTAACAATCTACATCTAAGCTAAGCTTAGTAAATAATTATATAATTATTTTACCGCTAAAATAAAAAAATCTTTAAGAATTAGATTATTTTCTAGAATTTCGGAAAAATGGATAACAAATTTTTTGTTTGTTATGCAGATTTACCATACAATTTTGATTGATAACAATTTTTTTTAAAAACAGACATTCAATAAAAATGAAATAAATAGAAATGATAAATGTCACCTGCTAACATGTTGTTTTTTTTTTTTTTTAAGGAATAGTTTTTAGTATCAGCAGCGGGTACCATTATAGTATGTGGCCTACCTTTTGAATGTGGCCTACGAAATCAGGTTTCTTTTATATTATGTGGCCTACCATAAAAAGTATATTATAAGGTAATAATAATAACTGCTAACCCTAGCCCTAACCATAACCCTATCCCTATTTCAGAATTTTATAATATTTTAGAATTAAATAGATCTCTGATTCATGTAAATTATGGATAAATTTTTTTTTAATTATTCTTAATTACTATACACAGCTTATGACTGAATTGCATTTCTTGAAATTGAATATATGTGAAAAATAATTAGTTTCAATAAATTGCCTACTACTTCTATCTATAAATATGCTCTTACTGAGGTAGGTCATATTCAAACCGGGTAGGCCACTTACTATAACGGCACCCATCAGCAACCTAACGATTATCATTTTTACCCAGCGAAGGTGGGTACTTCAAGTAATTTGTTTCATTATATTGCTGTCATCACATCAGCGTATTCACAGTTGAATGGTCTCAACCTCTACGCCCAACTTTCATGGTTCGTTAAACCCACAAACATCCATCCATTGGTCGATTAATTCAAATGTTTTTAAAAAATATTTTTGTTTGTTTTATTGACTCCTAAATTAATGCAAACTGTCCCTTTAATTTCAGTTTTTCTTTAGAGCATTTTACGCTGGCAAACTAAAAAGTTAAAACTTTCTCAGTGAAGTTTGTATAGTATGATAATAGTACATGTAGTAGACTACTCCTAATAATGCGGAACATTTTCCCATTTCTGGCCAATTCAATCCACGGAACATAAAAGCTCATACGAAAAAGAAAGAAAGAGTATTTGTTATAAATAGAATCTTTACATACGTTAAGTGAAATTAAACAAGTCATATATGACAGACGAGAACAAGGGTAGGCTTGAAAATATGCGAAGTTTAATGTTGACGCCTAGATGAAATGAGAAATGTAATGGAAAAGAAAAAAGTGGGAGGAGCGTTTCTTAATCAGGTTACAATCAGAGGAGGAGTGACGAGGGCGAGAGAGAGAGAAAAAAAGGAGGTGAATTTATTGAGATGTAGAAAAGAAGGGAGTAGAAAGACTAATTTTAGGCAAGGAGAGTTGAACTAAAAGTGGTTTGTTTGAAGACAGGGGGTGGAGTATCACAATTGGAGGGTGGGATTATGCGGAATGATAGCAGTTCGAGAAACAGAGAAAGAAAAGTAGAAGAAAAAAGAAAAGAAAAAAGAAAAAAGAAAAGAAAAGATCATCACAGTCCACTGAGATTTGTCACAAAAAGAATTATTAACTTTGGAAACGGCGGAGTGAAACGGGAATAAAACGCTTGTTAGAAAAGAAAAAAAAAAACTAATGGAAGCAAGAAAAAAGGAGTAAGACGTCGGCATATGACTCTGATTTTCAAGTGACCGAAAGCAAATACAAGACAATAAATTGAAAGAAAAGGAAAAGAAGAAAACAACAACCTGGGACCAGTTTAATTTTTGGATGTTACCTTGAGGAAATGAAAAAAAGACAGTAAACACGACCGGAAAGAGAGTTGGATGAAAGAAAACTTGAAAGAATAAAAGCACCTAAAAACAGGTCCGGTTCGAAAAAAAAAATTTATAATTGCATAATTTTTTTCTTTTTCAGAATATGATTTATTTCTATTTTCTTATTTTCGCAAACATTTATGGTGATTTTGATTTAATTTTGGTATCGTCTACGGCACGTGTATTGTATGAGTGAGTGTCGTATATAAGAATATGCTTGAGAAATCGTATGCATACAATTGTACATTCGCTACAATGTGTGTCTTGCATGTACGCATTATTAGCAAAGAATCTGACAAATATGTACCTGTAACGTGTGTCTTTTTTCATTCATTCATGAATCTTATATCTTTAAAAAAAAATTGTTTCAAGGTATTTGGAGGTATTTTCACATGTAATACATTTGAGTGGGGTATGTATATAACCAGATAAATTATTCCGGTATCCAATGAAAACAAGAATCAGATAAAATTCCAGACATTATTGAATGTATCCCTATGAATTAGAATATACTAGAAGCGGTTACTCAGCATCGCCTGGGTAGAGGGGAGATTTTTTAGAGTTAGTCCCACAGCTCCATTTTTACTGAATCGGGAGTTGGATCCTCGTAGGATGCCCCAATAAAATCCCTACGTAAAAAAGATCTTGCGTTGATTCAGCCACTCTGAAAAGAAAAATTAATGTCTAAATCCATGCTGTTATCATTTAGATATTTTTAAAAATAATTTGGCGGTTGGTTTTGAAGGCTATCACAATGCAAGTGTAAATAAAAAATAAAAATAAGGTAACTATGGTGTTATTTATTAACCTTTAATTTATTCTTAATGTTTCGAGATAAAATCTCTTCGACAGAAGATTTCTGAAACTGAAGCTGTTATTAGTGATCGTCCATTCTGCTCTGTGTATAATATCTTCCAATTTAAAAAAAAATATCTTCACGAATATAAATCAAATCTTCATTATTTTTGCTCAAAAAACAAGCTCTAGTGATAGTGAATGTGTACCTATATTCAATTTGTCGTTAATTGTTTTATTTTCGTAGTGTCCTCAGGACATACATACACACAACTGCCCTTTATATATGTATAGATTAGTAGACTTTAGTTTAGTTCTTGAAGAAGAATGAGTAACCAATTATATAAATATTTGGAATTATACATAATTAGTATTGTTTCGTTTGTTTGAATCGTATCATTATGATTTTATTAAGTCTTCTTTTGCGTTAGAAAACACGAATCAATTATTCACTAATTTTACGTTCCCTTATTTATCTATTTTTATTTGTATGAGCCTCTTGTACTTAATGAACCAAGATTCAGCGATTCTATAGAAATAGGAAAGGAAATACACGTGCTAATCTAACCAGAAACAAATGACTTCAAATGCTCAGGATTTTTACAGCTGTCAACAAAACATTTGAGAGTTAGAAATATTTGGAAGAAATGTTTCCATTTAAAGTATTTACCTCGCATCACGGGTCAGACACAAGGTCGCATTAATGTGAGACAATCCACGAACCGAAGCTCATAGGATGGCAGGCACAAAAAATGCGTGGATTCCGTCGGCATTTTCCCTTAAGAGGGACGCCTCAGGCACTGGACAATAGACCCAGCGCTACTCCTTTAAATCAAGGGGGCAGGTATTGCTTTGGGGGATGGTCCTCCTAGGATCACGCCGTTAATTACCGGTCCAGAGACTGACGCCACTGGCTTTGACAGTATATGTCACATTCCTGCAATTTTAATCAGTTTAAAACATATCAAGATAGATAGAGAGAAAAAAAAGACTTTTTCATAGAACTGTAATAACCTTAGAAATATGTTTAAAATGTTATTTATATTAATTTTACAGTGTTTATCTATTGATTCTTTTTGGCTTGTGTAATTATCTTTTTTTTTTAAATTTAGTAATTTTAGTAAACTTATGTCTTGCCGATGATAGTCTCTTTTTAGGTGATAGAAAAAGAAAAAAAAACTAGTTGACTGTTATATTGTAATTTTAAAATTAAACAATTAAACATTTTAAAGACAGTTTATATATTTCAAACTAGCTGAAGTACCCGATGGAGACGGGTAAGTGGTCAGAACTTTGATCGTAGACATAGCGAGACTAAGAGATAAATGTCAAAATATCTTCTATTTATATCTTTTTAACATTATCTATTTTACTATCTTTACAGTTGATAAAAGATAATTACATTGAACAAACGTTAATAAATATTGCTATAAAATATAACTCCACATAACAGGAAAAAAAAACCTTAACAATTATATATTTTGGAAGAGGCTACTTAGCCATTAGTATTATTTGTATTATTCGGACTATTGTCCTCATCTTCATTGTTACTTGTACAACGTTTCGACCGATGTGCCCTCCGGCCTTCTTCAGGTATTTCTTGTCGGACTCGGGGACCTTCTCGGACTCTGGATCCTTCTTGTCGTAATCAGGAGCCATCACTAAACTTTGAACCCAACCCATTATTCAGTCCACGGAGGCATCCTGTTCTCATTTTGCCAACCATAGCTGGGGTACAGGTGTTAAGCTGTGTTAATCATTATTCTATGTTACTGCTGTCCCTGATCAAGATGCAGAGAAATAGATACTTAGCCAGTCCTGGTCAAATAGACAAACCTGCTTTTAGGCTAATTTATCCGGTCCCCGTAAAATATACAAACCTAGTTTTATGATTATTTTTACTGTCGCTATAAATATTTTTATTATGAATGCAAGCAATGTTAAAAATAATTACAAAGGTTTATTTATATTATTCATTTATATTTTTTTAAAGGATAAAGATACAAAAATTCTTCTAAATGAAAAATATAGATACCGTTAATGACTTTGTGGTCAAACATGTGAATTTTTACAAGATTTTAAAAAAAATCAAAGGAAATGATAAAGGTAAATTTAACTCTCATGAATTTTTTAACAAAGTGGAAAATGGCATTTCCCACTATCAATTGTTAAAACATAAAATTGTAACCCTAACCCTAACCCCAACAATGAATTGTTTTTTATATTTATGAAAACGTAATATATTTTTTCGTTCCAAACACGAAGCATGTAAAAAGTTGTTTATGTTACCTTTATAAGGAAAGATATTAAACGTGAAATACCTGGATGCTAAAAATTTCACGGAGATTTGTAGAGAAATATTCTTTAACCTAAGAGAGATTTATCGATTTAAACATTTTTATTTTTGTTCAGGTTATTAATCCTAAGCAATGGTACTATGCAATTATTGGTACCATTATAGTATGTGGCCTACCTTTTGAATGTGGCCTATGAAATCATGTCTCTCTTATAGTATGTGGCCTACCATAAAAAGCATATTATAAGGTTATAATAATAACTGCTAACCTTAAACCTATTTCAGAATTTTAGAATATTTTAGAATTAAATAGATCTCTGATTCATGTAAATTATGGATAATTTTTTAAAAATTATTCTTAATTACTATATACAGCTTATGACTGAATTGCATTTCTTGAAATTGAATATATGTGAAAAATAATTAGTTTCAATAAATTGCCTACTACTTATATCTATGAATATACTCTTACTGAGGTAGGACACATTCAAACCGGGTAGGCCATATACTATAACAGAATCAAAAACGCAGGCCATCTTTTCCAACGGATAACTTTTTTTTTTACATCAAAATATTCACTTAGGTCCAATAAATAATTTATTTATTTGTTTGTTTAGTAAGGAGGATTAAAGTTAGTTAAATGGCGTATTGTCGGTATCAACCGGGCAGCGAGGGAGTCTATCCCTTTTTCGCTGGCGCTAGACCAAGGAGATTGTTTTGTGTGTTTGAGGTGGAGCGCTACACCTACCATCAGCTCCCCATTTTACTGCACATATCCAAGCTGTGCTACTCATACGCTGAGTTTGTGAGGGCCGATATTGAACCCTGAACCTTTTTTGTTCCAAGTCGGATATTATCACGGATAATATGTGGTGTTTTTATATCCATTATGTATGTAGAGATGCATTGTCACGTGTCTTTAATTTGTGTCTGATATTTACTAAGCTTAGCAGAATGTCTTGCAGAAGGTCACTTGTTTTTGACCACTGTAGTAATTGCTTGCAAGATTAGCTTACTCCATCTTCCTCTTTGCAAAATTTAAGTTTGTAAATTTACTATACTAACCAAAGATGAACGGAGACCACCCAAACTAGAATAAGAAAGAATACTGAAGTATATTTTACTGGTGCGAAAATTCAACGATTATTATTATTATTATTATTATTATTATTGGTGGTGGTGTTACCTTTATTACTATTATCATCATCGTCATTACTATCATTATTATTATTATCATCATTAACATTATTATTGCTCTCATTATTATCATTATTCTGGATTTATAAGGGGAAATTGACCCAGGTCCTCTATAAGAGGGCCACCCAGAATTCCTTTATAAAACCTGTAATAATTATAGAATTGATTTTATTATGGAAAAAATAACGATAATTTGTTGCAAGCTAGAAAGAATTATATCACTTTGTTGTATAATACAAACTGAAAAATGTAGAAAAGGTTATTCTTACGGTTAATATAACTGAGAAAAATCAAATCAAACATTTTCTTCAGAACCTAACTTATATATTTTTCTTTTAATAAATTCATCTTACTTCAGTATTTTAATTTCACATGTGCCTAATTTAATTTATATGTTGAGGCAACTCGAGGGCCTCCTAAACAAAACTGCCCTGGACCCTATTATTATTATTATTATTATTATTATTATTATTATTATTATTATAAATGGGATGACAGTTAAGTTATTTATCTGAAAAACTGACTTACATGTTACTTTACATGGAATTTTAAGAATTTAAATTTCGTGTTTCTAAAGCGACCATGACCATGTGCTACAAGTCATCCGTTTTCATATAACTGTAAACGTAGAGCGAATAATGGTATTTACACTCGCACATGTATTTGTATATTTTAATATATTCACTCATATATAATACATACCCTTTACTCTAGACTACGGACATCTGGATAGAAAAAAAAACTCGTGTATAATACGCACTGACATTTTGGAATTTATAGCAGGTAAATTTGTCTAGCATTTGTTCAACTTTTTATCGATTTGTACTGATTAAAAAATTCATATTGTTACATTATGTCTTAAAATACAAAATTTCCACAGTATTTAAAGCAAACACACGGACATGTTCACATAAAAATGCAACAAGCTTGCAGCGAAAATGAACTCACTGATGTGAGAAACAAAATGATAAACAAACACATATTCAAGTAGATGTTTCTCTATAATGACACAAAATACATTAGTTTTGACTATAGATATAACTAGGTATACCCATTTTTTCGTCTGCTTTTCATTTTAAAAACGAATTAATATTAATTAAATAGATTACTTAAGGTCAAATTTTTGTCTATGTCGAAGAGTAAAAAAAAGAAAGAAAAATAATATTACATATGCAATTTAAATGTATTAAAAAAATACATTTAAAACATTAAATTTGCTTCAAAGTGTGACGAACAATGGCGTCAATTTTGTTTTAAACAATTATGTTTAAAAAGTTTTTAAAATATCATACTACTCTCCCTGTAGCTATGGCTAGATAATAGGGCACATTGGGTTCTTTAGCTTTGGCATGGCAACCGGCATATGAGGAGAACTCAAATCAAACCTATCAAACACTGCTTAAAAATAGACCTTGAGCTGGTATATATATATATATATATATATATATATATATATATATATATATATATATATATATATATATATATATATATATATATATATATATATATATATATATATATATATATATATATATATATAATATATATATATATTGCTTTGCATTTTTTAGTTTTATGTTCAAACCTATTTTTCCTGATTGGGATCATCTGATTGTCCGGCATTCTGGTAGTTACTCTGTATTGTTTCAGGTCTTATAAACGGTGTTCAGAGACATCTTCAGTAAATCATCTTCTAGTCACTTATCTGGGGATAAAACTAATCCGCTTAATAAAAATGATTTAACATAATTTTTTTCAAGTCAGAAAATTCTATTTTTAATACGTCACGCATAGCATTGAATAATAAAGTTTTATTTATCAAGTTTAACATTACGACATCAGAAGAATCCATTACACAATGGGCCGTTCGCAGAAAATGATACATAATTGTGTCTGGAATTTTGTGAAGAAGTAGATACTTTAAATGGTAATAACCCGTTGGTCAGGTGAAATAAATATCTTCAACTGATTCATTTTATTTTAGTAACGTCATTTTGAAACATTAGAGTAGGCGTTGTAGCAAAATAACACTCTTTCTTTATTATTCAACAAAACAGACTCTGTTTATTTAAGTTTTCGCTAGAATATTTCAAGCCAATCAACAATATGCGCTCTAATTGTATGGACACTTTGAAAGAAACTATGATATTCTACACTGTTGAATATTTTCTGATAGAATACGAAGATTTAGTTCTCACCAGACAATGTTTGTTCAACGTAAACAATATGAAGGACCTATTTGAAAATGAATGACATTTTTTTCTTTTTTTGAGAAATAAGATTCTACCAAGAATTATAAACGTCAACATGACCAGTACCATAAAAAGTAATTATTAGAAAACTATTCCAGAGGATTTTGATATATTGTTAAAACGAAATATAAGAAAAATAAATAAACTTAAAAAAAAACTTAAACAACTACACAAAAATGTAAATATAAACGTACAATGTACGCGATTCTCTAACCTCTAGGCATAAAATAACCTAGATGGGTTGACATGCCGTTAAAATCAATCAATTAATCAACTATGTGATGTATGCATCAAATCATTATTCTTCCTTCATCACACCTCTAACCTAAATTTTCAGGAATTACATCAAAGTTTTTAGTTTAGATTTTAGATTCTCGTCGTGCATGCAATCATTATACAAATGGAACAATTTCATACCACAGAATTTAATTAATGTTGCCCTCTATACATTTTAATTTGTTTCTTCTTCAAACCGAACCTATTTATCAAACTCTTTTTTTTGTATTATTTGTATGAGGACAATAGTCCGTATTGTCCTCATCTTTATTGGCTACGTTAAATTTCAATTGATTTAACGGTGCAAAAATGTAAACATTGTTTTTTGTTTATAATTTTAATTATTTCCATAAGCTGAATTTTTAAAAAAATCATCAGGAGTTTGTTTCATGTTTCTTCTTCCGAATTGACAAAAGAATTTCAAGATAATATTAATTTTTATGCAAGTTTCATTGTGTTAAATACAGGTGATGGGGTAAATTTTACAGGGAAAATTGGTGGTACCTAGAATACGGAGATTTACTTCTCACCAGACAATGTTTTTTTTCTACACAACGTTTCGGCCTTCTTCAAGTATTTCTTGTCGGACTCGGGAACCCTCTCGAACTCGAGAATCCGAGTCCGACAAGAAATACCTGAAGAAGGCCGGAGGGAACATCGGCCGAAACGTTGTGTAGATAACAATAAATATGAGGACAATAGTCAGAATAATACAAATAATACAAATTATCAAGTCTCATCTAAAAATTCAAAGAAGTAGTATTTTTTCCTTAAATGATTCGATTTGATGCTTGCTATGAGTTCTCTGACAGACGGTTTTGGATGATCTTTTATTTATTTATTTATTCATTTTTTTTTTACCATAGACTTTAAATCTACGTCGTCGATAATTTTGGTTGATCCCTAAAAGAGATGTCAATCAAAACTATTTTTTAACTGAAAACTTCACGTAGAAGCATTTTTTTTTTTTTTACAAAAATCATCATGTTTATTTCTAAAGAGTATTATCCCCAAAATATGAAATCTATATCTTGAAAAATTATCAATGGAAAAATTGACCTAAAAACTAAAAACTAACGAAATAAAATAAAATACTAACTGAAAAATCAATTATATTTGTTAAAAATAAAATATAAGTAAAAAAATAAGTTACCGTTTTCGAAAAAAAAAAAACAGTAATAAAAATATTTTTAAAATAAAATTGGGAATTTCATATTGAACAACCAGTTAAAATTCATTTTTCATAAAATAAGATCAAGGAAATTCGATTTTCTTATTCTAATTTTCAAAACAAAAAGATTTTATTAAATTTTCATTCATTTCTAGGATGCATAAACATTATTGTATATTACTTTAAAAAATCCTTTTAGCTCAAAATTGTTTTTCAACAGAAACCAAATATGTGATATAAAAATTTATGAAAGTATTTCCAGTAGTTAAAACTAAATAAAAAATTTCAAAATCAGAAGTGTGTATATATATATATATATATATTATATATATATAATCAGAAATACACACTCATATATATATATATATATATATATATATATATATATATATAATCAGAAATACACTTGTAAAACTCATATCTCAATATACACATTCTATCACGCTTGAGTAAATGAATGACATACAAAATATTAAGAACAACATAGTATATTTTCGATTTGTCTCAAACAACCATTGACTTGTAAGAAAAATACTTAATCTCATCTTCCGTAGATTTTAAAACAATTTTGGATTACTATTTTTTCTTTTTATATATACTTATGCTATCAAGTATTTTTGTTTAATTTAGCGTACAAACATTTTCTAAGTAACAATTTCACAAATATTTTCTTTAAAATTCGATTTACTGATGTAAATTCTTTGACGTGCTAAGGGACAAATAAATAAGAATTTTACTCGGAGTTTCGCATATGAATAACGCGAATTTCTTTAAATTATTAATCTATTCATAGGTGATTTTTTTATGTTAATATAATATGAAAAACTGAGAAAAATAGAAGAGAAAAATAGGCAATTTGATATAAATATAATTAGTAATTCACATATATAAAACGCAATGTTAACCTATATTATGTGTAACACTTTTCAAAAAGTGCACAGATACTACACTCTGATCTAAAACGGAAATGCAAAGGAAAGACATTTTGAGCCTCGGAAGATCTTAGATATTCTAATCCTTGGTAAAAATGCCGATCATTACGGAAACAATTTCACAAATTTTACGAGTATATAAATTTATTTTATTTTTTTGAATAAAATGTAATAAAATTTCGACTCTTGGTCAGAAATTCAGATTTATTTAAAGGCATTTAAAAAATTAAACACACACACACACACACACACACACACACACACACACACACACACACACACACACACACATATATATATTATAATATATTAATGATTTGAAGGCAATTACAATTTGGAAATCGATAAGACAAAAATAACATCTTTTTGTTTTTATTTTTTATACGCATTGTAATTGCCTTCAAATCATTAATATATTATAACATACTTAACAATGCTTCAAGCAGATTACCAATTATTTAATTACTTTTATATATATATATAATGGGGAGGAAGTAGAAATGAATCCGACAGATATCTTGAAAATATAATAGGAAGAAAAATATATGTATGTATGAAATTTATTATTGTTATTTGTCAAACAGTATTTTGATCAAAATTCGTTTATACACATAGTATTCTATTTAAAATCATTTCAAATATATGATAAAATAAAATGATAAAAACAAAATATCAGGCATCCGAAGAAGAGATCAACTCCAGGACAGATTGTCACATATACACACGCATACACATACTCCTATATATATATATATAATATATATATATATATATATATATATATCTATATATATATATATATATATGTATATGTGTGTGTGTATGTGTGTGTGTGTGTGTGTTTACAAACCCCTCCGCACGAGTAGAACACGACACAAGGTCAATTTTTAAGCAGAGTTTACCAGGTTTGAATTCAGACTTTACCTGGACTAGTTGTCATACCAAGGTTAAAGAGCCCAGTCTGCCCTACTATTTACCCATAGCTGGAGGGAGAATAGCTGGGTTCATGATTTTCCTAAGTGTATTAGCGCTCTGTGAAATGCAAACAGTCTCGTTCAGGACTTGAACTCGGGTTACCGTGTCCATTTCCTACAACAATAACCATTACCCCACGCGCACTTATATATATTAGATGATATATATATATATATATGTTTTATATATATGTTTATGTGTGAATACATGTATGTTTATATGTGTGTATAATATATATATGCATACATATGTATACAAGTGTGTGTATACGTATGTGTTTGTATACATATATGTATTCATGTGTGAATAAATATATGTATGTATACATGTATATACATAAATATACATGTATACATACATACATACATATATTTACATATGTATATGTAAAAAGCTCGAGAGAGTTCAATGATTGTCGCCAGACTAAATATTAACCTGAAGATAAAGATGTTAGTGTTTTGAATGTGTTTATTTGCGTGGAAACTTTCTAAAAAAACTATTTACGTTAAGTAACGCTGGATATCTTTATCCACTCGAGTGGCAGATCTTTTTGGTACTAATAGACCTTTCATACAGATTGAACCCAATTTAAATCATAAACATAAATCTGTGTGCAATTGCAAATATGCAATGAGAGACGAATATCAACGTAGTTAAGGGTACACAAAACTGATTACATCATAGATGAAAATCGATCTGTGTTTAAATGATCGATGTATTATGAATAATAAATAATAATATAATAATAATAACACCTGGAGAGAATTGAAAAAGCTGTGGAATATGAGAGTGAAAGTGATACAAATTGTAGTTGGTGAACTTGGAACGGTCCCAAAAGGATTGGAAAAGGGTTTGGAAAGTCTGGAAATCAGAGGAAGAATTGATACCATCCAGAACACTGCACTGCTGCAATCTGCAAGAATACTCAGAAGAGTCCTGGAGACCTGAGGAGACTCACTGTCACTCAGACTCCAGTGAAAGACCATCAGCCAATGCTGATGTGAAAACTCAAAAGGAGTAAATAATAATAACAACTTTGAGATCCCAGCCAGAAGACCAGGCCTACTATTGATTAACAAGAAAAAGGGAACTTCTCAACTGGTAGATTTTGCTATTCCAGCAGATCACAGGGGGGAGATGAAAGAAAACGAAAAGATAGACAAATATCTGAACGTTGTAAGAGAATTGAAAAGATTGTGGGGTGAAAGTGATACCAATTGTAGTATGTGCACTTTGTACTGTCCCCCAAAAGCCAGAAAAGAGACTAGAGGAACTGGAAATCAGGGAAGAATAGAAACCATCCAGACAACAGCATTTTTAAATCAGCTGGAATACTCAAAAGGTCCTGAAGACTTGAGGAGACTTGTTGTCACCCAGTGAAAAGACCATCAGCTAACGCTGGTGTGAAAAAACTCACAAGGAGTGATATTATTATTATTATTATTATTATTATTATTATTATTATATTATTATTAGCAAGAATAATGCGCCTCCGATCGTAAGTATTTAATTTTTAATGATATGAAATATATTGAATGAGAAAGACCGACGAAATTAAATAAGATCGCATATATAAAAAGATTAAACATGTTTTAATTATATTTTAATTGATTTCTATATAAAATAACTCGTAGGATTTATTTTAATATGTTGCAGAATAAAACAACAATACCCAGTAATTATTTATTAAACAGGGTTTTGTTAAAACCAGTATACCAATTAACTACACTATATATTATGTAAACCTTTATTTCTTAGTGATAAATGAGACACTTTGCAGGATTTTAAACGCATAAATAACACGGTCTATTTTGAGGCAAATCTAACTCAAAATTAGATCAATAAATAGAATTTATTCTATGTATTAATGATTTTTAACTATTATAAATTAAATACTCGTTACGCATTTCCTGAGGGAATTGGGACGTAAGCAGTGACGTAGTTTCGGTTACTGACAGACAAACATCAAACCCCCATTATTATTATTATTATTATTATTTTATTATTATTGTTATTAGCAAATATATGCACCCTCCGGGTGCAAGTGTTTAAGTTTTAATGTAATAAAATATTAATGTTGAATTAGAAAGGCTTATGAAACTAAATAAGAATGCAGATAAAAAGATTTGAAACAAAGGGAATTATAATCGAATAAGAGAACAGCTGAAACTCCCGCCTTTCATTGCTAAATTTTCCTAATTTAACTATTTAGTTGAATTAGGAAGTAAAGAATAAAATTTGCAATTATTTCTTCTTGTTAAGGGATTTCTTTTAAGATTTATCCCCGAGATTTTTGCTCATATACATTAAGATAAAACTAAACAATTAGAAATCAATAATACCAAGCAAATATTTATTAAAATAACATTTTTTATATCAATATGCAAATTAGCCTTCCCGTTAACACTGTAAACCGCTATTTTGTTGAATATATAAATACAATTGAATGTTATTAGTATGTAGATATGGATAACAATTTTATTAATAATTGAGGTTTAGATAAAAATGAAATCATGGAGAATGTGACGTAAATAACTAAGGGAATTGTGACTTGAGTAGTAATATAGTTTCGGTTACAGACAAACACACAACCTCCATTATAATAAGATTATTATTATTTATACGGCTGAAGCCTGGTATCTCATTGTAGCCTGTCATAGTTCACATGGGTTGGATGAATAAATGGCATTATCATTTTTTCTTTTAAATCTAGTGTTCCTTCGTGGAATGAAATGTGGCAACATTTTAAAATTTGATCTATCACTGGTTTTAGAAGAACGTTTGGTAATTTATGAGGAAGTGCGTCCCGGTCTCCTGCCCTAAAAATTGCTACCCGGTGACTATTAAAATAACGACCCAGCTCAGTCTATTCAAAACTATGCATCTTCATATCTCTCTATCTATCTCCTATCTCAATTTGTTCATATATTTATCTATATTACTTTAAATACTTAGAATTTTTTTTATTCATGTTTTTTTAATGTCTTGTTTTTAGTTTAAATAAACAAGAATTACGACAAAAAAAAAGAAGCGACCCCCTCCCAAATACATTTTACTTGTCGAAAATATCTATCTATCTCCATTTGTTCATATCTAATCTAATATTATTTTGTTTGTTTATCTATCTATCTATCTCAGTCTATTCCAAACTATATAAACAAGAATTACGACAAATTACGATAAATAAACAAGAATTACGATGAGCTGGTGTTTGTTATTTTGATAGCCACCGGGTAGCAATTTTTGATGCAGGAGACCGGACGCACTTCCTCATAAATTACGAACGTTTTAGTTCTTGGCAGACAGGGAAATAACAATATGTCTTAATAATACTAAATCTTTATCATCTTATTATATTATAAATTTTATAATTGGGAAGAGTAATATTGGAATATCCAGTATGTCAAGGGGACTAAAACATTATTTAAAACCATTGAATGGGTTCGAATTATTGATTTAATGAAATTAACTTCAACACCTTCCAAATATTAACTAGTCTGTTTCCAACTAGTTACGAAAACTAGATTTAAATTATGCAACAACCAGGCATCAACGAATAGTTAAATAAGGTGAAAATGATTTTATTGGTCTTTTCACGAACTGGATGAATTATCAACGGTAGCATAGTTGTTTTTTTTTTTGTTGTCGTTTGTTTTGTTTTGTTTTGTTTTTTGTGTTTATATTTTCTTTATTTTCTCCAATGATGCGGCCAGTAATACATAAAAATAAAGACTATCCAAAAATGTTTATAAGAGAGGTAGTCTCAATGAATAATATTGCAGAAATGATCATTAACTGTTAACCTTCCATGATTTAGAGATAAGATTAGTTAACACATTGTATGATTTTATTATTCCAATAATCATGGTGTGTGTGTGTGTTGTGGAACTCAGCACCGATGCTTCCTCTCCTGTCTGGTAAATATATTTATAGATGATTCTAAAACTTTTAGAGTGAATTTATTTATTGTGTTTACTTGATATTATTATATTAATATATATATTATTCTACTTATAGTATCACATATTAAGCATGCATTTTTTCCGTTTTCCCAGGCCTTTGTTGCTATTTATACTTTTGGACCCCACTGAGGTCATTTGTATTGTTGGTTAATTAATAATATGGGTTCATATATATAACACATAATTATATTCACGAAATAATATAATAATGATATTATATATATTATATTGAAGGAATAATATACTTGCATTAAAACCATATATATATATATATATACTTATATAGATTATACGGTATATAATTAAATATATACCTATAACTATATACCTACCTAAATACTCATAATATATCCTACCTATATAATATCAATAGAATACTTAACAAGGGAAGCACACCAAATGGTAGTGGCAGAATGCACCTTAAATGTATTAGTCAGCGCACCATTCACGGCGCAAGCCATGAGGGAGTAGTTTAGTTAATTTCCCAGTATTACAAAGTCGAAAGAATTCCATATTTTTTTACAAGGATTTTTGTTAGACTGGCAATAATATAAAAACATTATAATATATATTCACTTTTATTTATATACACAACGAAATGCGTTCACATCATCCATACAATAACGCCATCTTTTTTTTTACCAGTGAATACTAACATTTTGCACAGAGCTGTTACCCACAACCTTATTGATTGGCCCTCATTCTCGATAAGGTATTTGCAGTTTTTCTTGGAGATATGTCAATATCTTGTAATATGTTTTTAAACTCGCGAATTATTCGCAAACATCACAGCCCTCTTCTACCGCCACACACAGAGACCCAGTCCTCACCGAAGTTCTTGGTCAACGACTCTGGCTCACATGCATGTATTCATCCGTATTATCTAGTCATTTATTTTTAGTTAGAATACATTTTCTTAAGTATTTCTTTATAAGTCCTGTAAAACCTATTAACTAATTAAACCTTAGGTGAATGATATACGATTTGATATATTTTTAAAAATACATCTTCAACAAATTGGCTACCGACAATTGGAATTAAAAAATTACAATATAACAGTTATGGTGTTTCGCCTGTCTTAAATTTAATTAACAATTCTCCTCGTGTATCACATTTAATTTTAGCATTTAATGAGACGATTATGGGCTCACACAATATTCAAAAATTATTTGTTTATAAAATTGAATTATATTAAATAGATTATGATTATGAATTATACGTTATATTTATAATTATATTATAATTATACTTATATTTTAATTATTATTTATTATTATTATTGATATTAATTAATATTTATTAATTTTATTAAGAATTAAAATTAAAAATTAATTATAATTATATTATATCTTATTATTATTATTATTATGTATTATTATATTATAAGTTATATTATATTATTATTTATTGATTATTATTATTAATAATTTATTATATTTTTATTAATTCTATTATCTATCTATTAGATAGGGTTATTTATTTATTTTATTATTTATTAATATTATATTATTATTATATTTTATTATTATTTATTAAATTGATACAGAGAGATTATGACATATGATATTGTTTATTTATATTTATTATTATTATACGTTATATTTAGTATTTATTATTATTGTATTATATTATGTTGATAGGTTGAGTATTATTATATTATTATTTATTATTATTATATTTATTATTATATTTTATCTATTATTTTTATTTTACTTATTATTACTTATAATATTTATTATTATATTTTATTATCATTTATGCATTATACCTCTATATTTATTATTATAATTTTATTATTGAATTATACAATTGTTATATTATTTAATTTGTTATTCTTGTTACAATTCTTGTTAATAAGATTCTTGTTAATTTTATACGACTTGAATATGTCTTTTAAAGGATCTCAACCAAATAGGCTACAATGGAATTAATAGATTTACACGTGATATTAACAATTTGTTTTTTCGTTTCTTAACTTTTATTAAAATCGCTTCCTTTGAAATTATTGGTAACTTTATTTGTTGCGCTCGATTTACGGTTGAATTTTTGTACTTTTCTGTTCGTGAAAAAAAAAAAGATTCAAAGTTGAAAGACTTACACAAGAAAAATAGAATAATCTAAATATAAACGAAATAACAGGGAAAGCTCAAATGAATAGTAAATCAACAAAGGGAGATTGCTGATTTATTTAGCAATGATGGGTACTTCGTGGTAATAAGTACATTGAAAATTGAATGTTAAAAATAATTAGAGAAAAGTAAGTGTGTGTGTGTGGTGGGGGGTAAAATGTTAAATAGGCAATGAAATTGGATTAAATTAATGAACAAGTAAACAAGAATTATAAATAATTAATAGTTTCAGAAAGATAAAGGCCCAAGAAGAAACGGAAAATACAATGATGTTTTTCCATACTTATAAAAAAATATTATTTCGATACGTTAAAGTTTCGCTATAAGCTTAATACAGGTTAGGTATTATATATATTATAATATATATATATATATATATATATTATATATATATCATACTATATTTATAATATATATATTTATAGTACTATATATTATCTGACCGTATATTATTTTTATATACTATATTTATATATTATCTTGATAATATATAGTAATAATTATATAGACTTAGTGTAAGATATGCAACGCATCCGGGTCGCAACTATTAAAATTATTTGATGTAATATAATTAACTAATTCAATATTGAGAAACACCTAATGAAACTAAATAAGATGCAGATAAATATGATTTGAATCGAAAAATAAGATTACACTTCTGAAAGAAACTTTTTCCGCATCAATTTTCCATCCAACTTCCGTCTTTCATTGCTAATTTTTTCCCTTAAACTTAACTATTTAAAGTATTAAATAGGTAAGTAAAGATTAAAATTTGCAGTTATTTTCTTCTTGTGTAAGGGATTTCTGGTGTAAAGATATTATCTCCCGAGATTTTTGCTATATGATTTATTAAATAAAAACGGCAAACAATTAGAAATCATAATACCAAGAACATTTTATTAAAAGTGCAAATTTTGAATATCAATATGCAAATTAGCTTTCCATTCAGAGTGAAATAATATACAAAGTTGCATGTTTACTCTCAGTAGTATAGTAGGTGTTATAGGGTGCAAACAGTATTAATATAGGTAAATACTATTATTAGTTGATTGTTTAAATAAATACATTTATATATATATATATATTATATATATTAATATATTATATTATTTAGATATTATTATGTAGATAAGTATAATTATTATTGTAACTTTTATATATTGGTTATTATAGTTGATTAGTGTATATATATATATGTGGTTTGTATAAATTTATATATATTATATATTATTTTTGGTTAAAATTAGAAGTTTGGACCAAACTTACAAAATATATAAATAATTTTTTTAAAATTCTGACAATTTAAAATATTGGAAGATTATGCCGATATTCATCAGGATTGCATTCATTATTTACCGCTTGTTGATGGGGATCAGAAAATCAGTGCATTATATATATATTATATATTATCAAATTATATATATACTTAATATATATTATTATTCTGGAAAAGCAAAAGATCCAGAAACACTTTTTTAAACTCATCTTTGTTAAAAACTAGCTTGAAATTATAGATTTTCTCTTTTTTTCTTTTTCTTGAGTGAAATTGAAATAAAAAGAATAAGAACAAAAAAAAAAAATTCTAAAAATATAATGAAATACAAAGTCAGATCATTCAGTCTGATATTGTCTCACAGACTGTAATTGATCCTGCCACCTAAAAAGGGATTTAATTGGTATGAAAAAATAACGGGAAATATTGCGGTATTCGTCTTACGTTGCGCTAGATATTCCCTATTGTTTCAAGGGCCTCAGCTTCGTGGCAAACATGGCAATAATTCTCTTTTGATTTATTTATTTTTTTATTTTATTTATGAAAAGCCGAGTTACTAAGGCTACTTTGACAAATCTATCTATCTTTTTCTTTCTTGTTTCCTGCCTTTCTGTGGCTGGATGGTTGATCTTAACCACAAGCACTAAATGGGCTGGTAATATTATTTACTTCTAAAAGTCGGAAGAATTTTTAAAACTTGATAATATTATTTTGCTTCTTTTCTTTTGTGAGCCCTTAAGAGCTATGAAGAATTTTTTTGTTAAAAAAATAAATAATAAATACTGGTCTGAAAATCGCAATGCATAAAATGCCGACTCAAAATTAGTTTTCATTATCACATTAATTGTTGTTATGGTGATTTCGCCTTATCAAGAATTTTCTTATTTAAAGGAAAATATTTATTTAGCAAATATGATGGTCATGTGGCATCAAATATTAAGGGGTTTTTTTCAAAAAATGACTTATTTCATAATTAGTCCTTAATCTGTCATTGTTTTGGGATTGGTTTTTCAAAACTGTTGATAATTACCTACTCGAAGATAAGGTGCACTTGCAACAGTTCTCTTCCTTTGGCCATTCTTATGCAAAAATCAACCTTATTTGTTGAATGACCATCATATGTTTGTTTAGATAGTTTAAAACACAAGCGTAATACCGATAGATAGATATGATAAATACGACTAGATAGATATTTAACCGACCCCTCCGCAACGAGGCAGGATGTGACACAAAGGTCATTTTCTTAAGCGGGGTTTTAACAGGTTCTAAATTCAGTTTTTCCTTTCCTAGGCTGGTACCTAGCTACGGTGTAAAGAACCCAGTCTGCCCTACTATTTACCCATAACCTGGAGTAGTCGAGCATACCTTTTCCCAAAGGTATTAGCGCTGTGTGAAATGCAAACAGTCCTTGGTCTCAGCCGATTTGAATTCTGGTCGACAGAGTCCACTCCCTAGACTGGTAACTTAGCTAAGGTTAAAGAAGCACATGTCTGCCCTACTATTTACTCTCATACTTGGAGTAAGTTGGATGGCCATACCTTTCACAAGTGTATTAGCCGCTATGTGATACAAACCTTGTCCAGGATTTGAACCTGGTGACGAGTCCATTTCCTAACTACTTCTTCATTACACTAGGCAACCCCCAAGCGTAGATATTCAGTGATACATTTCAAAATGAGTATTATTGGAGAGTGCGAAAAAATTACCCTCTATTAACATGCTGTTTATCATCTAGAATTTTATTTGTTTTAATTTATCTTCATGAATATAAATTAATGCTTCGTTATTTTTGTTTCCAAAGAGCGAAGATCTGGTGATAGTGATGTGTAGAGTTATTATTATTTTTTGTTCTATTTTATATTCTACTTTTTGTCATGATTGTTATGTTTCCTCCGGACAGTTATTGTTATCCATCTAATATCACTTAATAACGCAGCTTTATTATATCCAGGTGTAGTTGCGAAGAAGTAATAGACACCAGATCTCGCTTGGTATTTCTCAACACAGGTATACAGCGTTTTCACCTTGGGACAGGACGTTTTGGTTGTATTCAAATACTGTTCATTCAAGGGAGAGGATAGATTATAATTATGCTCAAATGAGCCAGGTAAAGAAAAAATTAATTGCGACAATATCACTTATCGAATGATATATTGTTTTTGAATTATAATCTAAAGGTGTTTAGTTTTCAAGAGGTCCTGGATAATACCATTTGACTTTCTGGGATCATTCCCCTGTATAATAGAGCCATGCGAAACTCAGATATGGAAAATAGTATAAATTATATGTTGGGTTAGCTTGTTTAAGCGGCATACTCAAACTCCTTTTCGGTAACTCTTAACTAATGCCGATGGTGCGAGTCATTTTGGCGATATCGTTGAGTTTAAATAACATAAGGATAATACTGAACCTTTTGGTTTAAGGTAATGGCCATCTCATCTAGTATTTGAATGCGCAGGGGCTGGTATCTTTTGCTTGTACATTAGGTGTTTGTGATTTCCTATATTGGATAACCGGTTGTTCTTTCAGTATGGCTTTGACCGTAAGTTAAAACTAATGTATTTCATACACTAAACACTCTACACACATCAGCTGTATAAATAATCATTTGTGCTAAGTAACATATTTTAACTAAATAGTACAATAACTGTTTTTTTTACCCAAGAAGGAATTATAAAATTAAATTATAATATGACAGAAACCCTCGGATTCAGCTATCAGAATTCTACTCAAAACCTATAAAAGGGGTGGGTAAGAGAGGAGGAAATACATTCCAGGTTTGGACGAAAGATTAAATGTTAATGCCTGCATTAATAGGTAGATTAGTTAATTCAAGCGATGAAAATTAATAAAGTTCCAAAATTCAAACATTTTCTCCATTACCAAATCCTATTGCAATTCTGGTATCCAATTACCAAAAAGAATGTACTTTCTGCACAATATTACAGCTATATTTTTGGATTAAACAGGGGATTCCTGAAGAAGTTTCTCAATGTTTCCAGAGAAATCTTTCGAATCAATCAACATAGAAAAGAATTCTGAAGTTGTTAATTATAATCGTGTTTAGAATTCGCTTAAATTCGATTAGTCAAAAGACAAAACTTACACGCACACCTCATAACATCTCATCTCGACCACCCTTTCGGTAGAGGGCTAAAATATCTCCCTGCATGAGGTATGACATTAATACGCATTTGATGGAAAGAGGCCTCCTGTTGTGGAGATTATGGAGATGGTTGTCCGAGTACCACTCCTCATTGTTTTATTCTCCCATTTATGGTTCTCTCTGGGCGGGAGTGTTTTAGATATCCTCATCAATTAGATCAACACTAGCATAATGTTTTTAAAGCTATTCAATTATTCGTATCTCGATCAGAACTCGTGCAAAGCAAAACAAAAGACTTTTTAATTAGACAACTACACACCAAAATTTAAACATGGGAACGCTACAATGAATACCAGGTCACTCAAACCTCTAGGCATAAAATCATCCCGTGCTGGATGGGTATTTGTAAATGTTCCACTTATAAATCAATGAGAATTATGAATCATTCTCATAAATGTTTAGATACAGTAAGACCACCAATAAATATAAATTTATTTCCACCAAATACTCGTGTAACTTGACCAATTTTAGTGCTCGCATTCGTACATGACGTAACTGGTTATTCCAGCTAGTACTCACATATCCATTACGACTCTGAATAGCAAGTTCGATCCTCACTGGATGCAACCTATTAATGCGACCTTTGTCCATCCTAAATTCCCGTTGCGAACAGTTGGGCAAATTACCTACGAGTAACTTAGAGCAACATTACCTTTTTTGGCAATGTGCAAACGAGAGAACTTGTAGTTAAGAAAAACTTAATTTCAGAGGTCAATTGGAAGCTATTATTCTTACTGATTTGGGCAATAAGATGTTTTTAGACTTCAAATATTCGTCATACCAATCATATCGATCTGAAAAGATTACATATTTTCCGTTTGACTAATATAATTTCAAGAATAAACATTGTTTGGTTTACCTAGGTAAAATCTTCCCTCAATTGGTAGCTGTGTATGTTGCAGAGTAAGAGTTCCCAAATCTGTTTTGTGTGTATAGAGATCAACTGTTTGGTTTGTTATTTTTACATTTAATACAGACGCGAATTTAGATGTAGTATTGTAAGTTTTGTACTGAAGGCTGATAATTAAAAACAGAACAGTCTTTGGAATAAATGATTCAAACTTAAAAAACCCTAAATATTAATTATGGATTTAATATCTCTCAATTATGAATCTCTTCTTCTTATTTCTTTTAAAAAAAGTATTAAGTTTCTTTCTTCATTACTTCCATTCCCACTCAATTAAACTAGGCGATTACTTTAAAATAAGATATATTATTTTTATCCATAGCTTAACTAATTGAATAAGTATTTTTCATTTTTGCCAAAATACTAAAATAAATGAAAATTAAATGTTTACATTCAATCCAATGAATATGATATTGTTTACACCGGGTCAACTCTTTAGACCGAAATCGCATTGGTGTAGGGCGGCTAATGATTTATATATAATTGTTTTTTGTAGCTAGAGCCGGGATTAGCTCAGATCGGTAGCGAGCAGTTCGCTAGAAACCAGCAAGGTTGCTAGTTCGATAACCGGTCCCGCCAAAACTGCAGCGTATGATAGCACAAAGATCTGATGTGCGTAAAGTAAGGAGCTGAACGGTAGGTGTAGTGCTCCACTCAGAAAGTAAAAACAATCTCTTTGGTCTAAGCGCTAGTGAAAAGGGTCATACGCACTCCCTCGCCTGACTTAGCTGATACCGACTTTAGGCCACCCCGACGACTTTTTAAACCTTTATGTCATAATGTACAATAGCAAATACATCAACACTTTTCTTTAAAAACTGACGTAATGTTATGAATGATTCGACTGAGTGATGAAGGAAGGAAGAAAGAAGAAGGAAGAACTTTTGTACATAGAATGGAGAAATGATATGACAAGTCATTGGTACTTTTGTGCCTATTTCGAAGGAATCATCCAAACATGTTGAACATGGATTTAAGTCCCATAAGGACTCTTTGGTTTGTGTGATTATCCTATTGTAGAGACGTACTTCTCGGTTGAAACAATTTTCAATGAAATAATATAGTTCATTATTTAAGATCTGTAGCTTTTATGCACACAAAGCAAACACACACACAACAAACCAACACACACAGACACACCCAACCTATGTATAGGATGTTCTTTAATTTCGGCACACAGCCTACTATATATATTGGTCACATTATAGGTTTATATATATTAAGTTATGGTATTATATATTATATCTTATTATGGTTATACTACCTTAGTATGATTATATAATAATAAACATATATGCAATGAAGTAGAATCGAATAATAATAGTTAGTTAATATATATTTTCATAAGTAAATTGTCTTGCTCACGGGAATAGTCATTGATAAATGAGAGGCGAGAGGCGCCATTCCGACATGTCCTTTGAGCGACCTAACTTATTTGGTATCCGCATTGTGGCGGGTTAATGGTCTGCAAAGATAGTACTACACAAGATCCATAAAGGGCTACCAGAAAAGCGATTCGAAGTCCTCTCTGCATGTCCGCATACTTGGTCTTCCCCCTGGTTGAATCGAGTGTGTGTCTATATATTAGACTTAATCATTATTGTAGGGTTGGCTATATATATCTATATACTACATAATTACATAATATATACATATGGTATATATATTATATTATATATATATATGAGAAGTAACAAACAAACATATGTTGTTTGCTATGTGTTTTTTTAGCCGACAATTTTTGAGGAAGATATGTACGTTTAATTGTTAAGTCGTAACCTAATTTTTGCCAAATTAATTAATTGTATATTAAATGATTAGGTTGCGGGATATACCTATTCAAGATGTATTTGTTTAGTGCCTTACATTTGAATAGGTCTTCGCGCCTTAATTCATTAATTATAAATTATTTAATTTTCAAAAATTAGGTACCACCTCATTAAGCAATATCTCTCTCTCAATTATATATATATTATATATATATATATATTTATTTATTATAAGTTATACATCCGCAGCACACGCAATAAAGTTGTTGGCGGAGTGGCCTGATTCGGGATATTAGCGGACAGCCTAATGCGCAGTTCTTTCCGCTCTTTTCGCTAGGTGGAGAGGATTGTTTCTGCTGAGGTGTGAGCACCATACCTGTTTATATCCCCAGTTCAAGGTATACAACAAATCTGTACTACTAGATCACTGGGCTTGGGTTGGCGCGGACCACATGGCTAATTGCTTGAACCAGGATCCTTGCGTGCATTTACATAGAGATGGAGTGCTGCATAAGCCGAACATGAGCTAAACCAGCCCATAACAAGTATGTTTTAAAAAAAATATCGGATCGATACTGTGTAATTTACAATTTACATTTGTGATTTTATCAAAATAATTTCTTTATTTGGCATTCAATGCACCCGTGGGGATTCGGAGGTCAAGTCTTCTCTTCATTTGGTCGAATCACTCTCTCAGATTCATCCTTTAATTATGGTGTAGGAGGGACTTCTATGCAAATTGTTTCATTTTAATATCTTCCTATGAGTATATTGAATAAAGGATACTTTGAAAACAACACATTATGCCTGTTAAAGTGTAAATAGATTTATATCATATCATTATAGCTAATATTGAACAATATTTTCGATTTTATTAACCAATATTCGATCCTTCCAGAGCTAGTCTTAATACTACGTACTTATCAAGATGCGGAGTACTCGAAATATAGGTTCCCGGAGCTATCAAACAAGCTCTGAGATGATTAATACCATAAAAATCGGAGGAATATTGTTCATATATAGCTAATGAATATTGATCATTAGAAATCTTGGTTTCCTTTACTGGCACTATTCCTGTGTTGTTTTCATATCCTTTTTATATATTACTCATTGACCGTCGGAGTTAATGGTTCCCTTTCTCTTAACTAATCACTTCTATGTACTCAAATCTGCTTGTCGACTTAAGAAGTAATTTTCAGTTCTCAGAAAACCAGAAAAAAATCGCACAGAGCGAGATCGTATGAGGAGTATTTATAACTTTCTTTATCGGCGGGATATACTATATAAATAATATAATACATATACATCATATATAAAATAATATGATAGGGGTATGATTTTATATGTTTCCTATACCTAACTTAAAAATATTAATTAGCATCGTTCAGGACAAGCTTATTTACATGTTTGCTTAAGAATTTGTGGCATGTTATCAATGCTACTCGGTATTGATAAAAAAAATTATCAATATAACTATTATAATATAATAATATAAAAAATAATAAGGTTATATATATTATATTATATATATAGTATGGGGGTAGTAAAATACTTTTTCTCTTTTGACAAACGAAACGCGTGGTAAATAGTGATGTAAACTTTTTTTACAACTTATAATCTGCTCTATGTAGCTTTTATAATATTAGGCCCTTTTGGATTCTAGTCATTTATATTACTTATCTTATCCAGCAGTGAACATCTTTGTAGCACCGCATTTTGATGAAAGATTATATATCTAATATATTCTACGATACTATATACCTATATATATTTCTCTCTCTCCTCTTCCTCTCTCTCTCTCTCTCTTCTCTCTCGTCTCTATATATATATATATATACCTATATATATATACTATATATTCATATATACTTTTTAAAAAGTGATAAAGACAAATAAGAATATTTGCTTTTGTGTTATTTATTTATTGAAATGGGTTCTCAAACTTTTAGTTTCGACATTCTCGTTTTCTCTGGAGAAAAGTTTTTTGTGAAAAATGTTTGTTTTTTAAATGAAGTTTTTAAAAGATAAAGAAGAGTTGATGTGGGCTCACAAGAGAAACGTTTTGAAAAAATGCACTGGTCACATTACACACACACACACACACACAGACTAACAGACACACCACACATACAAACTCACAACATATAATATAATATATAATATCACTATAGTTATTATATAGTTTAGTATAATTTATTAATATATATTATAGTATAATCATCATTCTACTAAAATAATATGCCCTACCATCACGGAGTGCAACTTTTCTTTACTAAAAAACTTTTCTCTTCAGACGAGAAAGTCGAAAGTAATTGCGTATAATATATCATAAAGAAATACACAAAGAAAAATATTCTATTTGTAATTTTCACAAGACGCTAATTACACTCGTTAAGGTATGAATCACAGCTATTCCCTCTTGGCCCAATCATGGGGTTTAATAATTACCGCATCGGTTTTATGTATTCTAATATATATATATATCACTATTTATATATTTATATATTATATATATATAATTATTATGTTAATGTAGTTTTGGTATGTGTGGGTGGTGGGCGTGTGTGCCCTGTTGTGTGTGTGTAGTAAAAATGAAACTGGAATTGAATCCAGACGGTAATGATTGAAAAGAATGAATAAAGAAAGAAGTCATGGGAATGGATATAGATGGTATAATTTTAATGCGCAGAGTATGCACCTGTACACGTGATTGGTTGTGTCTGGGGCACACTTAAAAAATTCTCCCGCGTTTTCCATAATCGATTTTTAATTTCTAAATAATAGATTCACTTCTTCGATAAAGTTGTCGAATTTTTTTTCTTTTTGTGACGGAATATTTTTGATCATTTTTTTTCTTATAATTTATTATTTTCAATTTCTCTGTGTTATTTTTAATTAATTGATATAATAGTTTTTTGAATAATTTTGTATTCACATAGATTTAACTCCTGAACCGACAATTACGTGTAAGTTGATATTTGATTAAAATTTCCTTTATTATTCCATTCTGTAACTTTCTTTTCCTCTTTATGTCCTTCTTTCAACACTCTACATCATGTTACACACACATCATCACACACACACACACGAACATATATTATTATATATATATATATTATCTAATATAAATTTACGTCTTACATCTTACAACAGTTTATTTTATCAGATACCAATGACAATTTAATAGAATTACTTTAACATAAATTTTCTTGTAATAATATCACAATCTGCCTGCCTTCAATTAATCGTGTAAGAACAGCTTGCATGAACCGATATTCGTCTTTGCCTTAACAACGTCCTAGTTTTGATTGAGAGAGTCCTTCCCGGTTTGAAAGAATTTTCTTAGTGTCCACTTTATTAATTTCTCGGAAATGTCCTCTGCTTTTTTTAGAAGAGGCCGGCAAAAACCTCGCGAACGGAAAGAGGAAACTGTGTAAAATCAGCATAGAATGCTGTTTTATTTGTTTCCATTAAAACTGTAATTGTCAAGTTCGTATAAAGCTATTTTAAAATATTTTAAAGGAATCTTAAATATTTGAATGTTTTTTAAAAAATCTTTCACATGATTTTTTTAAACATCTTTGTATTAATAAATATGATTCACTCATTTTTTATATTCTCGACTTTTACGTACGGTCAGTACACACGTTCCTTGGGCTTCAAGCACATGTGGGCTGTCACTATCACTGTTAAGCTGGCATAGGTGATCGGTCCGGTTCAGGTGTTTTTAATTAGATGGCGGTGACCATATGAAAAAGGTCTAGTGTAATGATAAGGGAGTTCTTGAACCGATACGTTTTGACCCAGTACTATAATATATTTGTATCAATGGTTTATAAGATGGTTTGATACAATACCATATGATTAAGTTATTTTTTTTTTAACTCTTTTATCTTTATTTCCTTTTTCATTTATTTAGTTTTTATTTTATTGGCATAATGTTTAGGGCAACTTGATCTCAATTGAAGTATTTTATGTTGTAAAATTAATTTGCAAAACTACATAGTTTATATTAAACCTGGTTTATTAGAAGTCGAGATTGTAATGATTTTAGAGTAGCATTATCATAACGAACAAATAGAGAATTTTTTGTGTATAATAAATCGTAATGTTTCAGCTTTTAAAATTCATAATGGATAGTTGTTAGTTTTTTTTTTTTATGTTAGGTAAATATTTGTGCCGCGTTTTAGGCATATGAACGTATATTTCAAATTTAATCCCTTTGTAAGATTTCAATAATAATAATATTTTCTGATTTTTTTTTTAATTTCTTCCATTTTAAAAAAAATAATCTGAATTACTTGATTGCTTAAAATAATAATCAAAATTAATATTTTCCGGAAAGAATCAATAATATAATAAAAGTTATTGTTGATTACTTTATTCTATGATCCAGAAAAATAAAAATGAATTATATAAATTCAAATCGATGTAAATCAGTCCGAACTTGTTTAAAACATCAATGTTCTATGTAAAATTTAACTTAAGTAAATGAAAATTATATAACGAAAAGCAATGTTTACCTTTTCACACATTTAAATCAATTGAATTTAACGTAGCGAAAACAAATTATGACTACCGGCTTTAGAAAAGGAACAATCTAAGATGAAAAATCAAGTGAACAGATCAATATAATATCAAACGAAAATTGTCGGTCATTCTATTTACAACGTTGAATTTTGGGAATTTATTTAATGTTTAAATAATAAAAGTTTATTCGTAAATTAGTAAGGGTATTAAGGTAAATATTTTTTACAAAGCCTCTTTCCTCTATTTTGTTTGGGAAATCCTCAAAAAAATGATCGAATAAAAAACGATTTTTAAATTTTTTCTCTATAAAAAAGTATAAGGAGTGCTAGGATAATTCAGTAAATCAGTATTGCGGATTACAAGAGTTTTTTTTTTTTATTTTAATTAGTGTTTTTTTGCTTTTTTTAACCATAAAAGCAAACCATGCAATACCTCAAGTCTAATTATTCGAGATATTCTGGCTAACAAACCATTGTCATCAATAGACATTTTATAACATGCATTCAGAATTTCATGGTCAGTTTTAGTAAGAATAGGAACTATCGATTCTAACGTTAGGCATTTCATATTTATGTTCTTTTTATATCCTTGAGAAATTATCGATTGAAAAAATGCCGATGCAGCACGAATGTTCTAACCTATAAGATTATTATTTTTGTTGCAAAGTTGGATTGAAATTTTTCGCAAGTTTGAGCATTGCTAAATGTATTGCTGTAATAATGAAAAGAAAATTGTGTGTGTGGGTGCTGTGTTTCTGCTGGGGTTTCGGTTACATATACAAAAATAATGAAACTTTATAGTATATATATATATATTATATATATATTTCCTAATTATATTATATTTACTATATAATATAATATAATTATAGTATATGCTATATTTATGTTTTCCTTTTAAGTTAAATAACTGTCAAATTTTGTAAATAAATGTATTTTCCAGACCAACTCCGCTAATAGTCACGAATCTATCCCTGATTGATAGCCATTTAGAGAAACTTAGGTAGACATAATGCTTTCGATTGCATTAGGGCTTCCTTATTATAATATATATAAATAATATATACTATAGATATATAAATATATATATATATTATATGTAAGAGAGACTATATATAAGAGAGAAAGAGAGAGAGAGAGAGGAGAGAGAGAGAGAGAAAAAGATTACATGTATTTTTTAAATAGCAGTAGATGGTTTATCGAAAATGTTCTGTTGACAATCACAAATTATAGGAAAATAAAAGTTTTTAGATAATTTGAAAATTTTAATTTTATTTATTCGAGAATTTCGCCACTGCATATAACTTAAAATCCAGGATGGACCGGTGACAGGGCATTTTCACACCCTCAAACCAGTCCCTAACAATGTGCGCCCACCTTCTCATCAGACAAATAAGTTTTTCTGCCAAATATTACATTAGATAATTATTCAGAGACTGCAATAATAACAACATTGGTACAGCACTTGCCCACTCCTTTTATAATAGGAATTTTAGTGCTAAAGCGAATCGTCCTTGTTGTGTCAAGTCCACAATTTCACTACCTGTTACTATCTCTATCATAGCATATCCAAGTACAAATTTAATGATTCTCATTTTTGATGCTTGCTTTGATTGACTGAGGTTATGTTTAAGACATATCATTCCCCGGGCATCAAGGGTGGGTATTTTCATTGGCTATAGATTAATGGAAATATACATTAATATGTTCGTTAATATTTACTTTTTATCTGTAACAGTTTCTTATGAGTTGGTTTTTGTTTGTGTTTTTGTTTTTTTTTTGCATGCGAAACCTGAATAATTTTAAAACCAATCTAATTTGGGACCTCAAAGATAGAAACGCAAAACATTGGTACTTCATACATTCTATAAGCAGTCCGTGTCAAGAGTGGCGACCTAGAGAGTAATGTGGAAATAGTGAATGTGGTGGTAATCACACACTCCACAAGATCTCCACTAACTGGATGCCTCACGCATCAGATTACGAGTTTTGTATCACCAACCCAGGGTGGGTCTTACCGCCTCTGCAGGAGATACAGGGCAGCATTTCTATTTAGGCCTCGCCGACCAGGACGTTTTTACATGCATGAGACAATGTCATGGATGTATTATCTGGAAGAAGCCCACGTCCTTTTCTTGGTAAAGTATGATGATCAAAATGGATAATCTGTTGTTTTTATTAATAAATTCTCGGACAATGGCGACGTTTTTTATATCGGTTTTCTTGTGGGCCTCTCATAGATAAAAATATACCTCTATAAAAATAACTGACAAAAAAAAAAAAGAAAAAAAAGAAGACGACTTGGTAAAGCTATTATTTTAGATAGAAATAGCCTGTCTTTTTTATCAATCAAATTTATCAATTGAGTGAAAGAATTTAATTCTCAACGGATGTCAATGTTTTAAAACCTAAAGAAAGTTTACCTGTGAATTTTTTTCCTGTTTTATATTAAACCCACGATCCTTAGAGAGGATGAAGATACGAATTATGGAAATATAAGTTTTAAAAAATGTGCCTAGAAAAAGCAATAGTGGTATTGTTTATTTTTAAAAATCCTGGTTTTTTTGTATTTATACTATAAAAAAGATACTGTGGTATAGGAGTGTGGGAGTAAAAGTGTAAACAAATCAGAGTTCTCCTGGAATTATTTTTTAAAAAATTGTAAAAAGGAATCGATTCACAACAGAAATAGACAGAGTATAGATGTTATCGTCATGACAGGACAATGACACATACAGATGAAGGGATGATTTATAAATACATGTCTTCAGAATTATTGAGAGGAAAATGAGTCTTTTAAAATAATTCTCTTATCTTTTATTTGGTCTTTAAATAATACCTGAAAGTTTTTTAAAATTAAATTCTATCAATTAATTCCGATTTGAAAGAATTTTTAAAAATATGTGCTTTAGCTTGAGAGTGTTTTTGTATAACTAATGACAAATTGCGCGCTTTAATCCACAGTTATGGACTTCATTATTCGCCATTAACAAATGGCGATTAATAGTGAGATGTATAATAATTTGAAAGTTTTTGTATTCTTATAATGGAAGCTTATTAAACGTATTTGAGGTTGATCAATTACCTGAGTGAAGCGGTATAAAAAAGATTGGAGTTAATTAGTATAACCGTGTGCAAATGATTAGTTCGTTTACTGGCAGCTAAATGCCACTTAAGAATATTTATAGTTGAAATACAAACTATTATGCAGTGTGAGAATATAATTTCTGAATGTCCAGGCACAACGCAAAGCGTAGTTATTGCTGGATGTATTTGAATACATTGAAGCAATTCAAAAGAATGAAAAAGAAAATTTATCAATGAGTTTGCGTGCGTATTTTAAACGTAGAACATACAAAAATTTTAGGGAAATAGATTCTTACAGAATAAAGATACTTGTTCATTTCATCGAATAAAAAATCGAAAGCCGTAAAGATGTTTATGTTAGGAATCAATTTCCAAAGCGTTAACCCTATTGCCTAACATTAAATAAACCGTTCCACAGCGACTCTCCCGGCCACTAGCACAACGAACACACCAAGCAAAGTACACCAAGCTGTGGTTAGTTCCTTATATTAAGCAAGGGCCTCGAGATACACAACACATACATATATGACTTTAATTTTGCTATAGAATGAAGTTATGAGAGTGAATAGATAGTGAATTTTGAATTATCCGCGATCATACTAGGGTAAAAAAATATCACATGAATAAGTTTGGTAAGCAGGGCCATTGGGGTTGTAAGATTTTGGTAGGGAAAGAGTTTAAGACTTATATTTGAGCAGTAGCCCACAGTCTCACTTTTCTCTGACAGTATAAGGCCTGCGCCTCGCCACCAGCACAAAGTTTACACAATGTATTTCTACAGGGATGACAAACCAGTGGAATTAACCGATTTTATATGAATTTTTTCAGTGTTGATGTATATAATTTCACAAATGAATGTTATATTATACTTCCTACTGCATTGTTTTATTCTATATTTAAAGAAACTTTCACATTATGGTATTCCAGGATATCAGTTAAACATTGACCACCCTCTATTTTTGTGGGCCCGTAAACAATATATATATGGGTAATTTTAAGGTAGACTCATTTTTTTGTAATTATTAAAAGAACTGGACGATAATGTAAATGAAATGAAAACTATTTATAATTCGTATACACTCAGTTATGAAAGGTATTTCAAGACAAATAACACTGATCAGTATAAATAAAAAATAAATTTCAAAAAAATTTTTAAAATCCGATCTCAAATTTTATTTAATGATTTCTGAATTATACATGAAATATAATTTTCTTTGGGATTTCAGAAAAGCATTCAAAAAAATTATATTATTCCCACCAACCCTCCCTAATAGTACCATTATTTTTACTGCTCAAATAGGCTGTCAGATTTTAAACTGGATTTAATAATGGTCCTTTATGCTGACAAATTCTAAAAACATGTTATTAAAGCTAAATATTTTTTCACGGACAATCTAATGAGTAGAAATTTTAATGATATGAAATTCAACGTTTTTAAATTTTAAATTAATTTATTTATTAATTATAAAAAAAAATCTGACTAAACATATGAAATTTTCATTAATATTTAATTTTTAATAAATCCAGCGGACTTTAAATTTTTGACTATTTTCCCTTAAAAGTAGTGATTTTCTGGTTTAAATGTTTTCCTAGAATGTGTTGAAGAGACCTTCATTAAATATGCGGTATACATTCCAACTCGATTCTTTGTTATTTTTAACAAAACGTTTTTTTTTAAACAACATCAAGGTTTGTGAATCTGTAATTCTGTAAAAATAAATGAACTCTACTGTCTGGATGCATAATGAAGTAAGCCATATTTAGTAGGAGGGGAAATAGTTTAAAAACAACTTGGGGATGTTGGTGAAAAAGATTGGATGTTATTTTTGCGTTATTTTGCAACAATAAAATAGGCAATAATTTTAATTAATTTTTTATTGATATTTCTCTATCATAGAGTAAGTATTTGAATGATTTTAAAGGTAACGACTTAAAGTTGTTTAGCAAAGGGCAGCCCGTAATTTTATTTGGCGAATTTAATGTTTAAAATGTATTAAAATTGTTATTAACTATGTAATAATTATTTTTGCCTTTTTTTTTTTTTACTGATGCTCATTTACATACTTATTAATATTTTAATAGTACATATATTGGTTTTTATTTAAAACTTTAACAGATGTTACACGCCACATATTTTTAAGGGCAATTATGTATGATATTTTATATTGAGTCAGACTCTAATTTTATGTAAATGAAAAAGAGGATACGTATTAAAGGTATAAAAGGACGAAATAACTTTCTTAAATTGGATTGTGGGATAATGTGAAGAAAAAAAAATTAAAATTCAAAAAATTAAAAATTAAAAATTACTTTTGTAAATTACTACATGATGTACATGAAAATCCATAATTCCCAGATTTGAAGGCCAATAATTACTATATTGTTTTATTTTATTATCTTTCTGCTTTGAATTACGAGGATACTGGGTTTTAATTTTAAATAAGAACGCTGTGAATTTATTAAGGATTAACTAGATTTTGTTCTACGGCCCGCCAAAATAATCTTAGCATTTAAATTGAAATTTTTTATATCAACTGTTTTTTCTGGGAATGCTGTAGGAATGGTACGAGTTGTTATTTTAAATACTTAGCATTAATTGAAATTTCTCCGGCAAACTAAATTTAATAGAATTTTAGTTTATTTATTAGGCACATAAAAATGTTCTTTCTAAGAAAACGCTTATGGAATTGCATAGCACACAGTAAAAATAATTAATTTTTAAGAAGTTTCAATTGTTCCTCCTTATCCTTTTATGGTATAAAACTTAACTTGCTTCCCTGAAATGAAAACATGATTTGTGTAAAAATTTTTTAATTTATGATGCTATTATATTTTTGTTAATTCTTTTGATCAATCGATTGTAAAATTCACTTGTGTTTGCCCTTTTTTTAGAAAATTTTTTCAATTAACAATCAAGGTATAATTCCCTGACTTTTGGTAATTTCTTTGTTCAATTAATTATTGATGTTACTTTGTAAAAAATTAGTTAAGCTTCCGGTTGACCAGTATTTCAAGAATATCTTGGCGGGAAAAATATACGTGATTACGACAATTCGTCATTAAATAATATATACTGATAGTATTATATATGAGTTATATATTAGTATATTATAATATATTTATATTAGTATATTAATATAATAAAAGGGTAGTTAAACTCTGGACTAAAAAGTTACCAAACGTGTGAGTAATTGTTTGCGCAATCAGAGTATTTAATGTTTTTTATTTTTTTTATAATTGATTTGTAGCTAATCAAACATTTAAAAGTCTTTTGTAGATTTTAATGAGAT
Organism: Doryteuthis pealeii; assembly: GCA_023376005.1. NCBI lineage: Eukaryota > Metazoa > Mollusca > Cephalopoda > Myopsida > Loliginidae > Doryteuthis > Doryteuthis pealeii. The sequence goes on along the minus strand of CM042147.1, from coordinate 105,389,425 downwards.
GTTTTACTTTTTGAGTTGGTAAGGACCAATCTTTCATTTAAGTTAATTTTTTGGACGAATTTAAATTGTTTAAAAAAATGTATGAAAATACCAATGTTACATATATATCAACTTATTTTTGGCTTTTTTTTTTCCTGAAGATCTTATGTACGAACTTTTCGATTGAAAACTACATTAAGACCATTAAATAGATCGATTTAATTAATTAATTTCAATTCGTTTTTATAGTAATCAGCCACGCACACGCTTTTTTTTGGCTTCAGGAAGAGCCTAGTTAAGACTTGATCAAACTCTGTAGCCAGTAAAATGCAATGTTGTTGAATATTATAATATTATATGGTTGAAACTATAGATGTAAACAAATAATTAAGAATAACGTTTAATGATTTATGCAGATTATTATTATGGAGTATTATAATTCGACCAACAATAGAACTAAATTTCAATATAATAGATTATTCCTTTAAGACTTGAGCATTTTAAAGAGGTTCATCCTTGTTAAATCATCTTTAGAAATAGATAACGTAAATTTATACAAATTTAAGATTAATTTATATTTTAAAGATTTTTTTTTATTTTAACATGGAAAATTTTTTAACTTCAATCATTCAAAAATATATTTAGAATCGATATCTATATATATCTTTAAATTCGCTTACTATCTGGTTGAGTGAGTATATATATATATAACATAGGTATATATATATATATATTTGTAAAATTAATTTATAATTGGAGGAAATATATATATACTATATATAATATAGTAATATAACTATGTAGAAAAATTAATATATTTGATGAAATATCATATACCATATATCGTTTAGTTATATATGTATATCACCCTAAGGTTTATAGTAAAACACACTCGATATACTAGAGATATATAGTTTAGGTATAGTAACTAATATATAACAGAAGTACGTACTATACCAACTACTATACCATTATTTTATATATTATATTATATATTATATTTCACACAACATTTATTTAATTGAATTGTATTATATATTGTACATTTATAATATGATTTGGTATATTTATTATTCATCTTTTATATATAATGAATATCTTTATATATCGTTATATGTCGTTTTAATATATAAAATATTAATTCATTATATTAATATATCATTTATAGATATAGATATATTATTTATATACATTTATTATAAAAATTTATTACATAAATATATACATTTATATATATTTACTTATATTACCTTTATGTATATATAAAGAATCTTTATATTATACGGTTTTGTACACATATTATTCTTATTATTATATATATATTATATATATATATAGTATTATATTATACTATACTTACGGTTTATGTATCACATTTGATTTTATATAATATACATATTAGTACGGTTTATGTACACATTTATTTTTATATATAGTATATATTTTTATATAATAGTACATTTTTAAACATTTTTTACATTACTACATAATATAAATATCATATTAGATTTTATATATTGATCTTATTATAATATATGTATATTACCATTTAATATCTTCTAATTACTTTATCATTGACATAATTGAGTAAGCATATTTTTTTTATATAACATATTACTATTCAGCCTAATAATTCTATATATTCTATTATCTATCCTATCATACTTATTATATAAGGTTATATACTACCTGGTATATGAGAGAGAGTGATTAGAGAGGGGGTAGGGATAAGATAGATAGATTTATATATACAATTTTATTATACATATAACTTTACATATAAATACATTATTGTGTATTGTTGCTCACTTTATACTAACTGAATACCCATTTTTAACATCAACTTAATGGTACTCATCAAATGAGAGAATTGTGTGCTTTGGTTTCTGTGTCTGTATTTACCTGTAAAATCTAATTTATACTTAATTATAATCATAATCACTATTACCTTAGTTAATTGACATCCAACAACATTGTGTCCATGATTTAGGTTGACATTTTTCTTTTTAAACCACAATTATTAATTAATAATTGGGTTTTAGTCGCATTTTTATCACTTTTTGATAAACATAATCTACAATAATAGAACATGCAGATTGTACTTTCATATATAATAACCAACAAAAATATGCGGTTTATCAAAGTGTGAACGGGAACAAGGCTATTTGGCATATTTGATATTAAAAAAATGTGATTTTATTTAAATTATGTGCTTAGTATTTATTTCGGATTTCCTTCTAACTGTTTGCCGTTTTATTTTTAATCCGAATATAAATCAAAATACTCTTTCAGTGGAAGGTCTTAAATGAAATCCATTAACAGAAAAATAACGTGGTCGATTTTATTCTTTACTTCCTCTTTTCTAGAATACTTTAAATTGAAAAAATAACAATTGAAAGACGGAGAGTGGATGGAAGGGAGTAAGTTTTCAGTTGTTCTATTTTTTAATTTTTATCTCCTGCTGTTTCAAATAATTTTTCATCTGCATTCTTAGATTGGTAGTTTCATTCAGGCTCGTTTCTTAGTATTAATATAAATTATTTATATTCACATTAAACTTAATACCTAATGCGGACTCCGGAGGGTGCAATATATTTGCTAGTATAAGTATAATATATACATAAGATACATTAAATATATAATCAATTTTATAGGTAAGTTCCAATAATTTTCATATATTAATTATCATCGTAGAATGTATATATATATTTAATATAAAGCATTTTTTCATATGAATATATATATACATCATTTATATATATATATTTATCTTATTGAAACAACATATTAACACATTTTATATATATATTCGTATATTTAGCATTGTCATTATAAATGTTACAATATTAATTTGTATTACTTCATTCATTGTTAAATAAGCAGTCATGATGTAGGATATATTATTATTATTCAGGGTTTATATATAGTATATATTAATATTATATGTACATATATAAAACTTATTCTTGAATGTTTGAGATGAAGGCTTGATGAATTAGTATTATTCGGCCCTAATTGGCGGGTGAATAATAAATTATTTGTAATTGATAAATATTAATTAGTTTTTTCCTTCAGTATTAAATATAGAATATCTTTGCTCTCATCGTCACAATCACTGGCAATTAAGGCACATTGAACTCTACATTCTGGTTTACCTGCATCAACTTTGTTAAAACCACACATGGAAAGATCCGACCTACGGAATATATAATATATGTATAAACTATAATATAATAGTACATAATAATGTAGTATAATACCTTACATGGATTCACTATACTATAGCCGTTGTATATAGTAGTATATATATTTATTATACTATATAATTTAAAATGGCATATATATATTTATGCCATATATATTATATATATTAATGCATATATATATAATATATTAATGCATATATATATATATTATTAATGCATTTATATTATATATTAATGCATTTATATTATATATATTAATATAAAATGTATATATAATATATTAATGGCATTTAAATATTTATATATTTATATAAATGTATATTATATATATTTATGCATTTATATTATAGTTTTATATAATGTATTATATATATAGTATAATGCATTTATATTATATAGTTTATATAATGTTATAATATTTATATTAATGCATTTATATTATATATTTATATAAATGTATATATCATCCCTACCTTTTCACCCATGCATTTATACCTTCATATACCTTTATATAAATGTATATATATATTAATGCATTTATATTATATATTTATATAAATGTATAATAATATTAATTGCTTTATATTATATATTATATAGAAATGTATATATATAGTACTAATGATTTATATTATATATTTATATAAATGGTATATATATATACTATGCATTTATATTATATATTTATGATAAATGTATATATATATATATATTATGCATTTATATTATATATTTATATAAAGTTATATATTATATTATATTAATGCATTTATATAAATATATAATATAAATGCATTAATTATTCCATATATATACCATTTATATAAATATATACTATAAATGCATTAATATATATTATACATTTATATAAATATATAATATAAATGCATTAATATATTATTAATACATTTATATAATATATAATATAAATGCATTAATATATATATATATATACATTTATATGAATATATATATAAATGCATTAGTATATATATATACATTTATAAAATATATTAATATAAATGCCATTAGTATAATACTTATTATTTATCATTTATATAAAGTATATAATATATATGCATTAATATATTTTATATATTCTTTTATTAAATATATAATTATAAATTGTCATTTATATATATATAATTTATATATAAATATGTAATATAAATGCATTAAATATACCTATTATAAACTCATTATATAAATATATAATATAAATGACATAATATATATATAAGTATACATTATCATAAATATAGTATAAAATGCATTAATATTATATTATATTATTTACTTATTTTATGAATAAATTATATAATATAAATGCATTAATATATATATATATACATTTATATAAAATATATTAATAGTAAATGCATTAATAGTAGTATAGTATATACATTTATATAATATTATAATTATTAAATGCATTAATATATAATATAAAGTGCCATTAATATATATAGTATATATGCATTAATATATTATATTAGTATGAATATGCATTATATATACATATATATATGCAATTAATATATATATTGCAGTTAATTATATATATATTATATATATAATATATATTATATATATATAATATCATAATATTATATATCATATATTATATATACCTATATCAAGTTTCCGGTAGTCGGATCTTTCCATGTGTGGTTTAACAAGTTGTGCAGGTAAACGTTAATGAGAGTTCAATGTGCTCTAATTGCAATGAGTGGACGGAGAGAGTCAAGATATTTCATAACGAAGAAAAACTTTAAATTTACTTCATTACAATATATTTTATTTCACCCTGCAATAGATCCGAATAATACTAATCAAAAGCTCATCTCAAACATTTCAGAGAAATATATATCATATATCTATATATATATATATAGTATATTATTAGTTATATAATATATTATAAGGTGAATGTTATTTAAATGAATGAATATACAAATATATTTATT
>CM042147.1:105317614-105384173 GCA_023376005.1 Doryteuthis pealeii | reverse complement strand
CTCCTCAAGTCTTCAGGACCTTTCTGAGTATTCCAGCTGATTTAAAAAAATGCTGTGTCCTGGGATGTTATCTATTCTTCCCCTGATTATCCAGTTCTCTAGTCTCTTTTCTGGCAATTTGGGACAGTACAAAGTGCACATACTACAAATTGTATCAACTTTCACCCACATCTTTTCAATTCTCTTACACACGTTTCAGATATCTTGTCTATCCTTTCGTTTTTCTTTCATCTCCCCCCTGATCTGCCTGGAATAGCAATCACAGTTGAGAAGTTCCCTTTTCTCGGTGTAGATCAAGAGTAGGCCTGGTCTTCTGGCTGGGATCTTCGAAAGGTTGTTATTATTATTGTAGTGTGTCTTGTGTGAGTGGTGGCGGAGCGGCGAGGTGCCGAGGCATGGGTGGCGGAGTTGGTCTTTCACTGGAGTCTGAGTGACGTGAGTCTCCTCAGGTCTCCAGGATTCTTCGGTATTCTGGCAGAATTGGCAGCAGGCAGTAGTTCTGGATGTATCAATTCCATTCTCTGATTTCCAGGACTTTCCAAACCCTTTTCAAATCCTTTTGGACCGTTCAAGTTCACCAACTACAATTTGTATCACTTTCACTTCATATTCCCAGCTCTTTCAATCTCTCTCCAGTATATTATTATTATTATTATTATTTCATAATACATCGATCACATTTAAACACAGATCGATTTTCATCTATGATGTAATCATTTTGTGTACCCTTAACTTACGTTGATATTCGTCTCTCATGCATATTTGCAATTGGCACACAGATTCTATGTTTTATGATTTAAATTGGTTCAATTCTGTTATGAAAGGTCTATTAGTTACCAAAAAGATCTGCCACTCGACGATGCGATAAAGATATTCCAGCGTTACTTAACGTAAATAGTTTTTTTAGAAAGTTTCACGCAGATAAACACATTTCAAAACACTAACATACTGTATCTTCAGGTTAAATATTTAGTCTGGCGACAAAAAAAAAAAAAAAAAAACAAAAAAAAAAAAAATTTTCATGACCTCTCATCGAGCTCTTTACACTATACATATGTAATATATGTATTGTATTGTATGTATACCATGTTATTATTTATAGTATATCAGGATACATCACATATATCTATTCACCATTGAAATACATATATGTATACAAACACATACGTATTAGACACACTCTGTCATACCATATGTATTGCATATATATACATACCACATATAAAACTACAGTATTCACAACATAAACATATAAGTATAAAACATATAATATATATATAATCTAATATAATAAGTGCCGCGTGGGGTAAGGTTCGTTGTTGTCAGGAAACTGGACGGTAACCGAGTTTCAAGTCCCCTGAACCGAGATGTTTGCATTTCACGAGCGTAAATACACTTAGGAAATCATGAACCCAGTATTCTTCCCTCCAGTATGGGTGAAATAGTAGGGGCAGACTGGGCTCTTTAAACCTTGGTATGACAAACGTAGTCCAGGTTAAAGTCTGAATTCAACCTGGTAAGACTTGCTTAAAAATTGGCCTTGTGTCGTGTTCTACTCGTGCGGAGGGTTTGTAAACACACACACACACACACACATACCACACACCACAACCATATATAATAATATAATTATAATATATAAATAACTTATATATATTATATATATATATATATAGGAGGATGTGTATGCGTGATTGTATATGTGACAATCTGTCCTGGAGTTGATCTCTTTCTCGGATGCCTGATATTTTGTTTTTATCATTTTATTATATGCATATATTTGAAATGATTTTAAATTAGAAATACTTGTGTATAAACGAATTTTGATTCAAACAATACGTTTGACAAATAACAATAATAAATTTCATAACATACAGTAATTTTTCTTCTATTATATTTCAGATACTGTCGGATTTCATTTCTACTTCCTCCCATTATATATATATATAAAAGTAATTAAATAATTGCGTCTCGCTTGAAGCATTTGTTAAAGTATGTTATAATATATTAAGGATTTGAAGGCAATTACAATGCGTATTAAAAATCAAAACAAAAAGATGTATTTTTGCTCTTATCGATTTCCAAATTGTAATTGCCTTCAATCATTTAAATATATTATAATGGTATATATATGTGTGTGTGTGTGTGTTGTGTGTGGTGTGTGGTGTGTGTGTGTGTGTGTGTGTGTTTTTAATTTTTTTAAATGCCTTTAAAAAATCTGAATTTCTGACAAGAGTCGAAATTTATTACATTTTATTCAAATAATAATCAAAATTATATACTCGTAAAATTTGTGAAATTGTGTTTTCCCGTAATGATCGGCATTTTAACCAAGATTAGAATATCTAAGACTCATTCCGAGGCTCAAAAAAGTCTTTTCCTTTGCAATTTCCGTTTTTTAGATCAGAGTGTAGTTCTGTGCACTTTTTGAAAAGTGACAACATTAATAAGGTTAACATTGCGTTTTAATATGTGAATTTACTAATTATATTTATATCAAATTGGCCTATTTTTCTCTTCTATTTTCTCAGTTTCATATTAGATTACATAAAAAATCACCTATGAATAATTAATAATTAAAGAAATTCGCGTTCTCATATGCGAAATCCGAGGCAAAATCTTATTATTTGTTCCCTTAGCACGTCAAGATTTACATCAGTAATCGAATTTTAAGGAAAATATTTGTGAAATTGGTACTTAGAAAATGTTGGTACGCTAAATTACACAAAAAATACTTGATAGCAATAATATCATATAAAAAGAAAAAATAAGAATCCAACAATTGTTTTAAATCTACGGGAAGATGAGATTAAGTTATTTTTTCTTCAAGTCAATGGGTGGGTGTGAGAACAAATCGAAAATATACTTGTTTTCTTAATATTTTGTATGTCATCATTTACTCAAGCGTGATAGAATTTTATTTGAGATATGGAGTTTTACAAGTGTATTTCTGTTATATTATATATATATATAGTATATATATATATAATATATATTATAAAAACACATGAGTTTTACAAGGTATTTTGATTATATATATATGATATATATATATATAATATATACTATATATAAACACACTTTGATTTTGAAACTTTTTTTTATGTAGTTGTAACTACTGGAGAACTTTCATAAATTTTGTATATCACATATTGGTTTTCTGTTTGAAAAACAATTTTGAGCTAAAAGGATTTTTATAAGTAATATAAATAAGTTTATGCATCCTAGAAATAGAATGAAAATTTAATCAAAAATCTTTTTGTTTTGAAAATTAGAATAAGAAATCGGAAATTTCCTGTGATCTTATTTTATGAAAAATGAATTTTAACTGAGTTGTTCAATATGAAAATTCCCAATTTTATTTTAAAAATATTTTTTTACTGTTTTTTTTTTTTTCGAAACGGTAACTTATTTTTTTACTTATATTTTATTTTTAACAAATATAATTGATTTTTCAGTTAGATTTATTTTATTTCGTAGTTTTTAGTTTTTAGGTCAATTTTTCATTGATAATTTTCAAGATTATAGATTCATATTTTGGGGATATACTGCTAGAAATAAACATGATGATTTATGTAAAAAAAAAAAAAATGCTTCTACGTCAAGTTTCATTAAAAATAGTATTTGATTGACATCCTTTTAGGGATTCAACCAAAATTATCGACGGACGTAGATTTAAGTTCTATTGGTTAAAAAAAAAATGATAAATACATAAATAAAAGCATCTCCAAAACCGTCTGTCAGAGAACTATAGCAAGCATCAAAGTCCGATCATTTAGGAAAAAAATACTAACTTCTTTGAAATTTTTAGATGAGACTTATAATTTGTATTAGTTGTATTATTCTGACTATTGTCCTCAATTTAGTGTTATCTACACAAGTTTCGGCCGATGTTTTCCCTCGGCCTTGTTTCAGGTATTTGTCGGATCGGATTCTCGAGTTCGAGAGGGTATCCCGAGTCCGACAAGAAATCTTGAAGAGCCGAAACTTGTGTAGAAAAAAAACATTTGTCTGGTGAGAAGTAAATCTCCGTATTCTAGGTTACACAATTATTCCCTGTAAAATTTACCATCACCTGATTTAACACAATGAAACTTTCATAAAAATTATATTATCTTGAAATTCTTTGTCAATTCGGAAGAAGAGAAAACATGAAACAAAACTCCTGTGATTTTTTTAAAAAATTCAGCTTATGGAAATAATTTAAAATAAAACAAAAAAATGTTTCATTTTTGCACCGTCTAAATCATGAAATTTAACGTAGCCAATAAAGATAGGACATACGGACTATTGTCCCTCATACAAATAATACAAAAAAAAGAGTTTTGATAAAAGGTTCGGTTTGAGAAGAAACAAATTTAAAAGGTATAGAGGCAACATACATTAAATTCTGTGGTATGAAAACTGTTCATTTGTATAATGCATTGCATGCACGACGAGAATCTAAAATCTAAACTAAAAACTTTGGAGTAAATTCCGAAAAATTTTAGGTTAGAGTGTTGATGGAAGGAAGAATAATATTGATGCATACATCACAATTGATTAATGATTGATTTTTAACGCATGTCAGACCAGCTATGTTATTTATGCCTAGAGGTTAGAGAATCGGTACACTTGACGTTTATATTTACATTTTTGTGTAGTTGTTTAAGTTTTTTTTAAGTTTATTTATTTTTCTTTTATATTTTTCGTTTTAACAATATATCCAAATCCTCTGGAATAGTTTTTCTAATAATTACTTTTAGGTATGGTCATGTTGACGTTTATAAGTCTTGTAGAATCTTTTTCTCAAAAAGAAAAAAATGTCATTCATTTTCAAATAGTCCCTTCATATTTGACACTTGAAAGAACTATGATATTCTGACACTGTTGAATATTTCTGATTAGAATACGAAAGATTTTAGTTCTCACCAGACAATGTTTGTTCAACTAAACATATGAAGGACCTATTTGAAAATGATGACATTTTTTTTTTTTTTTGAGAAATAAGATTTCTACCAAGAATTTTAAACGTCCAACATGACCAGTACCATTAAAAAGTAATTATTAGAAAACTATTCCAGAGGATTTGATATATTGTTAAAACGAAATATAAGAAAAATAAATAAACTTTAAAAAACTTAAACAACTACACAAAAATGTAAATATAAACGTACAATGTACGCGATTCTCTAACCTCTAGGCATAAAATAACCTAGATGGGTTGACATGCCGTTAAAATCAATCAATTAATCAACTATGTGATGTATGCATCAAATCTTATTCTTCCTTCATCACACCTCTAACCTAAATTTTCAGGAATTACATCAAAGTTTTTAGTTTAGATTTAGATTCTCGTCGTGCATGCAATCATTATACAAATGGAACAATTTCATACCACAGAATTTAATTAATGTTGCCCTCTATACATTTTAATTTGTTTCTTCTTCAACCGAACCTATTTATCAACTCTTTTTTTTGATTATTTGTATGAGGACAATAGTCCGTTGCCTCATCTTTATTGGCTACGTTAATTTCAATTGATTTAACGTGCAAAAATGTAAACATGGTTTTTTGTTTATAATTTTAATTATTTCCATAAGCTGAATTTTTTAAAAAAAATCATCAGGAGTTGTTTTCATGTTTCTTCTTCCGAATTGACAAAAGAATTCAAGATAATATTAATTTTATGCAAGTTTTCATTGTGTAAAACAGGTGATGGGGTTTAAATTTACAGGGAAAAATGGTGGTACCTAGAATACGAGATTTACTTCTCACCAGACAATGTTTTTTTTCTACACAACGTTTCGGCCTTTTCTTCAAGTATTTCTTGTCGGACTCGGGAACCCTCTCGAACTCGAGAATCCGAGTCGACAGAAAACCTGAAGAAGGCCGGAGGGAACATCGGCCGAAACGTTGTGTAGATAACAATAAATATGGAGGAATAGTCAGAATAATACAAATAATAAAATTATCAAGTCTCATCTAAAATTCAAAGAAGTAGTATTTTTTTCCTTAAATGATTCGATTTGATGCTTGCTATGAGTTCTCTGACAGACGGTTTTGGATGATCTTTTATTTATTTATTTATTCATTTTTTTTTACCATTAGACTTTAAATCTACGTCGTCGATAATTTTGGTTGATCCCTAAAAGAGATGTCAATCAAAACTATTTTTTTAACTGAAAACTTCACGTAGAAGCATTTTTTTTTTTTTACAAAAATCATCATGTTTATTTCTAAAGAGTATTATCCCCAAAATATGAAATCTATATCTTGAAAAATTATCAATGGAAAAATTGACCTAAAAACTAAAAACTAACGAAATAAAATAAAATACTAACTGAAAATCAATTATATTTGTTAAAAATAAAAATATAAGTAAAAAAATAAGTTACCGTTTTCGAAAAAAAAAAAAACAGTAATAAAAATATTTTTAAAATAAAATTGGGAATTCATATTGAACAACCAGTTAAAATTCAATTTTTCATAAAATAAGATCAAGGAAATTCGATTTTCTTATTCTAATTTTCAAACAAAAAATTTATTAATTTTCATTCATTTCTGGATGCATAAACATTATTGTATATATTTAAAAAATCCTTTTAGCTCAAAATGTTTTTCAACAGAAAACCAATATGTGATATAAAAATTATGAAAGTTTCCAGTAGTTAAAATAAATAAAAAAATTTCAAAATCAGAAGTGTGTTTATATAATATATATATATATATTATATATATATATATATCAGAAATACACTTGTATCATGTGTTATTATATATATATATATATATATTATTATATATATATATATAATCAGAAATACACTTGTAAAACTCATATCTCAATATACACATTCTATCACGCTTGAGTATGAATGACATACAAAATATTAAGAACAACTATATTTTCGATTTGTCTCAAACAACCATTGACTTGTAAGAAAATACTTAATCTCATCTCCGTAGATTTTAAAACACATTTTGGATTACTATTTTTTCTTTTTATATATACTTATGCTATCAAGTATTTTTTGTTTAATTTAGCGTACAAACATTTTCTAAGTAACAATTTCACAAATATTTTCTTTAAAATTCGATTTACTGATGTAAATTCTTTGACGTGCTAAGGGACAAATAAATAAGAATTTTACTCGGAGTTTCGCATATGAATAACGCGAATTTCTTTAAATTATTAATCTATTCATAGGTGATTTTTTTTATGTTAATATAATATGAAAACTGAGAAAAATAGAAGAGAAAAATAGGCAATTTGATATAAATATAATTAGTAATTCACATATATAAAAAACGCAATGTTAACCTATATTTATGTGTACACTTTCAAAAGTGCACAGATACTACACTCTGATCTAAACGGAAATGCAAAGGAAAGACATTTTGAGCCTCGGAAGATCTTAGATATTCTAATCCTTGGTAAAAATGCCGATCATTACGGAAACAATTTCACAAATTTTACGAGTATATAAATTTATGATTATTTATTTTGAAATAAAATGTAATAAAATTTCGACTCTTGGTCAGAAATTCAGATTTATTTAAAGGCATTTAAAAAATTAAAACACACAACACACACACACACACACACACACACACACACACACACACACACACACATATATATTATAATATATTAATGATTTGAAAGGCAATACAATTTGGAAACGATAAGACAAAAAATAACATCTTTTTGTTTTTTTTTTTATACGCATTGTATTGCCTTCAAATCATTAATATATTATAACATACTTAACAATGCTTCAAGCAGATTACCAATTATTTATTACTTTTTATATATATATATAATGGGGAGGAAGTAGAAATGAATCCGACAGATATCTTGAAAATATAATAGGAAGGAAAAATATATGTATGTATGAAATTTATTATTGTTATTTGTCAAACAGTATTTTGATCAAATTCGTTTATATAACATAGTATTCTATTTAAAATCATTTCAAATATATGATAAATAAAATGATAAAAACAAAATATCAGGCATCCGAAGAAGAGATCAACTCCAGGACAGATTGTCACATATACACACGCATACACATACTCCTATATATATATATATATATATATATATATATATATATATATATATATATATATATATATATGTATGTGTGTGTGTGTATGTGTGTGTGTGTGTGTGTGTTTACAAACCCCTCCGCACGAGTAGAACACGACACAAGGTCAATTTTTAAGCAGAGTTTACCAGGTTTGAATTCAGACTTTACCTGGACTAGTTGTCATACCAAGGTTAAAGAGCCCAGTCTGCCCTACTATTTACCCATAGCTGGAGGGAGAATAGCTGGGTTCATGATTTTCCTAAGTGTATTAGCGCTCTGTGAAATGCAAACAGTCTCGTTCAGGACTTGAACTCGGGTTACCGTGTCCATTTCCTACAACAATAACCATTACCCCACGCGCACTTATATATATTAGATGTATATATATATATATATGTTTATATATATGTTTATGTGTGAATACATGTATGTTTATATGTGTGTATATATATATATGCATACATATGTATACAAGTGTGTGTTATACGTATGTGTTTGTATACATATATGTATTCATGTGTGAATAAATATATGTATGTATACATGTATATACATAAATTAACATGTATACATACATACATACATATATTTACATATGTATATGTAAAAAGCTCGAGAGAGTTCAATGATTGTCGCCAGACTAAATATTAACCTGAAGATAAAATGTTAGTGTTTTGAATGTGTTTATTTGCGTGGAAACTTTCTAAAAAAACTATTTACGTTAAGTAACGCTGGATATCTTTATCCACTCGAGTGGCAGATCTTTTGGTACTAATAGACCTTTCATACAGATTGAACCCAATTTAAATCATAAACATAAATCTGTGTGCAATTGCAAATATGCAATGAGAGACGAATTATCAACGTAGTTAAGGGTACACAAACTGATTACATCATAGATGAAAATCGATCTGTGTTAAATGATCGATGTATTATGATATAATAATAATAATAATAATAATACCTGGAGAGAATTGAAAAAGCTGTGGAATATGAGAGTGAAAGTGATACAAATTGTAGTTGGTGAACTTGGAACGGTCCCAAAAGGATTGGAAAAGGGTTTGGAAAGTCTGGAAATCAGAGGAAGAATTGATACCATCCAGAACACTGCACTGCTGCAATCTGCAAGAATACTCAGAAGAGTCCTGGAGACCTGAGGAGACTCACTGTCACTCAGACTCCAGTGAAAGACCATCAGCCAATGCTGATGTGAAAACTCAAAAGGAGTAAATAATAATAACAACTTTGAGATCCCAGCCAGAAGACCAGGCCTACTATTGATTAACAAGAAAAAGGGGACTTCTCAACTGGTAGATTTTGCTATTCCAGCAGATCACAGGGGGAGATGAAAGAAAACGAAAGATAGACAAATATCTGAACGTTGTAAGAGAATTGAAAAGATTGTGGGTGAAAGTGATACCAATTGTAGTATGTGCACTTTGTACTGTCCCCAAAAGCCAGAAAAGAGACTAGAGGAACTGGAAATCAGGGGAAGAATAGAAACCATCCAGACAACAGCATTTTTTAAATCAGCTGGAATACTCAGAAAGGTCCTGAAGACTTGAGGAGACTTGTTGTCACCTCAGTGAAAGACCATCAGCTAACGCTGGTGTGAAAAACTCACAAGGAGTGAAATTATTATTATTATTATTATTATTATTATTATTATTATCATTATTATTAGCAAGAATATGCGCCCTCCGATCGTAAGTATTTAATTTTTAATGATATGAAATATATTGAATGAGAAAGACCGACGAAATTAAATAAGATCGCATATAAAAAAGATTAAACATGTTTTAATTATATTTTAATTGATTTCTATATAAAATAACTCGTAGGATTTATTTTAATATGTTGCAGAATAAAACAACAATACCCAGTAATTATTTATTAAACAGGGTTTTGTTAAAACCAGTATACCAATTAACTACACTATATATTATGTAAACCTTTATTTCTTAGTGATAAATGAGACACTTTGCAGGATTTTAAACGCATAAATAACATGGTCTATTTTGAGGCAAATCTAACTCAGAATTTCATAGAGACATCGTCAATAAATAGAATTTATTCTATATATTAATGATTTTAACTATTATAAATTAAATACTCGTTACGCATTTCCTGAGGGAATTGGGACGTAAGCAGTGACGTAGTTTCGGTTACTGACAGACAAACATCAAACCCCCATTATTATTATTTATTATTATTATTATTATTATTGTTATTGTTAGCAAATATATGCACCCTCCGGGTGCAAGTGTTTAAGTTTTAATGTAATAAAATATTATGTTGAATTAGAAAGGCTTATGAAACTAAATAAGAATGCAGATAAAAAGATTTGAAACAAAGGGAATTATAATCGAATAAGAGAACAGCTGAAACTCCCGCCTTTCATTGCTAAATTTTCCTAATTTAACTATTTAGTTGAATTAGGAAGTAAAGAATAAAATTTGCAATTATTTCTTCTTGTTAAGGGATTTCTTTTAAGATTTATCCCCGAGATTTTTGCTCATATACATTAAGATAAAACTAAACAATTAGAAATCAATAATACCAAGCAATATTTATTAAAATAACATTTTTTTATATCAATATGCAAATTAGCCTTCCCGTTAACACTGTAAACCGCTATTTTGTTGAATATATAAATACAATTGAATGTTATTAGTATGTAGATATGGATAACAATTTTATTAATAATTGAGGTTTAGATAAAAATGAAATCATGGAGAATGTGACGTAAATAACTAAGGGAATTGTGACTTGAGTAGTAATATAGTTTCGGTTACAGACAAACACACAACCTCCATTATAATAAGATTATTATTATTTATACGGCTGAAGCCTGGTATCTCATTGTAGCCTGTCATAGTTCACATGGGTTGGATGAATAAATGGCATTATCATTTTTTCTTTTAAATCTAGTGTTCCTTCGTGGAATGAAATGTGGCAACATTTAAAATTTGATCTATAGTCACTGGTTTTAGAAGAACGTTTGGTAATTTATGAGGAAGTGCGTCCCGGTCTCCTGCCTCAAAAATTGCTACCCGGTGACTATTAAAATAACGACCCAGCTCAGTCTATTCAAAACTATGCAACTTCATATCTCTCTATCTATCTCTCTATCTCAATTTGTTCATATTTATCTATATTACTTTAAATACTTAGATTTTTTTTTATTCATGTTTTTTTAATGTCTTGTTTTTAGTTTAAATAAACAAGAATTACGACAAAAAAAAGAAGCGACCCCTCCCAAATACATTTTACTTGTCGAAAATATCTATCTATCTCCATTTGTTCATATCTATCTATATTATTTTGTTTGTTTATCTATCTATCTATCTCAGTCTATTCCAAACTATATAAACAAGAATTACGACAAATTACGATAAATAAACAAGAATTACGATGAGCTGGTGTTGTTATTTTGATAGTCACCGGGTAGCAATTTTTGATGCAGGAGACCGGGACGCACTTCCTCATAAATTACCGAACGTTTTAGTTCTTGGCAGACAGGGAAATAACAATATGTCTTAATACTAATCTTTATCATCTTATTATATTATAAAATTTATAATTGGGAAGAGTAATATTGGAATATCCCAGTATGTCAAGGACTAAAACATTATTTAAAACCATTGAACGAATTATTGATTTAATGAAATTACTCACATTATTTTCCAACTAGTTACGAAAATAGATTTAAATTATGCAACAACCAGGCATCAACGAATAGTTAAATAAGGTGAAAATGATTTATTGGTCTATTCACGAACTGGATGAATTATCAACGGTAGCATAGTGTTTTTTTTTTTGTTTTTTTTGTTTTGTTTTGTTTTTTGGTTATTTTTCTTTATTTTCTCCAATGATGCGGCCAGTAAAACATAAAAATAGCACCAAACATGTTTTTAAGAGAATGTCTCATGAATATTGAAATGATCATTAATGTTCTTCATGTTAAGAGATAAGATTAGTAACACAATGATATTTATTACCAATATCTGTGTGTGTGTGTGTGTGTTGTGGAATCCACCGATGCTTCTCTGTTGGTATATCTGATGATTCTAATTTTGAGTGAATATATTATTTCTGAATATTATATTATATATATATATATATATATATTATATATATATATATATATATATACACATAATATATAGAAATAATATAATAATGATATTATATATATTATATTATAAATAATAATGCTTCGCATTAAAAACCATAATATATATATATATATATATATATATATATATATATATATATATATATATATATATATATATATATATATATCAAGAATACTAACAAGAAACCAATGGTAGCAATTGCACCTTAAATGTATTGTACACCATTGCGAAGCACGAGGGAGATTTATTATTCCAGTATTTCGAAAGAATTCCATATTTCTTTTATAAGGATTTTTGTTAGACTGGCAACATATAAAACATTATATAATATTCATTTATTTATATAACACGTTGGTTCACCACATCCAACAATACGTTTTTTTTTTACCAGTGATAAAAATTTTCAAGAGTTTACCACAATTATTGATTTGCCTCATTCTGAAATATTTCATTTCTGAGATATGTCAATTAATCAGTAAATGTTTAATCAATTTCAAATCACCCCCCACCCCCACAAAGAGACAGTCTACCAATCTTGTCAAGAATTGTACATGCATGTATTCATGTATTTATCTACTCATTTATTTTTAGTTAGAAACATTTTTTTAAGTATTCTTTAAAGTCCTGTAAAACCTATAACTAATTACCTAGTGAATTATACGATTTGATATATTTTTAAAAAAATCTTCAACAAATTGGCTACCAATGGAATTATAAATGACATATAACTATTATGTTTTCGTTTCTTAAATTAATTAAATCCTTGTTATACATTATTACAATTTACATTATTTACAATTCAAAATTTTGTTAATAAAATTGATTATATTATAATTATTTATAATTATAATTATATTTATTATATTATATTATATTTATTTTATTTTATTTATTATTATTATTATATTATTATTATTATTTATTATTTATTATTTATATTATTTATTATTTATTATTATATATTATTTATATTATATTATTATTTATTATTATTATTATATTATTATATTTTATTTTATTATTATATTATTATTATTTATTATTATATTATTATATATATTTTATTATATTATATTATATTATTATTATATATTATATTATATTATATTATTATTTTTATTATTTATTATTATTATATTTATTATATTTTATATTATTTATTATTATTTATATTATATTTATTATATTTATATTATTATTATTATTATTAATATATTATTATATATTTTATTATATTTAATTATATTATATATTTATTATATATTATATTGAATTACAATTGTTATATTATTTTAATTTGTTAATTCTTGTTACAATTCTTGTTATAATTCTTGTTAATTTATACGACTTGATATGTCTTTTAAAATCTTCAACCAATAGGCTACCAATGGAATTATAAATTACAATAACAATTATGTTTTTTCGTTTCTTAACTTTATTAAAATTCTCATTTGAAATTATTGGTAACATTTGTTGCGCTCGAATTTACGTTGAATTTTTGTACTTTCTGCTGTGATAAAAAAAAGATTACAAGTTGAAAGATTACAAGAAAAATAGAATAATCTAAATATACGAATAAGGGAAACTCAATGAAAGTAAATCAACAAAAATTGCATGATTTATTTACAATGATTACTTCTTAATAAGTACAGAAAATTGAATGTTAAAAATACAAAGAGAAAAAGTGTGTGTGTGTGTTGGGGGGTAAAATGTAAAAGGCAATGAATTGGATTAAATTAATGAACCAAGTAAACAAGAATTAAAATAATTATAGTTTAAAGAAGAAAAAGGCCAAGAAAACGAGAAAAATACAAATGTTTCCATTACTTATAAAAAATATATTTCTGAATACTTAAAGTTCGCTATAAGCTATAATACAGGTAGGATATATATATATATATATATATATATATATATATATATATATTATATATATATATATTATATATATATATATTATAGACGGATATTATTTTTATATACATATATTATATATATAGATAAATAGATATTATATAGACTAGCGAATATATGCACCATCCGGGTGCAACTATTAATTTTGATGTAATAAATTACTATATCAAATTAGAAACACTAATGAAACTAAATAAGAATGCAGATAAAATGATTTGAATCGAAAAATAGAACAACTTTGAAAGAAACTTTTCCATCATTTTCCATCACTTCCGTCTTTCATTGCTAATTTTTCCTAACTTAACTATTTAGTTAAATTAGGAAGTAAAGAATAAAATTTGCAGTTATTTCTTCTTGTTAAGGGATTTCTTTAAAGATTTATCTCCGAGATTTTTGCTTATATTTATTAAAATAAAAACCAAACAATTAGAAATCAATAATACCAAGAACATATTTATTAAAATCAAATTTTGAATATCAATATGCAAATTAGCCTTCCCATTCACACTGTAAACTGCTATTTTGTTGAATATATATATACAATTGCATGTTATTAGTATGTAGGTAAGGCAAACAGTATTAATAAGGTAAAACAATTTTATTAATAGTTGAGGTTTAAATAAAATACGTTTTATATATATATATATATATATATATATATATATATATATAATAGATATTATATAGATAGATAATATATGTACTTTATATATATATATATATATATATATATATATATATATATATGTATAAATTATATATATAATTATTTTTGGTTAAAATAAAGTTTTCGAGCAAACACAAAATATATAAATAATTTTTTTAAAATTCTGACAATAAAATATTGGAAGATTATGCCGATATTCACAGGATGCATTCATTATTTACCTGTTGATGGGGATCAGAAAATCAGGCATATATATATATATATATATATATATATATATATATATATATATATATATATATTCTGGAAAGCAAAAGAAACCAGAAACACTTTAAACTCATCTTTGTTAAAAACTAGCTGAAATTATAGATTTTTTTCTCTTTTTTCTTTTTCTTGAGTATTGAAATAAAAAAATAACAAACAAAAAAAAAATTCTAAATATAATGAAAAATACAAAGTCAGCATTCAGTCTGATATTGTCCACAAACTGTAAATTGATCCTCACTAAAAAGGGATTTTTGTTATGAAAAATAACGAATATGCGGTACGCTTAACGTTCCAGATATTCCCTATTTTTCAAGGCTCAGCTTCGTCAAAAACATGCAATAATTCTTCTTTTGATTTATTTATTTGTTTATTTATTTATGAAAAGCCAGTTACTTAGGCTACTTTGACAAATCTATCTAATCTTTTTCTTTCTTTTTTCCTCCTTTCTGTCTGGATGGTTGATCTTAACAAAGCACTAATTCGCTGTAATTATTTTACTTCTAAAGTCGGAAGAATTTTAGAACCTTGATAATATTTTTTCTTCTTTTTCTTTTGTGGACCCTTAAGAGCTATGAAGAATTTTTTTGTTAAAAAATAAATAAATAAATACTGGTCCTGAAAATCCAACTGCATAAAATCCGACTCAAAATTAGTTTCATTATCACATATTTTGTTATGGTGATTTCGCCTTACAAGAAATTTGCTTATTTAAAAAGGAAATTATTTATTCAAAGCAAAATATGATGGTCATTCAATATTTAAGGTTTTTTTAAAAGACCTTTTTCCATAAATATAAATTTTCATTGTTTTGGAATTGGTTTCACTGTTGATTTCCTTGAAAAGGTGCAACTGCAAACAGTTCTTCCTTTGGCCAATTCCTTATGCAAAATCAACCTTATTTGTTGAATGACCATCATAGTATTTTTAGATAGTTTAAACACAAGCGTAGATAGATAGATAGATAGATATAGATAGATATTTACCGACCCCTCCGCACGAGCAGGATGTGACACAAGGTCATTTTCTTAAGCGGGGTTTAACAGGTCTAAATTCAGTTTTCCTTCTCCTAGGCTGGTACCTAGCTACGGTTAAAGAACCCAGTCTGCCCTACTATTTACCCATACCTGGAGTAGTCGGACGCATACCTTTCCCAAGGTATTAGCGCTGTGTGAAATGCAAACAGCCTTGTCCAGGATTTGAACTCTGGTCGACGAGTCCACTTCCTAGACTGGTACCTAGCTAAGGTTAAAGAACACAGTCTGTCCTACTATTTACCCATCCTTGGAGTAGTTGGATGCATACCTTTCACAAGGTATTAGCGCTATGTGAAATACAAACAGCCTTGTCCAGGATTTGAACTCTGGTCGACGAGTCCATTTCCTACTACTCCAACCATTACACTAGGCACCCCCAAGCGTAGATATCAGTGAACATCTAAAATAATTAATGGAATGCCACCCAAAAAAAAACATGCTGTTATCATCTAAATTTTATTTTTTAATTATCTTCATGAATATAAATTAAATCTTCGTTATTTTTGTTCAAAGAGCAAGATCTGGTGATAGTGAATGTGTATATATATGTCATTAATATTTTTTATTTTTGTAGTTTCCTCCGGACATACATATACACAAACTGCCCTTTATATATATATAGAGATGGAAATCAGATAGAAAATAGAAAATTAAAGTTGGTTAGCTTGTTTTACGGCATATCAACCCTTTTTGGGTAATTTAATGCCGAATCGAGTCATTTTGGCATTCGGTTTACTTAAGGTATCTGCTTTTGCTTAAATGGCCACCCATCTAAGTATTGAACAGGCTCATCGCTGCTTAACTTTGGTGATCTAATGTGAACCGGTGTTTTCAGTATGGCTTGACCGTAAGTTAAAACTAATGTATTTCATACACTAAATCTCTACACAGTGTATAAATAAATCATTAAGTAAACATATTTTACTACAATAATAAAAAAAGAAGGAATTATATAATTATTATGACAGAAAACCCGGATTCAGCTATCAAAGGGAATTTACTCAAAACCTATAAAAGCTTTAAGAAGGAATAATTCAGGTTGGCGAAGAAAATGTTAATCCTGCATTAATAGGTAGATTAGTTAATTCAACCGATGAAATAATAACGTTCCAAAATTCAAACACCATTACCAAAATCATGCAATTCTGGCACCAAAAAGAAATGTCACTCTGCACAATATTAACAGCTAACTTTTGGAAACAATTCCTGGAAGTTCTCATGTTTCCAAATCTTTCGATCAATCATAGAAGAATCTGAAGTTGTTAATTATCGTTTAGAATTCTTAAATTCATTAGAACCGCCAAACTTACACCCTCATCATCTCATTCGACCCTTTCGGTAGGGCTTAAAATATTCCCTGCGTGGGTATGACATTAATCTGCATTTGATGGAGAGGCTCCTGTTGTGGAGATATGGAGAGTGTCGAGTACCCTCCATTGTCATTACTCCCAGGTCCACTCTGGGCGGAAGTGTTAGAATCAATGGATCAACTAGATATGTTTACAAATTATTCGTATTCGATAGAATCGTGCAAAAACAAAACAAAAAAACTTTTTAATAAACAACTACACAAAAATTTAAACATGAACGTACAATGAACTAAGTCACTCAACCTCTAGGCATAAAATAACCCTGGATGGGTTGAAATGCCACTAAAATCAATCAATTAATGAATCATCATCATATGTTCTAAGTAAGAACACCAATTATATTCATACGTAACTTGACCAATAGTGCTCCATCGTAGAGTAATGGTTATCAAGCTAGTCTCGCAGATCCATTACGACTGAATAGCAAGTTCGATCTCACTGGATGCACGTTATTTGCGACCTTATGTCACATCCTACCCGTTGCGAACAGGTTGGGCAAATACCTACGTAACTTAGACCAAATTACCTTTGCAATGGCACGAGACTTGTAGTTAAGAAAAACTAATTTCAGAGGTCATTGGAGCTATTATTCTTAACGGATTTGGGCAAAGATGTTTTTAGACTTCAAATATTCGTCATACAATCATATCGACTGAAAAGATTACAATTTTCCGTTTGACTAATAAATTTCAAGAATAAACATTGTTGGTTTACACTAGGTAAAATCTTCCCTCATTGGTAGCTGTGTATGTTCAGTAGTAAGAGATTCACAAAATCTGTTTTGTGTATAGAAACAACTTTTTGTTTTTACAAATACACGCAACAGTGTTTAGTGTTTAGTTTTGTACTAAGGCCGATAATTAAAAACAACAATCTTGGAATAAATGAATCAACTTAAAACAAAAACCTAAATAATAATATGGATTTAATATTTCAATTATGAATTTTCTTCTATTTTAAAAAGATTAAGTTTTCTTTCTTTTTCCCCAATTAAACTGGCGATTACTTTAAAATAAATATTTTTACAGTAGCTTACTAATTGAAAAGTATTTTTCATTTATGCCCAAAAAATAAATGAAAATTAAATGTTTACATTCAATAAATGAATTGATATTTACACCGGGTCAGACTCTTTACACCAAAACGCATGGTGAGCCTATGATAATATAATGTTTTTTTTTGTACATAGAGCCGGGTTAGCTCAGTCGGTAGAGCGTTCGGCTAGAAACCACAAGGTTCCTAGTTCGATACCGGTCCCCGCCAACTCAGCGTATGAATAGCACAAAGATCTGTGTGGTAAAGTAAGGAGCTGACGGTAGGTGTAGTGCTCCACCTCAGACGTAAAAACAATCTCTTTGGTCTAGCGCTAGTGAAAAGGGTATAGACTCCCTCGCTGATTAGCTGATACCGACTTTAGGCCACCCCGACGACTTTTTAAAAACCTTTATGTACATAATTACATAGCAAATACATCCAACACTTTCTTTAAAAACCTGACGTAATGATGATGATGATGATGAAGAAGAAGAAGAAACTTTTGTACATAGCAAATGAGAAATGAAATGACAAAGTCATTGGTATTGTGCCTATTCGAAGGAATATCCAAACATGTTAAATGGATTTAAGTCCCATACCTTTTGGTTTGTGTGATTATCCTATTGTAAGAGACGTACTCTCGGTTGAAACAATTTTCAATGAAATAATATAGTTTCATTATTTAAGATCTGTAGCTTTTATCACACACACACACACACACACACACACACACACACACACACACACACACACACCTATATATATATATATATATATATATATATGTTATAATAATAATAATAATAATAATAATAATAATAATAATAATAATATAGTTTATTATATTCATAAGTAAAGCTTGCTCAATATCATTGATAGAGGCGAGAAGCGCCATTGACATGTCTTAGCGAACCTAACTTAGATATCCCATTGTGGCGTAATGGTCTGCAAGATAGTCTCACAGATCCATAACTACCGAAAAGCGAATTCGATCCTCTGCATGTCCCATACTTCTTCCCATGGTGAACGAGTTGGATATATATATATATATATATATATATATATATATATATATATATATATATATATATGAGAAGTAAACAAACAAACAATGTGTTTGATATGGCTTTTTTAGCCGACAATTTTTGGGAGAATATGTACTTAATTGAAGTCGTACCTAATTTTTGAAAATTAATTAATTGATAATTAATGAATTAGGCGGGAATACCTATTCAAATGTATTTGTTTAGCCTTACATTTGAATAGGTATTCCCGCCTAATTCATTAATTATCAATTAATTAATTTTCAAAAATTAGGTACCACTTCAATTAAGCACATATTCTCCCAATATATATATATATATATATATATATATATATAATACATACACGCACACACGCAATAAAAGTTGTTGGCGGAGTGGCCTATTATCGGGATCAGCCGGACAGCTATGGAGTCTTTCTCCTTTTCGCTAGGGAGATTGTTTCTGCTGAGGTTGAGCGCCATACCTACCGTCAGTTACACAATCTGTACTACTGATACGCTGGGTTGGCCGGGACCGGTATCGAACCAGGAACCTTGCGATTCATAGGCGGGTGCTCTACCGACTGAGCTAAACCAGCCCCATACAAGTATGTTAAAAAATATCAAGATCGAACGTGTATTTACCAATTTACATTGATTTATTCAAAATATTCTATTTGGCATTCAACACCCGTATTCCAGCAAGTCTTCCATTGGTCGAATCACCTCTCAGATTCATCCTTTAATATGGTGTGGAGCTATGCAATTGTATTCATTTTAATATCTTCTATGAGTATAGATAAAAGGATATGAAAACAACACAATATGCTGTTAAAGTGAAAAGATTTTATATCATATTCATAGCTAATATTGAACAATATTTCGATTTTATAAAAATCATCTTCAGAGCTAGTTTATACTCCGTACTATCAAGAGCGGAGACGAAATAAGTCCGGAGTATAAACAAGCTCTGAAGATGATTTATATAAATCGAAATATTGTTCAATATTAGCTATGAATATGATATAAAATCTTTTCCCTTTAACAGCATATTGTGTTGTTTTCATATCCTTTTATATATACTCATACCGTCGGATTAATTTCCTTTCTCTTAACTAATATCTTCTATGTAATCAAATCTCTTGTCGACTTAAGAGTAATTTTCAGTTTAAGAAACCAGAAAAAAATCGCACAGAGCGAGATCGGTATGAGGAGTATTTATACATTTCTTTCGCCAATATATATATATATATATATATATATATATATATATATATATATATATATATATATTTAATTAGCATGTCAGGAAGACTTATTACATGTTGCTCAGTTGTGGACATGTTTTCAATGCTTCGGTATTGATAAATTTCAATATATATATATATATATATATATATATATATATATATATATATATATATATACCTTGAAAAACGAAACCGTGGTAAAGTGAAAAACTTTTTTTACAACTATAAATGCTCTATACTTTATGAAATATCACTTTTTGGATTCAGTACTAATACTACTACAGTGAAATCTTTGTAGCAGCATTTGATAAAAGATTCTCTCTCTCTCTCTCTCTCTCTCTCTCTCTCTCTCTCTCTCTCTCTCTCTCTCTCTCTCTCTCTCTCTATATATATATATATATAAACAAAAGTGATAAGACAAATAAGAATATTTCTTTTGTGTTATTTATTTTTGAAATGTTCTCAATTAGTTTCGACATTCTCGTCTGGAGAAAGTTTTTTGTGAAAAATGTTGTTTTTTAAGAAAGTTTTTAAAAGATGATAAAAGAGTTGATGTGCTATAAGAGAAACGTTGAAAAATGCACTGGTCACACACACACACACACACACACACACACACACACACATATATATATATATATATATATATATATATATATATATATATAACATCATTCTACAAAATAATATGCTACATCACGAGTGCAACTTTTCTTTTACAAAAACTTTTCTCCAGACGAGAAAGTCGAAAGAAATTTCGAAACAATCCCAAAAGAAATAACACAAAAGAAATATCCTATTTGTATTTCACATAGCGCTAATTACCCTCGCTTAAAGGTATGAATCCAGCTATTCCCCTTTCCAATATGGGTTAATAATTACCCATGGTTTTATGTATGTATATATATATATATATATATATATATATATATATATATATATATATGTGTGTGTGTGTGTGTGTGTGTGTGTGTGTGTGTGTGTGTAAAAATGAAACTGGAATTGAATCCGACGGTATGTTGAAAGAATGAATAAAAGAAAGAAAGTACGGAATGGATAATAAAGGATAATTTTAATCAATATCACTTACACGTGTTTCGGTCAGGAACACTTAAAAAATTCTCCGCTTTTTCCAACGATTTTTATTTCAAATAAAGATTCACTCTGATAAAGGTCGAATTTTCTTTGTGTACGGAATATTTTTACATTTTTTCTATTATTATTATTTCATTTCATTTGTTTATTTAATAATGATAATAGTTTGAATAATGTACACATAGATAAACTCCTGACCGAAACACGTGTAAGTGATATTGATTAAAATTATCCTTTATTATCCATTCTGTACTTTCTTTCCTTTATTCATTCTTTCAACACACACACACACACACACACACACACACACACACACACATATATATATATATATATATATATATATATATATATATATAAATTACGTCTTACATTTTACAACAGTTTATTTATCAGAACCAATAACAATTTAAGAATTACTTTAACATAAATTTTCTTGTATACACATCTGCCGCCTCCAAAATTAATCAGTAGTAAGAACAGATTGCATGACCGATCGTCTTGCCACACGTCTTAGTTTGATTGAGAGAGTCCCCCGGTTTGAAGAATATTTCTTAGTGTCCACTTTATTAATTTCTCGGAAAGTCCCGCTTTTTTATGAATGGCAAAAACTCCGAGACGGAGAAGAGGAAACTGTTAAAATCACCATAGAATGCTGTTTTATTTGTCTTCATTAAAACTGTATTGTACAAGTTCGATACTATTTTAAAAATTTTATACGGAATATTAATATGAACGTTATTGTGTTTTTTTGTTTGTTTTTTATCTTTCACATGATTTTTTTAAACATCTTTTATTAATAATATATTCAACATACGACTTACGGTCAAGTCACGCTTCAAGCACATGTGCCTGTCATATCACTGTTAAGCATAGGTGACTCCGTTCATTAATTAGATGGGTGACCATAGAAAAAGCAGGTAATATAAGCAATCTGAAGATCGTTTACCAGACTAAATATATTGTACAATGGTTTTTAAGTGGTTTGATAAATACCTATGTTAAGTTAATTTTTTTTTACTTATCTTTATTCCTTTTTCATTTATTTATTTTATTTTCATTGCATAATGTAGGAAATTGTCAATTGAAATATTTTATGGGTAAAATTATTTGCAAACATAATAGTTAATTAAACTGGTTTATTAGAAGCGATATTGTATGATTTTAGAGTATTTACATTATCATAACGAAGCAAATAGAGAATTTTTTGTGTATTATATAAATCGTAATGTTCTCAAAGCTTTTAAATTCACCAAAGGAAGTTGTCAGTTTTTTTTATGTAGGTAAATATTTGTGCCGTTTTAGCATATGAACGTATATTTCAATTTAATCTCTTTGTAAATTTCAATAAAATAATATTTCGATTTTTTAAATTCTTAATTAAAAAAAAAAAAAAACTGAATCACTGATGCTTAAAATAATAATCAAAATTGATATTTCGGAAAAATCAATAATATAAAAAGTTAGTGTTGATTGCTTATTCTAATGATCCACGAAAAAAAATAAATGAATTATATAAAATTCAAATCGATGTAAATCAGCGAACTTGTTTAAAAAATCAATGTTCTATGTAAAATTTAACTTAAGTAATGAAAATTATAAACGAAAACAATGTTTACATTTTCACACCATTAAATTAATTGAAATTTAACGTAGCCAAAAACAAATTATGACTACCGGCTTAAAAAAAATATATATGAAAAATCAACTAACAGTCAAATTTTCACGAAAATTTCGGTAATTATTCACCTGTTGATGAAATTATGTTTAAAATAAGTTTTTCGTAAAATATATTAAGGTAAATATTTTTTACAAAGCCTCTTCCTCTATTTTGTTTTGGGAAATCTCAAAAAATGAATCGATAAAAAACGATTTTTAATTTTTTTCTATAAAAATAAGAGTCTGGAATAATTACATCAGATCTTTACAAGTTTTTTTAAAAGTTTTTTAGTTTTTTTTTTTTTTTATTTTTATTTTTTTATTTTTTAAGTAAAAGAACCATGAATACTGAATTCTGCTAAAAAATGTCATAATGACATTTTATTTCAGAATTCATGATTTTAGTAAGAATGACAGATTCTAATTAGCATTTCATATTTATGTTCTTTATATCGAGAATTTAGACGATTGAAAAATGACGATCAACACGAATGCTAACACTATAAGATTATTATTTTGTTGCAAGTTGGATTGAATTTTTTCTAAGTTTGAGCATTCTAAATGTACTACTCTAATAAGGATAAAAGAAAATCGGTGTGGTATGCTGTTTTTGCTGGGTTTCGGTTATATATACAAAAATAATGAAAAATTATATATATATAATATATATATATATATATATATATATATATATATATATATATATATATATAATGCTAATTTTATGTTTCCTTTTGACAGTTAAAAACTGTCAAATTTTAGAAATAAAATGTATTTTCCACCAAACCCTAATAGTCACAATTATACTGATGATCCATTTAGGAGAAACTTAGGTAGATAATCTTTGATTCATTAGGCTTACTTAATTATATATATATATATATATATATATATATATATATATATATATATAGAGAGAGAGAGAGAGAGAGAGAGAGAGAGAGAGAGAGAGAGAGAGAGTAAAAATTACATTGTATTTTTAAATAGCAGTAGATGGTTTATCGAAAATGTCTAGTTGACAATACAATTAGGAAAATAAAAGTTTTTAGATAATTTTGCAAAAATTTTAATTTTTTATTCGAAATTTCGCCACTCATATAACTTAAATCCAGAACTGGTGACAGGGATTTTCACACCTTAAACCAGTCCCTACAATGTGTGCCACCTTTTCATCGACAAATAAGTTTTCTGCCAAATATTACATTAGACTTATTCAGACGACTGCAATATACAAATTGGTACACACTGCCCAACTCCTTTTATAAGGAATTTTAGTGCCTAAAGCGATCGTCTTGTTTGTCAAGTCACAATTTCACTACCTGTTACTATCCTATCATACATATCAGTACAAATTAAATATTCTATTTTGATGCTTGCTTTGATTGACTGGTTTATTTTAACGACATATCATCCCATCAAGGGTTATTTCATGCCTATAGATTATGGAATTACATTAATTGTTCGTTAATATTTACTTTTTATCTGTAACAAGTTTCTTAAGAGTTTTTTTTTACACACGGTCCTATCGAATATGAATAATTTTAAACAAATCTATTTGACCCAAAGATATAACCTAAACAGGTACTAAACTCCGTGTCAGAGTGGACCTGAGAGTAATGGCAATGGAGGGTTATCACACACTCCCCAGATCTCCACAACTGGAGCCTCACCATCAGATACAGTTTTGTATCCTACCCAGGGTGTCTTACCCCTCTGCAGGAGATACAGGCAGCATATTCTAAGCCTCGCCGACAGGACGTTTTAATGCTTGAACAATGTCATGATTTATTACTGAAAAGCCACGTCCCTTTTCTTGTAAAGTATGGATGATCAAAAGCATAAATCTGTGTTTTTATGTTAATAAATTCTCGGACAAGCGACGTTTTTATATCGGTTTTCTTGTGGGCCTCCATAGAAAAAAATATCATCCTATAAAAAAACTGACAAAAAAAAAAAAAAAAAAAAAGAAGACTTGTAAAGTATTATTTAGATAAATACCTCTTTTTTTATCCAATCAAATTCATCAATGAGTGAAAGAATTTAATCTACGGATGTCATTTTTAAACCTTAAAAAAGTTTTACCTGAATTTTTTTCCTTTTATTAACCACATCCTTAGAAGATGAAGATACGAATATGAATAAAGTTTTTAAAAATGCCTAGAAAAGCAATAGTGTATGTTATTTTACCGTTTTTATTTAACTTGAAAAAAAAAACTGTTATAAAAAATGTAAACAAAATTCAATTCTCCATGGAATTATTTTTTAAATTGTAAAAATCATTCACCAGAAAATGACAGAGATAGAGTTATCGCATGACAACAATACAATACAATAAAATGATATTAATAAAAACATGTCTTCAGAATTTTGAGAGGAAAATGTCTTTTAAAATAATTCTCATCTTTTATTGCTTTAAATACCGAAAGTTTTTATTAAATTCTAATAATTAACCGATTTGAAAGAATTTTTAAAAATAGTGCTTTAGCTTGAGAGTGTTTTTGTACATAACTAATTAATACCCTAATCAACAGTATGGACTCATTATTCCATTAACAAATGCGATTAATAGTAGAGTAAATAATTAATGAAAGTTTTTGTATTCTTATAAAGCTTATTAACTATTTGATTATTTGATTATAATACTGAGTGAAGCATATAAAAAAGATGGAGTTAATTAGTAATAACGTGTGAAATAATGTTTCTGCACTAAATGCCCTGTAAGATAATTTATAGTTGAAATACAAACTATTATCAGTGTGATGAAATAATTTCTGAATGTCAGGACACGCAAAGCGTAGTTATGCTGGATTATTGAATAATGAGAATTAAAAGAATGAAAAAGAAAATCTTATCATGAGTTGCGTCGTATTTTAAACGAGAACATACAAAAATTTATAGGGAAAAGATTTTACAGATAAAATAATGTTCATTCATCAATAAATCGAAAGCGTAAAGATGTTATTTAGGAATCAACAATTCAAGCGTTAACCCTTTGCCTACATTAAACCGTTCACAGCGACTCTCCCGCCACTGCACAAACCACACCCAAGCAAAGTACAAAGCTGATGGTTAGTTCATTATAATTAAGCAGAAGGGCTCAGATTACAACAATAATATGACTTTATTTCTATAGAATCAGTTATGAGGTGAATAGATAGTGAATTTTGAATTATCCCATCATACAGGTAAAAAATATCAAGAAAATTTGGTACAGCCATGGGGGAAATTTTGGTAGGGAAAGAGTTTAAGACATATTTGAC
Organism: Doryteuthis pealeii; assembly: GCA_023376005.1. Classification (NCBI taxonomy): domain Eukaryota; kingdom Metazoa; phylum Mollusca; class Cephalopoda; order Myopsida; family Loliginidae; genus Doryteuthis; species Doryteuthis pealeii. The sequence continues at coordinate 105,357,381 of CM042147.1, read as the reverse complement.
AGTACCAAAGTAACTCCTCTGACATACCCCCCCCCACACACACACAAACCAGGGAATTAACCGATTTTAATGAAATTTTCAGTGTTGATATATTAACAAATGAATGTTATAATGCATTAGTTATTCTATTTAAGAACTTTCACATTTTTTCAGGTCAGTTAACTTTGACCACCTCTATTTTTGGGGCGTAACATATATATTGGTATTTAAGGTAGACTCTATTTTTTGTAAATTAAAAAGACTGGAGATATGAAATGAATGAAAACTATTTTTAATCGAACACATTTAGAAGAAAATAAATGATAAAAATAAAAAAATAAAAATTTCAAAAAAAATTTTTTAAATCATTTTCAAATTTTTTAATGACTCTGATATACATGAAATATAATTTTCTTTGGGATTATCAGAAAAATAATTCTATAACCATTTTTACTGCTCAAATAGGCTGTCAGTTTAAACTGAGATTTAAATTAATGGTCCTTTATAGCTGACAAATCTAAACATGTTATTAAATAAATATTTTTTCACCAATCTAATGATAGAAATTTTAATGATAGAAATTCAACGTTTTTAATTTTAAATTAATTTATTTATTAAATTAAAAAAAATCGACTAAACATATGAAATATCATTAATATTTATTTTAATACCCTTTAAATTTTGACTTTTTCCCTTAAAAGTAGTGATTCTGGTTTAATGTTTTCACATAAAATGTTTGAAACCTTATTAAAATCGGATAATTCACTGATTCTTGTTATTTTTAAAAACTTTTTTTTAACAATCAAGGTTTGTGAATCTGTACTGTAAAATAATAACTCTACTTCTGGACTGCCATAGAAGTAAGATATTTAGTAGGAAATATTAAAAACACTTGGGATTTGTGAAAAAATTGGGTTGTATTTTTGCGTATTTTGAACAAAAAATAGCATATTTAATATTTTTTATTGATTTCTAAGAAGTATTTGAATGTTTTAAGTACGTAAAGTTGTTTACAAAAGCCGTAATTTTATTTGGCGAATTTAATGTTTAAAATGTATTAAAATTGTATTACATATGTAATATTATTTTGCCTTTTTTTTTACTGATGCTCATTAACATACTATTAATATTTTAATAGTAACATAGTTGTTTTATTTAAAAACTTTAACAGACCCCACCATATATTTAAGGCATTATGTAGATATATATATTGAGTCAGACTCAAATTTTTATGTAAATAAAAAGAGGAAAGATTAAAGATATAAAGGAAACGAAAAATAACTTTCTTAATTGAGTGGAAAGTGAAGAAAAAATATTAAAATTCAAAAAATTAAAATAAAAAAAACTTTTTAATTACTCTGATGTACATGAAATATCCGAAAAATAATTCTATATTTATTATTTCTTCTGCTTGAATACGAGGAGGGGTTTAATTTTAAACTGTGATTTAAATTACTGTTTTGTTATAGCCCAAAAATCTTAGCATATTATTAAATAAATACTTTTTTTACGAATCTGTAGATATAAATTTTAATACTAGAAATTGAACGGCAATAAATTTAATGAATTTTATTTATTAATTAGGCACAAAAAATGTTCCTCTAGAAAACGCTATGGATGCAGCAACAGTAATAATTATTTTAAAGAATTTCAATTTGTTTCCTTTATCCTTTAGGATAAAACTTGCTTCCTGAAAGAAATAGGAAAATTTTTATTAGATGCATTATAAAATTCCTTGATCAATATGTAAACACTGAAAATTTCAATAAAATCGGATAATTCCCTGATTTTTGGTAATTTCTTTTTCAATTAATTTTATTGATGTTACTGTAAACAAATTATTAAGCTTCCGGTTGACCGTATTTTCAAAATATTTGGCGGGAAAAATACGATGATTCGACAATTCGTCATTAAATATATATATATATATATATATATATATATATATATATATATATATATATTATATATATATAAAAGGGTATTACTTGGCTAAAAAGTTACCAACGTGTGAGTAATTTTTTTGCACAGAGTATTTAATGTTTTTTTTTATAATTGATTTGTAAGAATAAACATTTAAAAGTCTTTTAGAATTTTAATGAGATGTTTTATTTTGAGTGCGTAGCAAACTTTCATTTAGTAATTTTTTGGACGAATTTAATTGTTTAAAATGTATGAAAAATAAATTACATATATAATATTATTTGCTTTTTTTTCCTGAAATCATTATGTTACAACTTTTCGATTGAAACTAAAATTAGACCTTAAATAATCGATTTAATTAATTTCAATTCGTTTTTATAGTAAAAAGCGCGCTTTTTTGGCGGAGCCTAGTTAACTTGATAAAAATTGTAGCAGAAAATGAATGTTGTTGAAATATATTATATGGTTGAAACTATAATGTAAACAAATAATTAAGATACGTTTAATTTATGCAGATTAATATTATGGATATTATAATTCGACACATAGAACTAAATTTCAATATAAATAAATTATTCCTTTACTTGAGATTTAAGAGTCACTGTAAAATCATCTTTAGAAATAGATACGTAAATTATACAAATTTAAGATAATTTATATTTAAAGATTTTTTTTATTTAACATGAAAAATTTTTACTTCAATGTATCAAAAAATATATTAGAATCGATATATATATATATATATATATATATATAATATATATATATATATATATATTAATATATGAAAATTATATATTGAGAAATATATATATATATATATATATATATATATATATTATATAAAATAATATATATATATATATATATATATATATATATATATATATATATATATATATATATATATACACACATTTTATATATTGAATTTATTATATATGTACATTTATATATGAATTTGGTATATATACATTTATATATAGATATATTATATACATGTATACTTTTATATATAAATTCATTATATAATATACATTTATATATAAATATATTATATATACATTTATATAAAAATTTATTACATAAATATACATTATATATAAATTTATTATATATACATTTATTATATATAAAGATATTATATATATACGGTTTTGTACACATTTATTTTTATATATATATATATATATATATTATATATATATATATATATATATATTATACGGTTATGTACACATTTATTTTATATATATATATATACGGTTATGTACACATTTATTTTTATATATATATATATATTTATATATATACATTTATTAAACATTTTTTTACATATCTACATAATAATAATAATATATAGATATATATAGATCTATATATTATATGTATACATTTATATATAAATTTATTACATATATAATTTATTATATTCAATTACTCATATCTTAATATATCTATATATCTATCTATATATATATATATATATATATATATATATAGAGAGAGAGAGAGAGAAGAGAGGGATAGATAGATAGATTTATATATAAATTTAAATACATATAACATTTACATATAAATACATTATATGTGTATGCATTTATATATGAATACATTTCATATATATAATATATAATAGATACATAATATATAATCATTTATATACCAATAAATCATATAATATACGTATGTATAATATATTATACATTTTCATATGAATTAATATATAACATTTATATATATATATATATGAAAACATATATAAAACACATTTATATATATATTCGTATATACATCCATTATAAATGTATAATATATATTTGTATATCATCATTAAATAATCATATATATATATATATATATATATATATATATATATATATATATATATATATATATTTCTCTGAATGTTTGAGATGAGGCTTGATGATTAGTATTATTCGGACTATTGCGGGTGAAAAAATTATTGTAATGAAGTAAATTTAAAGTTTTTTCCTTTCGTTTATTGAATATCTTGCTCTGTCCGTTCACTCACTGGCATTAGGCACATTGAACTCTCATTACGGTTTACCTGCATCAACTTTGTTAAACACACACATGGAAAGATCCGAACTACGGAATATATATATATATATATATATATATATATATATATATATATATATATATATATATATATATATATATTATAATGCATTTATATATATATTAATGCATTTATATTATATATTAAATGCATTTTATATATATATTTATATAAATGTATAATTATATATTAAGCATTTATATTATATATTTATATAAATGTATATATATATATTTAATGCATTATTATTATTTATATTTATATATATATATAAATGTATATATTATATATTTAATGCATTTATATTTATATATTTATATAAATGTAATGATATATATATATATTAATGCATTTATATTATATATTTATATAAATGTATATATATATTAATGCATTATATTATATATTTATATAAATGGTATATATATATATTAATGATTTATTATTATATTATATATATTATATATTAATATTTATATATATATTATATATATATATTAATATTAGTATATAATTTTTATTAAATGTATATATTATATATATTAATGCATTTTATATTATATATTTATATAAATGTATATATAATAATGCATTATATATGTATTTGTATATGTATATTATATATAATGCATTTATTTATATTATTATATATATTATATATATATTAATGCATTTTATATTATTTATATAATTGTATATATAATATTTAATGCATTATATATATATTTATAAATGATATATATATTATGCATTTATATTATATATTTATAATGTATATATATAATTATGCATTTATATTATATATTTATATAAAATATAGTAATATATATTTATATAGATATATTATACTATGATTTATATATATATATATATATATATATTATTTAATGATTTATATTATATATTTATATAAATGTATATATATTTAATGCATTTATATTATATATGTTATATAAATGTATATATATATATATTTATTTACTGTAATATAATTATATTTATATAAATATATTATTAATTATATAATATATAATAAATGTATAAAATATATATCAATGCATATACATTCTATATGTATATAGATTATTGTAATATATAAAGTACGAATATATATATATATATATATATATTATATATATATATATATATAATATATATATGTACATATATATGTACAATATATATATATATATATATATATATATATATATATATGTACAAATATACATATATAATATATCTAAAATAGATAGACGTATATATATATATATATATATATATATATAATATTATATATATATAGAGAGAGAGAGAGAGAGAGAGAGATAAATATAGATGTGTATATGTATAAATATGAATATAATATATACAAATATATGTATTATATTATTATATTTAAATTATATATATTATATTATATATTATAATATATATATTATGTATATATATATATATATATATACCAACCCCTCCGCACGAGCAGGATGCGACACAAGATCAATTCCTTAAAGCTGAGTTTAACAGATTTGAATTCAGAGTTTTCTTTCTCCTAGACTATTTGTTGTACCAAGGTCGAAGAGCCCAGTCTGCCCTACTTTTACCCATAGCTGGGGGTATAGTTGGATTAATACATTTCCCAAGGGTATTAACGCTGTATGAAATGCAAGCAGTTCGTCTGGATTTGAACTCGGATCGACTAGTCCATTTCCTACGACTCTAACCATTATGCACGCGTCCCCATATATAATAATAATAATATGTTTCTAGGACCCAGGTATGGTTTCATAGAGGATGAACTGATGAAAAAAAAGAAGAAATGATTGGGGTAATTTCAACGGTATATCAACCCTATAGAATTGCCTTATGCCTAGAGGTTAGGGAATCTCGTTCATTGTTCGTTCAAATTTTTTTTTTTAATGATTTTTAAATAGATCTACCCCTAACGATTATTACCACGTCGGGTCGCAGTTTGGACGTAAGGGAATAATTGGCATAAAGTGGTACTCCAGACTCTCGAAATCTCCAGATTGAAGTTTATCACTGGATGCAATTTAGGTCCTATCCAGGGAAACCTTTTCTGGCTGTGGAGGTTACTCCACGACATGGGATATCATCTGATTTTTAATCCGCCAACAAGGTCAGAAGATTGAAGATGGAATAAGGAAATGATGAATATTAAGACAAGGCGAAAAGGAGAAATAATAAGTTATGATGTAATAAAATATTTGTAAATAGAAGAACATTTTTGCATTCACAGGAGAGATTTTGATAATGTCGCATTTTTATATGTTTAGTTAGTCGAAGTTCTGGTCTCCGTTAAATAAGAGGTCAAGAGGTCAGAGGTCAACATAGCGAGACTAATAGGGTCATGTAACAAGCCATGTCTATTTTACAAACAGTTAAAAGTTTTACACTGAATAGTTTGAAGTAGTAATTGTTTAGTACAAAATATAAATCCATATAACAGAAAAAAGAGGTTTACGAATTATATATTATATATATATATATATATATATATATATATATATGTATATATATTATTATATATATACAACTCCTCTCACGAGTAGGTGTGACACAAGATCAATTTCTTTAGCGGGTTTAACAGGTTTGAATTCGATTTCCGTTTAGATTGGTTGCCTAGCCAAGGTTAAGAGCCCAGTCCGACCTATTTATTTATCTATAGCTGGGGGAAGAACTTGGATTCATACTTTTTCGAAGTGTATTAACGCGATGTGAAATGCAAACAAAAATGCCTCGTCCACGAATTATATATAGAATATAATTGGTAAACAATTGTAAAATATACATTGTTTAGATTATGTAAGAGATATAAATGACTTTATGAGTCTATGTGAATGAAATTCGGATTGCACTTGTTGTCATGTTGCCTGAATGCTGGTTGATTTCCTCGGCGTTCTGCACTCAACAATATCACTGAGTGAGTCTGTTCACGGCTGGTTTCCCTACGTAAACTGGAGCCTGTGTGATACTGGATCGAGAGACCACGAGAGGCCTGAAAAAATAAAGTTTTTTTTTCCATTCTGAGATGACAAGTTCTTTTTTTATATAAAATAATACCTGCAACGATGTCTTCTCTGTGGGTAACGATTAAATCGGTGACGGTTCGACGCATCCTTGCTAATCAGATCGTAAACTGATAGGCCATGTAGGAATAGTTGTGTACAGACTATGTGGATAATATACAGGTACACAAATCAAAGTAACAAGGAAAAGCACATGTACCTTTTAACCAATTTTATTAACATGTAAAACACAACTAGACACAACAAATATAACGGTACTTAAAGGCAGTACTTACAGTTATTTATCTCCCTCACCGAGGAGGTTGCTCAGGTGGTGTATTCGGCTAATACTCCCTCTCTGAGGGATTTTCTTCAGTCATAGTTGACTGAGTGGCGAGAGCCCGATTCTACGGGGCCGAAACCAATTAAGAGAAAGTTCTTCCACCTGACAAGGGACGTTAATCTCCCTACTTCCTGTCCCCTGGGCACAGGGAGAGTTCTAGCCCCTACAGCCACTTTTGGACAAATTTATTTTGTACCAATTACGGTTGAAACGTCCCATGTCGGATTCTAGAACGCCTCCCTGCTCTAACAGAATGGTTCAGAACTCCGAGAGACTGAATGGCTATTTCAAAGAGTTTCCTTTGCCATTCTCGGGGTAAAGCATTTTCGATTCTTTCGGCGGAATTGTGAATCGGAATTTACTTTCCTCCTTATTTAAAAAAAAACAAACAAACACCTTATTAACTACATCACTGACTCGATACTGATACAGAATAGTATTAATACAAATTGTTAGTATTCACTTGCCAATAGAGAAATATATTTTTGGAATAAATTGCCTAATCAGATCAAAAAACAGCAATGCGTAAAAATAAATTTATAATATAATAATTTATATATTATAAATTAATAAATAGATTTATTAAAATAGATAATAACCAAAGATTAATTTGGGTGATTTCAAGAAAAAATGGTTAGAAAAAGAATTTTAAGAGGGCGTTTTTTTGTTTTTTTTTGGGGGGGGGGGGTTACTATCGGAGGAATTACTTAACAGAATTTGATCTGTAATAGATATTATATTAACAGTGTATATGTTCTGTACAAGATTCTTTTTTGCTTATTTGTTTTAGGTGGATATGAGAAAATAGAAAAAAAAGGTGAGATTTCCAAGGGGACATGAACACACAAATAAGTAAATGAATGCTTTCGACTTTTTTTTGTTTTTTTTGTTTTTTGTTTCTTGTTTTTTTTTTGTTTTTTTTTATTTTTGCCAGAGACCTGAGACCAGTGTTGCTTAATATTCAGTGAATGTGTTGAACTATTCTCTTGTGTCTGTTTTATACAGAATCAGAATATATATTCAATTTATTTTCTGAAGTTAATATTGTTCTGTAAAAAATATTAACGAAGTTTTGTAAAGATTTTTTTTAATTGAGTGAAACTTAAAAATGTTAACGATTTTTAACATTTTTCGTTTGTTTCTTGGGCGGTTTGTTAATTCGAGTAATCAATAACATTATGTAATTATTTTCTATTTCCAGTTTGAAGAGCTACTTTATAAACTAAATAGTAATGTTTAATTAATTTAAATAATTATTTTAGTAAGACAAATAATTGTTTATTTGCTTGCTTGTTGTTTTTACGTTGTTTTTTTTTTCTTTTTAGGGGTTACTTTTCAATTGAAATTTGAGAATTTAAATTACGTACTATTACTTAAAACTTACACCGCCCTGTGGGCGTTAGAATGCCCGACTGCTCCTCTGCAGAGGTGTAAGACTCCCCCAATGGGGCTACCAGTTTGCCGTGGGTGGCGACCCGTGATGCTTAAGGACGGAGTTTGGTGGATGAGCAGTCCATGACACGCAACACTCCACTTAGAACTTACTTAGGCTAGACGGGCGGTCAGAGAGGCCCCTCCGATCAATCGGCTGGTCATGTCAAGCCTAGCACTATATGATTTTCCCTAGACCTATTGCCTTATGCCAACCCTTTTTATCATATCGGTACTAGAAGGCGGTGACTGAGGGTCTTACATGTCCTGGAATGACGGTAAACTCTATCTGATGGTGAGGTTCAGTTTTGGAGGTTTGGGGAATGTGGAGCACCCTTTCATCACCATTGCTCCTGGTCCACTCTGGCCCGGAGTGGTAGTACCTGTTAGGGTCCCATCTATGGGGTAAATAGAAAAAATGTATTCATAGAAAAAATTGTATTATCCATTAAGAATTGATTTATTTCAAAACTTTATCGGCATTAAATGACCCATTGAGGTTGATATGCGTAAAACAAAACAAAACAAACCATAATTAAACTTACAGTAATATGTCTTCTCTCTGATTATGTTCAATGCTGAAGACCTTCTCGATGAGATCCCTTTTTCTTATGACTATTTTTTCCGCGGAGTCCAATATGTTCGCATACACAATTATTGATATAGATTTTTGCAATATATACATTCAGTTTTTGCATTAAAATGTATCATCATCAGTTTATGGAATCGGTGGTACTGGAAAGGCTGTTTGTATTCACATCGAGCTAATAGTCCAGGGAAAATTCTTTGTCCACCTATCTCCAAATATGGGTAAATAGTAGGACAGATTGGGCTCTTAATTTTGATATGGCAACCTGTCTTGGAGAAAGAATATCTGTTTGAAATTATTAGTATTTGATAGGAATACTTGAAATTCATATACCGTGTGCAAATTATTCTATCAAAATATTATTATTTTTATTAAAATCATTATTAGTTACTTGAAACTATATAATTGCTTTCAAAAAGAAATAAAAAGACTGTCTTCGGCATTAAATAACCCAAAAGTTTGACATGCCATAAAACTAATGAACCAACTATCCAACAACCAGCTCTTTCTGCCCTCTTTATATCTCCGGTTCGGATTTGTCACGTGAGAAGTATTGTACTCATAGACAACAATATCTAACAATTTATATGATGCGTCATGCGCTAGCCACACTCGAGTATCCATTCCTTATGTTGTGGCAGTTATTCCAGTCTTACGCGTACGGGATCGAAAGAGTTCAGGGCAACCGTCTTTGTGACCGAGCGTTTAACTCTTTAAATTATCACCCAATCGGCGGAGCTAAGAATACACTGGCTGTATCCTCTACAAGAGGTAAAGACCCCCACACCAAATGAGTGTCCTGAATATGACTCTGAACTGCATCTGATGATGAGGCTCCAGTTCTTGAGAGTGTTGACTACAACACCATTGTCATCACTCCCAGGCCCACTCTGACACAGAGATAATAGATCTGTTTAAAAAAATATTCATATTTGATAGGACCGCGTGCAAAAAAAAACTCTAAAGAAACAACCACACATACACATAAAATATAAATAAACATCAATGAATGTAATTGCTTACATTTTGGCATTAAATAACCCTATACGGTATTAACATGCCGTTAAAAATCAACCAATCAACAATAAAACCAGTAAATTTCTCCGAAAGTTATCTTCGTAGGTTGGGTTGTCTATAACTACTGTTTTCAGGGCTACAAGGAAGTTTAAATAAAAGTTGTCAAAAACGGCTTCGTTCTTTGAACACCCTGTATAAATACCATGTGCGCATATGTTGCCTGCACAATTGTTTCTTTTTGTTGGGGGGGGGTGCATATATACATACTTGAATTTTTATGTATGTGCATCTGTATTTTTTCGAATATTTTTGTAACCTAACAAAGGTTACTAAATGATAAATAACCAAATGGAGGCTGGAAATAAAATGGAATCTTTATAACATTAACAAAAATACAATACTCGCCAGCGGTGTGAAGAAAGATAAACCATGGCTAGTGGTATCAGACTACTCAGTCAGTATAATACTCCCGTATTTATGAGGATTGGGACATACATTAATGTTCATAGGTTGAGTATATAACAAATATATATGATTTAAATGCCCTTATGTATAGCGTTGGAGTGTGTTTCTGCACTTACCATTCTGATATGAACGCATTCGTGGCGTTAAAGTGTTGTACTATGCTAGTCACGTGACCAAATGTGGTCCTATTATATACTACATTGATATCAGCACACAATTGGTGAGAGTGAGACTTCAGAGAGATAGAGAGTTCTTCACTATATATATAATATATATATATATATTATATATATATATATATATATATAATATATATATATGTATATATATATATTAGATATATAGAGAACAGAGACAGAGACAGATTAGAGACTTACTTGGTTAGAGTTGGCCTTACTTTATTACTGTTGACATCTTTACTCTTCCAGTTGCCATGTTCCTGTCTAGTTTTCTTCTAGCTGTTTCTTCTTGAGACCCTCTAAGAGCTTCTGTTGGAATTTGCTGGTGTTTAATTAAATTAACTACAAGACATTTTTTTGTTACTTGATCAAGTTTTTATTTGATCTTTATGCCCAATTATCACCGCGTGGGGAGAAGTGTGAAACAGTCATGCTCTATTTATCTCATGTGTGTCTACTAAAACCATTTTGTACCAGACTCATGAGGCATGAAACGATAATCCTTCATTTTTCTATGATCTAGAAATAACAATTTTTTCGCTTATTTCTTTCACACGTTCACTTTAATAAATGACAAATCTTCCACTTGAATCCATAATTTGACCTTTCTAACAAATATGCGGAATTGAGTGGGGAGGTGGGGGGTCAAGCTGACACTGACTAATTGGATTCCACAATTTATTTACGCCTTAATCTATTTTAATACTACTAGGGTGAGTCAAAACTTCTGCAACAGTTTTTGGTCCTTGCTAGTTTTGCGGCACGTATATCACGTGACCGAAGCAATTCAAGTAATGTGGTTGGTAGTCTCATGATAATTGATGCACTGACACTTGTGCATTGCTTCATTACGTATGGGATTTAAAAATGGACGTGCACATAGTTCTAATTTTTGAACTTGTAATTTACGAATTCGCACTGGACCATAACGCCGCGCGGAAGCAACCCAAAATATTTGTTGTGCGAAAGGTTGTGACGAAATAGATCAAAATACAGTAACCATCGCCATTACTCCCAAGTCATGTTTAGAGTCTCATTCTATGGGCAAGATAGATATTTTTGCAAATTATTCATATTCGATAGGAAGTACCGTATGCAAAAAGAAAACTCTTAAAACAACATCCAAAAGATGTAAACATGAACGTACAATGAATGCGATTACCTAACATCAAGACATGAAATAACCCTAGACTAATTGACTGCCGTTAAAATCAATCAATGGGAATACTTTTATAAATAACCACCTCCTGGAGAAGCACTTCCCTGTCGGCTGAAGCAGAAGAATACGCCGACTGCACCTCTGCAGACGAGTAACCTCCCCCCAATTGCGGCCACCTGTTGGCCATGGGTGGCGACCCGGAATGCCTAAGGATGGAACTCTGGTGGCTGAGTAGTCCATAACATGTAATTTTGACCCTTACTTAGGCTAAACGAGCGTTCGGAGAGGCCCCCTCCGATTAATCGGCTGATCATGTCAAACCCTAGCACTTAATATAATTGTCCCCACCCTATTGCTCTTACGGCAAACCCCCTCACCTTTTTATCATATATGTGCTAGAAGGCGGTGGCCGAGGATCTTGGTGTTTTGGGTATGACGTTAAATTCTAACTGATGGCGAGTTTCTAGTTCTGGAGGTCTGGGAAATGTGGAGCACCCCTTCATTACCATTGCTCCCATGTCCATTCTGACCCGGAGTGGTAGTACTATTAGGGTCCGATCTTGGGCTAAATAGAAAACAATGAGTTTTAAAAAATTTGTTAATATTGAGTTTAAAAAAATTGAATATTCATCAAGTATGAATAGAAAAAAAACGTCTTCGGCATAAAATAACCCAACAAGGATTGACAATCCGTAAAATCAACAAAAACCAAACCAAACCTGGAGAAGCAAACGATTTACTCGAGTAAGTATTGCTTTCAATGCTTTTCAAATTCGACTGATTCAATGAACAATGTTCAGAATTAGTTTGAGATAAAGCCCATAATTTTCTATCTATCTCTCTTTTCTCTTCACCCCCCTCTCTCTCACACTCCACACAAATAAACACACACACACACACACACACACACATACACACACACCAACCACAACACACACACACCACAACATATATATATATATATATAATATATGGGTGTGTGTGTGCGTGTAAAAGGAATGACTTACCGGTACAAATATTGGGTTGGTCTCAATATTTGGTTGGTATAAGTGCTACTCGGGTAAGTCAGCGTTATACAAATATAAAGTGCTCAATACGTAAGTAGAGAGGATTTATTATTATAGTGTCTACAGCGTTCATTAATGTGAAAACTGTTTTCAACGATCATAAATTCATGAACTCCAAAAGATCCTTATGGTGAAACTCGAGTAAGTTATTTCTGTACACAACCTATAATAATAATATAATAATATAAATATATATATATATATATATATATATATATAATGTGTGTGTGTGTGAAAAGAGAGAGACGAGAGAGAGCGAGAGAAATTATAGAATCTATGATATTTGTAGGAAGGTTGTGTGTGGCCCGAGAGCTGCCTAAAAATACGCAATTAATATAAGATCGACCCCCATCTACAGGTGGCTATGACAACTTGATTGATTTTACGGCAAATGTCCCAACCCGTCGAGGTTTATTTTAAGTCTAGAGGGATAATCGCAATTTATATTTATATTTTGCACAGTTGTTTCTTAAAGGTTTTTTTTTGGCCACTGCCATAGTCAAATACGAATAATTTCTAAACAAGTATAATTTGAATCATGATGTGTCCTACAGGTATTACACTCCGGGTCTAGTGGACCTGGGAATAATACAAATGAGGTTTCTAGAACCATCTCACCATCAATGCCAGTTTACGTGTAATAGCTAGGCTTCTCTCTTTTGGGTGTTGTGTTGGAATTAAACATCAGCAAGGGAATACAGTCAAGTAATGTAGAATATGTCAACATTCTAACTCTGGTTTCGGCCCGGCGACCGTACAAGTTAACATCATTGATCTCAGGTGGGGCCAATACGCCCCCGAGGCAAATACATGCCCCCCGATTTAAAAGGGGCGGGTGCTGGGTTTATTGCCCAGTGGCCTGAGGCGTCCCTGAGGGAATGCCCGACGGATCACGCATTTTTGCACCTGCACCATGAGCTTCGGTTTGTGGTGGTCCACATAAATAGGGTCTTGTGCCTAACCCGTACAAGTGGGGTACGCGGTAAATATTCTAACGTCCGGATTTCCGACGAGGTGTCCAAGGGCCTTCGACCCTCGACTATACAAGATAACATCGTTGATCCCAAGGCAATACCTGCCCCTCGGATTTTAAAGGGGTGTGGCGTGTATGTATTGTCCCAGTGCCTGCGGGCCCCTCCACCCTTGATGGCGAAATGGCGAATGGCGATAGTAAGCAAACTAGCTCGACTGTTCAAACAGATCTACAATTAGGTACATACATCTACGTATTCCTGAACGTGTTGTCGACAATTCTGAAGGGGCAATTTTAGCTCTTTATCTATTAAGGAATATATATCTTTCCTGAGAAGGTTTGCATTTGTTTACAATGTGATTTTATAGGTATTGGACTCCGACTCATCTCATTTAATTTTCTGGGGAGAATCAAAAAGTTTTACCTGATATATTCTTACGAGTGCTAACTCACCAAGATTTCGTCTCTGTGGCTTGGAGCACAGCCTCGAAGACAACTACGTGAATCCGTATTTAACACTACATGCGTAGACTTATTATAGCACGACTTGAGGTGAAAAATGCGGGGTCGGGAGTTCTTACAATCCCAGAGTGATCTCTAATACTCTCCGAGATTTCCAGAACTGGAAGCTTCACCATCAGATTACAGTTTAGTGTCATAACTCAGGACCCTTCTTTTAGGAGGGATGCTTACCCCTGTGCAAGGGGTTTACAGTCAGAGCGATATTATGAACACTAAAAAACTGGGTAATTTCCTGATGGTGAAGCTCCAGTTCTGGAAATTGGAGAGTATATGAGATCACTCTGGATGTAAGAACTCGACGATCAGGCAAGGGCAAGTGGACTAAAAACCGAGGAATTCCCGAGGCTGTGCTCCAAGCCACAGAGACAAAATCTGGTGAAAGTAGCACTCGGAGAATCATCAGGTAAATTTTTGATTCTCCCCCAGAAATTAATGAGATGAGTCGGAGAATACCTAAATAAAATTCAACATTTAAACAATGCAAACTCTCAGAGTTATATCATTTCACTTTAATAGATAAAGAGCTAAAATTGCCCCTTCAGAATTGTCGACAACACGTTCAGAATACGTAGATGTATGTACCTAATTGTAGATCTGTTTGAAAGTCGCAGCTAGTTGCTACTATCGCCATCGCAATCGCCATCAAGGCGTGGGAGGGGGCGCCGCAGGCCACTGGCAATACATACAGCCACACCCTTTAAATCGATGGGCAGGTATTGCCTGGGATCAACGATGTTATCTGTATGGTCCCGAGGGTCGAAGCCCTTGGACACCTCGGTCGAATCCGGGAGTTAGAAGATATTTACGCGTACCCACTTGTACGGGTTGGCCGCAAAAAAAAGAACGCCTATTAATGTGGGACCGACCCACAAACCGAAGCTCATGGGTGGCAGGTGCAAAAATGCGCTGATTCCGTCGGCATCCCTCAAGGGACGCTCAGCACTGGGGCCAAATAAACACAGACCCGCCCTTTAAATCGAGGGGCATGTATTGCCTCGGGGAATGGCCCTGAAGATCAATGATGTTGAATTGTAACGGTCCCCGGGCCGAAACCAGAGTTAGATATGTGACCATATCATACTTTGACTGATTCCCTGCTGATGTTTAATTCCAACACCAACACCCAAAAAAGAGTAAAGAAGCCTGGCTATTACACTACTGCATCTTGATGTGAGATGGTTCTAGAAATCCTCATTGTTTATTATTCCCAGGTCCCACTCAGACCCCGAGTTGTATACCTGTTAGGATCACATTCTATGGATCAAATATATCTGTTTAGAATTATTCGATTTGATATGGCAGTGCCAAGAAAATAAACCTTTACGAAACAACTGTGCAAAAATATAAAATATAAATGCGATTAGTCACCTCTAGAACATAAAATAAACCTCGACGGGTTGACATGCCGTTAAAATCAATCAAAGTTGTCATAGCACAAATGTAGATGGGGGTCGATCCTATATTAATTGCGTATTTTTAGGCAGCTTCGGCACAACACAATTCTTCCTACAATAATCATTAAGATTAATAATTCTCTCTCTCTTTCTCCTCTCTCTTTTCACACACACACATTATATATGATATTATATAATATATATATTTATTATTATTATTATTATTATTATTATATGTGTGTACAGAAAAATAACTTACTCGAGTTTCACCATAAGATCTTTGGGAGTTCATGTAATTATGATCGTTGAAAACAGTTTCACATTAATGAACGCTGTAACACTATTAATAATAAATCCTCTCTACTTACTATTGAAGCACTTTATATTGTTATAACGCTGACTTACCGAGTAGCACTTATACCAACCAAATATTGAGACAACCAATATTTGTACCGGTAAGTCCATTCCTTTTACACGCAACACACATACCCTATATAATATATATATTATATGTGTGTGTGTGTGTGTGTGTGAGTGTGTGTGTGTGTGTAATGTGTGTGGTGGTGTGTGTGTGTTGTGTTATTTGTGTGTGAGTGTGAGAGAGAGGGGTGAAGAGAGAAAGAGAGATAGATAGAAAGATTATGGGCATTTATCTAACTAATTCTGAACATTGTTCATTGAATCAGTCGTAAAAGCATTGAAAGCAATACTATACTCGAGTAAATCGTTTGCTTCTCCAGGTTTTGGTTTGGTTTGTTGGATTTTACGGATTGTCAATCCTTGTTGGGTTATTTTAATGCCGAAGACGTTTTTTTTCTATTCATACTTGATGAATATTCAATTTTTTAAAAAAACTCAATTTTAACAAAATTTTTTAAATAACCATTGTTTTTCTATTTTAGCCCCATAATCGGACCCTAATAGGTACTACCATCCGGGTCAGAATGGACATGGAGCAATGGAATGAAGGGGTGCTCCACATTTCCCAGACTCCAGAACTAGAAACTCGCCATCAGTTAGAATTAAACGTCATACCCAAAACACCAAGATCCTCGGCCACCGCCTTCTAGCACATATATGATAAAAAAGGGTTGAGGGGTTGCCGTAAGAGCAATAGGGTGGGGACAATTAATATTAGTGCTAGGTTTGAACCATATCAGCCGATTAATCGGAGGGGGCCTCTCCGAAACGCTCGTTTAGCCTAAGTAAGGGTCAAAATTACATGTTATGGACTACTCAGCACCAGAGTTCCATCCTTAGGCATTCCGTCGCCACCCATGGCCAACAGGTGGCCGCAATTGGGGGGAGGTTACTCGTCTGCAGAGGTGCAGTCGCGTATTCTTCTGCTTCAGCCGACAGGGAAGTGCTTTTCCAGGAGGTGGTTATTTAATAAAAAGTATCCATTGATTGAAATTTAAACGGCAGTCAATAGTTAGGGTTATTTCATGTCTTTGATGTTAAGGTAATCGCATTCATTGTCGTTCATGTTTACATCTTTTGTGATGTTGTTTAAGAGTTTTCTTTTTGTGCATACGGTACTTCCTATCGAATATGAATAATTTGCAAAAAATATCTATCTTGCCCATAGATGGAGAACTCTAACACTGACTTGGGTAATGGCCGATGGTACTGTTTTTGATCTATTTCGTCACAACCTTCGCACAACAGAATATTTTGGGTTGCTTCCGCGGCGTTATGGTCAGTGCGAATTCGTAAATTACAAGTTCAAAATTAGACTATGTTGCACGTCCATTTTTAAATCCCATAACGTAATGAAGCAATGCAAAAGTGTCAGTGCAATCAATTATCATGAGACTACCAACCACATTACTTGAAAATTGCTTCGGTCACGTGATATACTTGCCGCAAAACTAGCAAAGACTCAAAAACTGTTTGCAGAAGTTTTGACTCACCCTAGTAGTATTAAATAGATTAAGGCGTAAAATAAATTGTGGAATCCAAATTAAGTCAGTGTCAGCTTGAACCCAACCACCTCCCCACTCAATTCCGCATATTTGTTAGAAAGGTCAAAATTATGGATTCAAGTGAAGATTTGTCCATTTAATAAGTGAACGTGTGAAAGAAATAAGCGAAAAAATTGTTATTTCTAGATCATAGAAAAATGAAGGATTATCGTTTCATGCCTCATGAGTCTGGTACAAAATGGTTTTAGTAGACACACATGAGAATAAAATAGAGCATGACTGTTTCACACTTTCCCACGCGGTGATAAATTGGGCATAAAAGATCAAATAAAACTTGAACAAGTAACAAAAAAATGTCTTGGTAGTTAATTTAATTAAACACCAGCAAAATTCCAACGAAGCTCTTGAAAGGGTCCTCAAGAAGAAACAGCTAGAATGAAAACTAGAACAGGAAACATGGCAACTGGAAGAGCTAAAGATGTCAACAATAATTAAAGTAAGGCGCAACTCCCTAACCAAGTAAGTCTCTAATCTGTCTTCTGTCTCTGTCTCTATATATCTAATATATATTTATACATATTTATATAAATATAATATATATTATATATAATAATATATATATATATATATATATATTAGTGAAGAAACTCTCTATCTCTGAAGTTCACTCGTCACAAATTGTGTGCTGATGTCATGTAAGGTATATATAGGACCAACATTTGGTCACGTGACTAGCCAATAGTACCACACACTTTAACGCAACGAATGCGTTCATATCAAGAAATGGTAAGTGCAGAAAACACACTACCAACGCTATACATAAGGGCATTTAAATCATATATATTTGTTATATACTCCAACCTATGAACATTAATGGGTATGTCCCAATCCTCATAAAATACGGGAGTATTATACTGACTGAGTAGTCTGATACACTAGCCATGGTTTATCTTTCTTCACACCGCTGGCGAGTATTGTATTTGTTAATGTTTATAAAGATTCCCATTTTTATTCCAGCCTCCATTGGTTATTTATCATATTAGTAACCTTTGTTAGGTTACAAAAATATTCGAAAAAATACAGATGCACTACATAAAATTAAGTAATGTATATAATGCACCCCCCCCAACAAAAAGA
This sequence comes from Doryteuthis pealeii, assembly GCA_023376005.1. Taxonomy (NCBI): domain Eukaryota; kingdom Metazoa; phylum Mollusca; class Cephalopoda; order Myopsida; family Loliginidae; genus Doryteuthis; species Doryteuthis pealeii. The sequence goes on along the minus strand of CM042147.1, from coordinate 105,338,166 downwards.
AAACAATGTGCAGGCACACATATGCGCACAATGGGTATTTATACAGGGTGTTTCAAAAAGAACGAGCCGATTTTTTGACAAACTTTTATTTAAACTTCCTTGTAGCCTGAAAACAGTAGTTATAGACAACCCAACCTACGAAGATAACTTTTCGGAGAAATTTAACTTGGTTTTGATTGTTGATTGGTTGATTTTTAACGGCATGTTAATTACCGTATAGGGTTATTAAATGCCAAATGTTAGCAATTACATTCATTGTATGTTTATATTTATATTTATGTGTATGTGTGGTTGTTTCTTTAGAGTTTTTTTTGGCAGCGCGTCCCTATCAATATGAATATTTTTTTTAAACAGATCTATTATCTCTGTGTCAGAGTGGGCCTGGGAGGATGACAATGGTGTTGTAGTCAACACTGCTCAAGAACTGGAGCCTCATCATCAAGATGCAGTTCAGAGTCATATTCAGGACACTCATTTGGTGTGGGGGTCTTACCTCTCTGTAGAGATAACAGCCAGTGTTAATTCTTAGCTCCGCCGATTGGGTGAAATATTTTAAAAGATTCACGCTCGGTCACAAAGACGGTTGCCCCTGAACTCTTTGATCCGTACGCGTACGCTGGGAAATACTTGCCACAACAAAGGAATGGATATCGAGTGTGGCTAGCGCGATGGACGCATCATATAAATTGATTAGATATTGTTGTCTATGAGCTACAATCTCTCAACGTGACAAATCCGAACCGGAGATATAAGAGGGACAGAAAGAGCTGGTTGTTGGATAGTTGGTTCATAGTTTTATGGCATGTCAAAACACTTTTTGGGTTATTTAATGCCGAGACAGTCCTTTTTATTTTCTTTTTTGAAAGCAATTAATAATGTGTCAAGTAACTAATAATGATTTAATAAAATAATAATATTTGATAGAAATAATTTGCACACGGTTATTGAATTCAAGTATTCCTATTCAAATACTACTAATAATTTTCAAAACAGATATTTCTTTCTCCAAGCAGTTGCCATATCAAATTAAAGAGCCCATCTGTCCTACTATTTACCCCATATTTGGAGATAGGGTGGAACAAAGAATTTCCCTGGACTATTAAGCTGATGTGAAATACAAACAGCCTAGTCAGTACCACCGATTCCATAACTGATGATGATACATTTTTAAATGCAAAACTGAATGTATATATTGCAATCCCTATATCAATAATTGTTGTATGCGAACAATAATTGGCTCCGCGGAAAAATAGTCATTAAGAAAAAAGGGATCTCATCGAGAAAGGGGTCTTCCAGCATTGAACAATAATCAGAGAGAAGACATATTACTGTAGTTTAAAATTATGGTTTTGTTTGTTTTTTTTAACGGCATTCAAACCTCAAATGGGTCATTTAATGCCCGTAAAGTTTTGAAATAAATAATTCTTAATGGATAATACAATTTTCCTATGAATACATTTTTTCTATTTACCCCATAGATGGGACCCTAACAGGTACTACCACTCCCGGGCCAGAGTGGACAGGGGAGCAATGTGATGAAAAGGTGCTCCACATTCCCAACCTCCAAGAACTTGGAACCTCACCATAATCAGAAATAGAGTTTACCGTCATTCCCAGGACATGTAAGACCCTCAGTCACCGCCTTCCTAGTACCGGATATGATAAAAAAGGGGTTTTGGGCATAAGGCAATAGTCTAGGAAAATCATATAGGGCTAGGCTTGCATGACCAGCCAGATTGATCGGAGGGGCCTCTCTGACCGCCCGTCTAGCCTAAGTAAGGTTCTAAGTGGAGTGTTGCGTGTCAATGGACTGCTATGCACCAAGACTCCGTCCTTAAGCATCACGGGTCGCCAACCCACGGCAACTGGTAGCCCCCATTGGTGGGAGTTCTTACACCTCTGCAGAGGAGCAGTCGGTGCATTCTATACGCCCCACAGGGCGGGTGTAAGTTTTAAAGTAATAGTACGTAATTTAAATTCCAAATTTTCAATTAAAAGTAACCCCCTAAAAAGAAAAAAAAACAAACGTAAAACAAACAAGAAGCAAATAAACAATTATTTGTCTTACTAAAATAATTATTTAAATTTAATTAAACATTACTATTTAGGTTTATAAGTAGCTCTCAAACTGGTAAATAAGAAAATAATTAAATAATGTTATTGAAATTACTCGGAATTAACAAACGACGGCCAAGAACAAACGAAAAATGTTAAAATCGTTACATCTTTTAAGTTTCACTCAATTAAAAAAAAATCTTTACAAACTTTCCGTTAATATTTTTACAAGAAACAATATTAACTTCAGAATATAATATGAAATAATTCTGATTCTGGTAACAGACACAAGAGAATAGTTCAACACATTCCACTGAATTTAAAGCAACCACTGGTTGCTCAAGAGTCTCTGGCAAAATAAAAAAAAACAAAAACAAAACCAGAACAAAACAAAAAAAACAAAAAAAAAGTCGAAAGCAATTCATTTACTAATTATTTGGTGTTCATTTCCCCTTGGAAAATCTCACCTTTTTTTTCGTATTTTCCCTCATATTCACCTAAACAATAAAGCAAAAAAGAATCTTGTACAGAACATATACAACTGTATAATATAATATCTATATACAAGATCAAATTCTGTTTAAGTTAATTCCTCCGATAGTAAACCCCCCCCCCCCAAAAAAAAAAACAAAAAAACGCCCTCCTATAAAAATTCCATTTTCTAAGCATTTTTTCTGAAAATCACCCAAAATTAATCTTTGGTTATTAATCTATTTAATAATCTAATTTTATTAATTTATAATAATATAAATATTTATTATAATTGATTTTACGCTATTGCTGTTTTTGATCTGATTAGGCAATTTATTCCAAAAATATATTTTCTCTAATTGGCAGTGAAATACTAACAATTGTATTAAATACTATTCTGTATCAAAGTATCGAGTCAGTGATGTAGTTATAAGGTTGTTGTTGGTTTTTTTTTTAAATAAGGAGGAAAGTAAATTCCGATTCACAATTCCGGCGAAAGAATCGAAAAATGCTTTACCCCGAAGAATGGCAAGGAAACTCTTTTGAAATAGCCATTCAGATCTCTCGGAGTTCTTGAAAATTCTGTTAGAGGCAGGGAGGCTGTTCTAGAATCCAGGAAATGGGACTGTTTCAACCGTAATTGGTACAAAAATAAATTTGTCCAGAAAGTGCTGTAGGGGCCCTAGAATCTTCCTGTGCCCAGGGGACAGGAAAGTAGGGAGATTACACGTCCCTTGTCAAGGTGGTAAGAAACTTTCTCTTTTAATTGGTTTCGGCCCCGTAGAATCGGGCCTCTCGCCCTCAGTCAACTATGCTGAAGAAAACCCTCAGAGAGGGAAGTATTAGCCGAATAACACCACTGAGCACCTCTCGGTGAGGGAGATAAATAACTGTAAGTACTGCCTTAAGTAACTCGTTATATTGTTGTGTCTAGTTGTGTTTACATGTTAATAAAATTGGTTAAAAGGTCAGTGCTTTTTCCCTTGTTACTTTGAATTTGTGTACCTGTATATTTCCACATAGTCTGTACACAACTATTCCTACATGGCCCTAGTCCAGTTTACGATCTGATTACAAGGAAATGCGTCGAACGTCACCGATTAATCGTTACCCCACAGAGAAGACATCGTTGCAGGTTTATTTTATATAAAAAAAAGACTTGTCATCTCAGAATGGAAAAAAAAAAACTTATTTCTTCAGGCCTCTCGTGGTTCTCTCGATCCAGTATCACAGGCTCCAATTACGGCGTAGGAAAACCAGCCGTGAACAGACTCACTCAGTGATTTGTTGAGTGCAGAACGCCGGGAATCAACCAGCATTCAGGCAACATGAAACAACAAGTGCAATCCGAATTCATTCACCCAAAGACCTCATAAAGTCATTTATAATCTCTTACATATCTAACAATGTATATTTACAATTGGTTTACCAATTATAATTCTATATATGAAATTCGTGGACGAGGCATTTTGTTTGCATTTCACATCGGCGTTATACACTCGAAAAAAAGTATGAATCCAAGTATCTTCCCCCCAGCTATAGATATAATGGTCGGGACTGGGCTCTTTAACCTTGGCTAGGAACAATCTAAACGGAAAATCGAATTCAACCTGTTAAAACCCCGTAAAGAAATTGATCTTGTGTCCACCCTAACTCGTGAGGAGGAGTTGGTATATATATATATATATATAATCATAATATATAGTAATATATATAATATATATATATATATATATTCGTAAAACCTCTTTTCTGTTAATGGATATTATTTTGTACTAACAATTACTTACTTTCAAACTATTCAGTGTAAACTTTTAAACTGTTTGTAAAATAGACATGGCCTTGTTTACTATGACCCCTATTAGTCTCGCTATGTTACCTCTTGACCTCTTGACCTCTTTAAATTTAACGGAGACCAGGAACTTTCGACTAACTAAACTATAAAAATGCCGAACATTATCAAAATTCTCTCCCTGGAGAGCGGAGGAGGTGTTCCGTCCGAGTACATAGGAGTTCAATCGATATACTTTATTATTTCCCTTTCCTCCCTTGTCTTCATGATTATGGGCATTTCTTATTCCATCTTCAATCTTCTGACCTGTTGGCGGGATTAAAATCAGTGAATTATCCCCATTCGTGGAGTATCCGCACCCCCAGAAAAAGGGGTTTCCCTGGATAGGACACTAAATGCATCCAGTGATAAAGACTTCAATTCTGGAGATTTGAGAGCCGGAGTACCATTTATTGCATTATTCTTATCCACTCTAATAGAGTGAAGAATCGTTTAGGGCGGTAATCTATTTAAAAAATCATTAAAAAAAAAATTATTGAACGAACAATTGAACGAGATTCCCTAACCTCTAGCATAAGGCAATTCTATAAGGGGTTGATATACCGTTGAAATTACCCAATCATTTCTTCTTTTTTTTCATCAAGTTTCTCTCTATGAACCATACCTGGTCCTAGAAACATATTTTATTATTATTAATATGGGAGACGCTGGCATAATGGTTAAGAGTCGTAGGAAATGGACTTAGTCGATCCGAGTTCAAATCCAGACGAAACTGCTTGCATTTCAAGACAGCGTTAAACATAGGGAAAATGTATGAAATCCAACTATACCACCCCCCCAGCTTATGGGTAAATAGTAGGGCAGACTGGGCTCTTCGACCTTGGTAGCAACAATAGTCCTAGGAAAAGAAAACTCTGAATTCCAAATCTTAAACTCAGCTTAAGGAATTGATCTTGTGTCGCACCTGCTCGTGCGGAGGGGTTGGTAATATAAATATATATATATATATATATATATATATATAACATACATATATATATATAATAGTATATATATATATATATATATTTAAATGTATAAATATGAAAATATAATACATATATTTGTATAATATTATATCATATTTATACATATACACATCTTATATTTTATCTCTCTCTCTCTCTCCTCTCTCTCTCTCTCTCTCTCTATATATATATATATATATATATATTATATATATATATATATACGTCTATCATTTAATATATTATAATGTATATTTGTACATATAATATATATATATATATATATATATATAATTTGTATATATGTCATCTATATATATATATATATACAATATATATTTTATATATTAATATAATATATTATATATATTATATATATATTATTTATCCTTTCGTATATATTATATATTATTTATTTATACATTATATACATATAGAATGTTATGCATTGATATATATTTATACATTTTATATAATATAAAAGATAAAATGGCATTAAATATATATATATATATACATTTATATAATATATAATATAATGCATTAATATATAATATATATAGCATTTATAATAAATATTAATATAAATGCAGTTAATATATATATAATATATAGATTTATATAAATAATAATATTAAATGCGTTAATATATTATATACATTTATATAAATATTAATATAGAATGCATTAATATATATATACATTTATATAAATATAAATATAAATGCATTAATATATATATATACATTTATATAAAATATATAATATAATGCATAGTATAATATTATATACATATATAAATATATAAAATGCATTAATATATATATATATTAATAAATATAATAATATAAATGCATTAATATATATATACATTAATACAAATATATATATAAATGCATTAATATATAATACATTTATATAAATATATAATAAATGCATTAAATATATATACAATTTTATATAAATATATAATAATCTTAATATATATATACATTTACATAATTATAAATAAATGCATTAATATATATATACATTTAATATAAATATATAATATAAATGCATTATTATATATTATACATTTATATAAATATATAATATAATGCATTATATATTATATATACATTTATATAAATATAATTATAAATGCATTAATTATATATATATACATTAATATAATAAATATTAATGCCATTAATATAATATAATATACATTTATAAAATATATATATATAAATGCATTAATATATATATATACTTTTATATAAATATATAAATATAATGATTAATATATATATACATTTATAAATTATAATATAAATGCATTAATAAATATATATATACATACATTTATATAAAATATAATATAAATGGCATTAATATATATATACATTTATATAATATATAATATAATGCATTACATATATAATATAATACATTTATATAATATATAATAAATGCATTAATAATATATACATTTATATAATATATAAATAAATGCATTAATATAATATAATTATACATTTATAAAATATATAAATAAATGCATAATATATAATATAAATCATTAATATATAATATTAATGCATTAATATATATATATATATATATATAGTATATATATATATAATATATTATATATATAATAATATATATATCCGTAGTTTTCGATCTTTCCATGTGTGGTTTAACAAAGTTGATGCAGGTAAACCGTAAATGAGAAGTTCAATGTCTAAATGCAGTGAGGTGAACGGACAGAGCAAGATATTCAATAAACGAAGGAAAAAACTTTAAATTTACTTCATTACAATAATTTATTTCACCCGCAATAGTCCGAATAATACTAATCATCAAGCCATCATCCAACATTCAGAGAAATATATATATATATATATATATATATATATACTATATATATATATATATATATATTGATGTATTTAAATGAATGAATAAGCAAATAATATATTAATACATTTATAAAATGGATGTATAATACGAAATATAATATATAATGTGTTTATATATGTGTTTTCATATTATATATATATAAATGTGTATAATAATTATTAATTCATATGAAAATCGTTAATTATTATTCATACGTATATTTATGATTTATTGGTATAATAAATGATAATATATTATGTATCTATTATATATTATATATATGAAAATGTATTCATTATAAATGCATACACATAATAATGTATTTATATGTAAATGTTATATGTATAAATTTATATATAAATCTATCTATTCTATCCCTCTTCTCTCTCTCTCTCTCTCTCTATATATATATTATATACTATATTATTATATATATATAATATATATATATATATATATATATAATAGAAGAGAGAGAGAGAAGAGAGAGAGAATAGAAATAATAGATTATAGAATATAGTAATTTGAATATATAAATTTAATATATGAATAATTTTATAATAAATGTATATACTATATATAATAGACTATATATAAATCTAGTATATTATTATTATTATGTAGATATGTAAAAAAAATGTTAATAATGTATATATATAAATGATATATAATTATAATAAAGTGGTACATAACCGTATAATATATATATATAATAATGTGGTACATAACCGTTATATATATATATATAAAGTAATATATATATATATATATATATATATATATATATATAAATAAATGTGTACACCTAATATTATAATATCTTTATATATAATAAATGTATATTATAATTTATATATTATGTATTTTATGTAATAAATTTTTATATAAATGTATATATAATATGTAAAAATGTATGATATAATATATTATATATAAATGTATATTTAATAATGATTTATATAAAAGATACTGTATAATAATATATCTATATATAAATGTATATATACCTAAATTTCATATATAATGTACATATAATAAGAAATTCAATAAATAATGTGTGTATATATAATAATATATACTATATATATATTATATATATATATATATATATATCATTTTTTACATAATATATATATATATATATTAGTATTATATATATATTTCATATATCAATTTTTACATAATATATATATATTATAATATATATATATATATTATATATATATATAAATCGATTCTAATATAATTTTTTGATACTTGAAGTAAAAAAAATTTTCAATGTTTAAAATAAAAAAAAATCTCTTAAATATAATTAATCTTAAAATTTGTATAATTTACTTATCTAATTTCTAAGATGATTTTAACAGTGACTCTTAAATATCAAGTAAACGAAATTAATTTATTTTATATTGAAATTTAGTTCCTGTGTCGAATTAATATATCCATAATATTAATCTGCATAAATTAAACGTATCTTAATTATTTGTTTTACATTATAGTTCAAAACATATAATATATTTCAACAACATTTCATTTCTGCTACAAATTTTTATCAAAAGTTAACTAGGCTCCGCCAAAAAGCGCGCTTTTTTTTTACTATAAAAAACGAATTGAAAAAATTAATAAATCGATATTTTAAGCTCTAATTTTAGTTTCAATCGAAAATTGTAACATAATGTATTTCCAGAAAAAAAAGCAGAATACATATTTATATATGTATTTATTTTTCATACATTTTAAAACCATTAAATTCGTCCAAAAATTCACTAAATGAAAGTTTGCTACGCACTCAAAATACTCTCAATTAAAAATTGCTAAAGACTTTTAAATGTTTATTCTTACAAATCATTATAAAAAACATTAAATATCTGTGCAAAAAATTAACTCACACGTTGGTAACTTTTTAGCAAGTAATACCCTTTTATATATATAATATATAATATAATATAATATATATATATATATATATATATATATATATATATTATTTAATGACGAAATTGTCCGAATCATCGATTTTTTCCCCGCCACATATTTGAAATACGGTCAAAACCGGAAGCTTAATAATTTGTTTTACAAGTAACATCAATAAAATTATTGAAAAAGAAATTACCGAAAATCATGGAATTATCCGATTTTAATTGAAATTTCAAGTGTTTACATTTGATCAAGGAATTTTATAATGCATCTTTAATAAAAATTTTCCTATTTCTTGGTCAGGAGCAAGTTTTATCCTAAGGATAAAGGAAACAATTGAATTCTTTAAAATATTATTACTGTTGCTGCATCCATAGCGTTTTCTAGAGGAACATTTTTGTGCTATTAATAATAAATTCCAATTTTAAATTTAATTGGCCGTTCAATTTCTAGTTATTAAAAATTATATCTACCGATTCAAAAAAGTATTTATTTAATAATATGCTAAGATTTTTTTTGGGCTATAACAAAAACAGTAAATTTAAATCACAGTTTAAATTAAACCCTCCTCGTAATTCAAGCAGAAGAAATATAAATTATAGAATTTTTTTCGGATATTTCATGTACAACATCAGAGTAATTAAAAAACCCTGAAAAAAAAATTTTTTTTTAGTTTAATTCTTTTGAATTTTAATATTTTTTCGTTCACTTTTCGCACTAATTAAGAAAGTTATTTTTCGTTTCCTTTATATCTTTAATCTTTCCTCTTTTTATTTAATATACAGGAATTTGAGTCTGATCATATATATATATCCCATAATGCTTAATATATATGGTGGGGTCTGTTTAAAGTTTTTTAAAATAAAACAACTTGTTACTAATTAAATATTAATAGTATGTTAATCGAGCATCAGTAAAAAAAAAGGCAAAATAATATTACATAATGTAATAACAATTTTAATACATTTTTAAACATTAAATTCGCCAAAATAAAATTACGGGCTTTTGTAAACAACTTTACGTATCTAAAACATTCAAATACCTTGCTAGAAATCATAAAAAATATTAAATATGCTATTTTTTGTTCAAAATAACGCAAAAAACAACCCAATTTTTTTTCAAACAATCCCAAGTGTTTTTAATATTTCCTACTAAATATCTTACTTCTATGGTAGTCCAGAAGTAGAGGTTATTATTTTACAGTACAGATTCCACAAACCTTGATTGTTAAAAAAAGTTTTTTAAAAATAACAGATCAGTGAATATCCGATTTAATAAGGTTTATCAAACATTTTATGTGAAAACATTAAACCAGAATCATACTTTTAAAGGGAAAAAGTCCAAAATTTAAGGGTATTAAAATAAATATTAATGATATTTTATGTTAAAGTCGATTTTTTTAAAATTTAATAAATAAATTCATTAAAAATTAAAAAACGTTGATTTTCTAATCATTAAATTTCTATATTAGATTGGTGAAAATATTTATTTAATAACAATGTTTAAAGAATTTGTCAGCTATAAAGGACCATTAATTTTAAAATCTCAGTTTTAAACTGACAGCCTATTTGAGCAGTAAAAATGGTTATAGAAAATTATTTTTCTGATAATCCCAAAGAAATTATATTTCAATCGTATATCAAGAGTCAATTTAAAATTTGAAAATGATTTAAAAATTTTTTTTGAATTTTTTTATTTTTTTTATTTTTATCATTTATTTTCTTTCTAAATGTGTTCGATTAAAGAATATGTTTTCATTCATTCATATCTCCACAGTCTTTTTAATTTTACAAAAATAGAGTCTACCTTAAATACCTAATATATATGTTACGCCCCAAAAATAGAGTGGTTCAAAGTTAACTGACCTGAAAAAAATGTGAAAGTTCTTAAATAGAATATAAATGCATTATAACATTCATTTGTTAATATATCACACTGAAAATTTCATTAAAAATCGGTGTAGTTCCTGGTTTGTGTGGTGTGTGGGGGGGGGGTAGTCGAGGAGTTACTTTGGTACTGTCAATATGTCTTAAACTCTTTCCCTAACCAAAATTTCCCCCATGGCTGTGTAAAACCAAATTTTTCTTGATATTTTTTCCTGTATGATGGGATAATTCAAAATTCAACATCTATTCACCTCATAACTGATTCTATAGAAATAAAGTCATATTATGTTGTAATCTGAGCCCTTCTGCCTTATTATAATGAACTACCATCAGCTTTGTACTTTGCTGGTGGGTTTGTGCAGTTGGCGGAGAAGTCGCTGGTGAACGTTTAATTGGAGGCAAAGGGTTAACGCTTGAATTGTTTGATTCCTAAAAACAATCTTTCGCTTTCGATTTTTTATTGATGAATGAACATTATTTTTTATCTGTAAAAATCTTTTCCCTATAATTTTTGTATGTTCTCGTTTAAAATACGACGCAACTCATGATAAGATTTTCTTTTTCATTCTTTTAATTCTCATTATCCAATAATCCAGCATAACTACGCTTTGCGGTCCCTCGCACCATCTGCAGAATTATTTCATCACATGGGACGCTCTGATAATAGTTTTGTATTTGCAACTAGAAATTATCATACACGGGCATTTAGTCCAGCGATGAAAATTATTCACACGTTATTACTATTAACTCCAATCTTTTTTATATGCTTCACTGCAGTATTATAAATCAAAATAATCAAATAAGTTAATAAGCTTTATAAGAATAACAAAAATCTTTCATTAATTATTACTCTACTATTAATCGCATTTGTTAATGGAATAATGAGTCCATACTGTTGAATTAGGGTATTTAATAGTTATGTCAAAAAACACTCTCAAGCTAAGCAACTATTTTTAAGAGATATTCTTTCAAATCGTTAACTATAGAATTTAAATAAAAACTTTCGGTTTGGAGTGAGAGAGCATAAAAGATGAGATTATTTTAAAAGACATTTTCCCTCTCAAAAATTCTGGAAAGACATGTTTTTATTAATATCTGCAGTATTCGTGGGTTAATTCTGTATTGTATTTCTCAGGGTTGCCATGTGATAACTCTAATCTCTGTCAATTTTCTGGTGAATGATTTTACAATTTAAAAAATTAATTCCCATGGAGGAATTGAATTTTGTTTACATTTTTATAACAGTTTTTTTTTTTTCCACAGTTAAATAAAAACGGTAATGACTACGTATACACCTATTGCTTTTCTAAGGCATTTTTAAAAAACTTTATTCATATTCGTATCTTCATCTTCTAAGGATGTGGTTAATAAAAGGAAAAAAATTCAAGGTAAACTTTTTTAAAGTGCGTAAAAAAATGACAATACGTAGATTAAATTCTTTCACTCATGATGAATTTGATTGGATAAAAAAAGAGGTATATTATTAAATAAGTACTTTACAAGTCTTCTTTGTTTTTTTTTTTGTTTTTTTTTTTGTCAGTTTTTTTTAAGGATGATATTTTTTTCTATGGAGCCCAAGAAAACTGTTCTGATATGAAAACGTCGCTTGTCCGAGAATTTATTGAAGTCATAAAAACACAGATTATTATGATTTGATCATCCATACTTTAAGCAAGAAAAGGGACGTGGTTTTCAAGTTAATAAAAATCATGACATTGTCAGGCATTAAAACGCCCTGTCGGCGAGGCTTAGATATGCTGCCTGTATCTCCTGCCAGAGGGGTAAAGACACTCTGGTCGGATACAAAACTGTTCTGATGGTGACTCCAGTTGTGGAGATTTGGGGAGTGTGTGGTAAACCTCCATTGAGCCATTACTCTCAGGTCCACTCTGAACGGAGTTTTAGTACCTGTTTAGGTTAATCTTTGGGTCAAATAGATTTTGTTTAATTATTCCATATTCCGATAGGAACCTGTGGTGAAAAAAAACTCTTAAGAAATTGTTACAGATAAAAAGTAAATATAACGAACCAATTTAATGTTAATTCCATAATCTATAGGCATGAAATTAACCCTTGATGGGATGATATGTCGTTAAATATAAACCAGTCAATCAAGCAGCATCAAATAGAATATTTAATTTGTATGCATATGTATGATAGGATAGTAAGGTAGTGAATTGTGACTTGAACAAACAAGACGAATCGCTTTAGGCACTTAAAATTCCTTATAAAAAGAGTTGGGTCAGTGTGTACGCATTTGTATATTGCAGTCGTCTGAAAAGTTCTAAATGTAATATTTGGGCAGAACTTATTTGTCGATTGAGGTGGCACACATTGTAGGGACTGGTTTAATGGTGTGAAAATCCCCTGTCACCAGTTCTGGTTTAGTTATTATGAGCTGGCGAAATTTTCGAATAAAAAATAAATTTGCAAAATTATCTAAAAAAAACATTTAAATTTTCCTAAATTGTATTGTCAACTAGACATTTTCGATAAACCATCTACTGGCTATTTAAAAAATACAATGTAACGTTTTACTTCTCCTCTCTCATCCTGTCGTCGTCCGTCTCTCGTCTCTTCTCTTCTCTCTCTCATATATATATATATATACCAAGTGCATATTATATATATATATATAATATATATAATAGTAAGCCTATGAATCAAAAGATTATCTACCTAAGTTTCTCCTAAATGGATCAATCAGTATAATTGTGACTATTAGGGTTTTGTGGAAAATACATTTTATTTCTAAAATTTGACCAGTTTTTTAACTGTCAAAGGAAACATAAAATTAGCATTATATAGTATATATATATATATATATATATATATATAATATACTATATATATATTATAGTATATAAATTTTCATGATTTTTGTAATATGATAACCGAAACCAGCAAAATATCGAGCATACCCGGTCAGGGATTCGTGTGATTCCTTTATCCTTTAGGTAGTAACATTAGAAATGCTCAAACTTAGAAAAATTCAATCCAACTTGCAACCAAATAAATCTTATAGTGTTAGCAATTCGTGTTGATCGTCATTTTTCAATCGTCTAAATTACGGATATAAAAGAAAACACATAAATATGAAATGCTATTAGAATCTGTCATTCTTATACTAACAATCAATGAATCTGAGAATAAAATGTCATATGAACATTTTTTGCAGAATGTCCAGTATTTCAATGGTTCTTTTACTTAAAAATAAAATAAATAAAATAAAAAAAACTAAAAAACTAAAAAAACTTTTTAAAAAAACTTGTAAAGTCTGATGTAATTATTCAGAACGGTGCTTATTTTTATAGAAAAAAATTAAAAATCGTTTTTTTTATCGATTCATTTTTTTGAGATTTCCAAAACAGAAATAGAGGAAGAGGCATTTGAAAAAAAATTTAACCTTAATATATTTACGAAAACTTATTTTAAACATAATTTCATCAACAGGTGAATAATTACTCGCGCCTTGTCGCTCGAGCTAGGTGTGAAATTTTCGTGAAAATTTGAACTGCGTTAGTTGTGTGATTTTCATATATAGTTTTTTTTTAGCCGGTAGTTCCATATTTGTTTTTTTGGCTACGTTAAAATTTCAATTAATTTAATGGTGTGAAATGTAAACATTGTTTTCGTTTATAATTTTCATTAGCTTATAGTATCCAATTTTTACACTAGACAGATGTGACTTTTTAAAGAAGTTCGGCTGTGATTTAACATCGATTTGAATTTTTATATAATCATCTTATTCTTTTTTCGTGGATCATTAGAATAAGGCAATCAACACTAACTTTTTATATTATTGTTTTTTCCGAAATATCAAATTTTTGATTATTAATTTTAAAGCATCGTGATTCAGTTTTTTTTTTTTTTTTAATTTCCAAGAAAATTTAAAGAAATCGAAATAATTAATTTATTGAAATTTACAAAGAGATTAAATTGAAATATAACGTTCATATGCTAAAACGGCACAAATATTACCTACATAAAAAAAACTGACAGAACTTCATTTGGTGAATTTAAAAGCTTTGAGAACATGTACGAATTGTATAAGTAATACACCAAAAAATTCTCTATTTGCTCGTTATGATGATGTAAATACTCTAAAATCATACAATATCGCTTTCTAATTAAACCCAGTTTAGATTAACTATTTATGTTGTGCAAATAATTTTACCCATAAAATATTTCATTGACAATTTCCTAGCATTATGCAATGAAAATAAAATAAATAATGAGAAAGGAATAAAGATAAGTAAAAAAAAATGTAACTTAACTAGGTATTTATCAAAACCACTTAAAAACCATTGTAGCAATATGTTTTAGTCTGGTAAACGATCTTCAGATTGGCTTATATTACCTGCTTTTTTCTATGGTCACGACAATCTAATAATGAACGGAGTTCACCTATGCTTAACCAGTGATATGAAGGCAGCAATGTGCTTGAAGCGTGACTTGACCGTAAGTCGTATGTTTGGAATATATTAGTTAATAAAAGATGTTTAAAAATCATGTGAAAGATAAAAACAAACAAAAAAACACAAATAACAGTTATATTGAGATATTCCGTATAAAAATTTTAAATAGTAATCGAACTTGTACAATACAAGTTTTAATGAAAGACAAATAAAACAGGCAATTCTATGGTGATTTTAACAGTTTCCTCTCTCACGTCTCGGAGTTTTTTGCCATTCATAAAAAAGCCGGGACTTTCCGAGAAATTAATAAAGTGGGAACACTAAGAAATATTCTTCAAAACCGGGGACTCTCCTCATCAAACTAGACGTGTGGCAAGACGATCGTCATGCAATCTGGTTCTTACTATGATTAATTTGGAGGCGGCAGATGTGTATACAAGAAAATTATGTTAAAGTAAATTCTTAAAATTGTTTGGTTCTGATAAATAAACTGGTTGGTAAAATGTTAAGCGTAATTTTAATATATATATACGTTGATATATATATATATATTAATCTTATATATATATATAATAATGTGTGTGTGTTTGTGGAGTGTGTTGTGTGTGTGTGTGTGTGTGTTTGAGAAATGAATAGCAAGGAAAGAAAGTTACAGAATGGATAATAAAGGATAATTTTAATCAATATCACTCACGTGTTTCTGGTCAGGGAGTTATCTAGGGTGTACATTATTCAAACTTATTATCATTATTAAATAACAAATGAAATGAAATAATAATAAATAGAAAAATGTAAATATTCCCGTAGCAAGACAAGAAAATTCGACCTTTTATCAAGAGTGAAATCTTTTATTTGAAATAAAAATCGTTTGGAAAAAGCGGAGAATTTTTTAAGTGTTTCCTGACCGACAACACGTGTAAGTAGTGAGTTATTGATTAAAATTATCTTTATTATTTCCCAATTCCGTACTTTCTTTGCTATTTATTCATTTCTTTCACATTACCGTCGGATTCAATTCCAGTTTTCATTTTTACAACACACCACACACATCACACAACACACACACACACACACATTATTATTACTGTATATATATATATTATATTATATATATAGTTTAAGTACATACATAAAACATGGGTTAAATATTAACCCATATTGGAGGGGAATAGCTGGATCATACTTTAAGCGAGGTAATTAGCGCTATGTGGAAATACAAATAGGATTATTTCTTTTGTTGTTATTTCTTTTGGGATTGTTCGAAAATTTCTTTCCGAACTTTCTCGTCCTGAGAAAAAGTTTTTTGTAAAAAGAAAAAGTTGCACTCGTGATGTAGGGCATTTATTTTGTAAAAGAATTGTTATATATATATATATATATATATATATATATATATTATATATGTGTGTGTGTGTGTGGTGTGTGGTGTGTGTGGTGTGTGACCAGTGCATTTTTCAACGATTTCTCTTATTAGCACATCAAACTCTTTTATTCATCTTTTAAAAACTTCTTAAAAAACAACATTTTTCACAAAAAAACTTTCTCCAGACGGAGAATGCTCGAACTAATTGAGAACCTTCAAAAATAATAACACAAAAGAAATAATTCTTATTTGTCTTATCACTTTTGTTTATATATATAGTATATGAGAGAGAGAGAGAGAGGGAGAGAGAGAACGAGAGAGGAAGAGAGAGAGAGAGAGAGAGAGAGAGGAGAGAGAGAGAATCTTATAAATGCTGACGTACAAAGATTCACTTGTAGTTAGTATTTAGAAATCGTGAATCCAAAAAAGTGATATTCATAAAGTTAGAGCATTTATAGTTGATAAAAAAAGTTTTCACTTTACCACGGTTCTCGTTTTTCAAGTATATATATATATATTATACTATATATTATATATATATAAGAATATATATATATAATTTGAAATTTATCAATACGAAAGCATTGAAAAACATGTCCACAACTGAGCAACATTAATAAGTCTGTTCCTACATGCTAATTAAATTAAATATATAATATATATATATATATATATATATATATATATATATATATATGGCGAAAGAATGGTATAAATACTCCTCATACGATCTCGCTCGGTGCGATTTTTTTCTGGTTTCTTAACTGGAAAATTACTCTTAAGTCGACAAGATATTGATTACATAGAAGAATTAGTTAAGAGAAGGAAATTATTCCGAGAGACGTGATGAGTCTATATATAAAAGAAATAATTGAAAACAACACAATTATGCTGTTAAAGGGAAAAGATTTTATAATCATATTCATAGCTAATATTGAACAATATTTCGATTTATATAAATATCTTCAGACTGTTTATACTCCGACTTAGTCGTCTCCGCCCTCTTGATAGCTACGGAGTATAAACTAGCTGCTAAGATGATTTTTATAAAATAAACCGAAATATTGTTCAATATTAGCTATGAATATTGATATAAAAAATCTTTTCACTTAACAGCATAATTGTTGTGTTTTCATATCCTTTATACCTTATACTCATAGAAAGATATTTAAAATGAAGACAATTGCATAGCTCCACACCATATTAAAGATGAATCTGAGAGGTGATTCGACCAATGAGACTGGGCTGCGAATACGGGTGGTTGAATGCCAAATAGAATATTATTGAATAAATCAATGTAAATTGGTTAAATACACGTTCGATCTTGATATATTTTAACATACTTGTATAGAATCAATAACACCCAGGGGCGGTTTAGCTCAGTCGGTAGAGCACCCGCCTATGAATCGCAAGGTTCCTGGTTGTACCGGTCCCGGCCAACCCAGCGTATTCAGTAGTACCAGATTGGTAACGGACGGTAGTATGGCGCTCAACCTCAGCAGAAACAATCTCCTAGCGAAAAGGCGAAAGACTCCATAGCTGTCGCTGATCCCGATAATAGGCCACTCGCCAACCAACCTTTTATTGCGTGTGTGCGTGTATGATAATATATATATATTATATATTATATATATTATATTGGAGAATATGTTGCTTATTGAAGTGGTACCTAATTTTTTGAAAATTAATTAATGATAATTAAGAATTAGGCGGAATAACCTATCAAATGTAAGGCCTAAACAAATACATTTGAATAGGTATCCGCCTAATCCATTAATTATCAATTAATTTAATTTTCAAAAAATTAGCGTACGACTTCAATTAAAGTACATATTCTCCAAAAAATTTGCGCTAAAAGAAGCCATATCAAAACATTGTTTGTTTGCTTTCTCTCATATATTATATATATATATATATATATATATAGTATATATATATATATTATATATCCAACTCGTTCACATTGGAGAAGTATGGGACATTGCAGAGGATCGAAATTCGCTTTTCTGTAGTTATGGATCTGTGCAACATAATCTTTGCAGACCATTACGCCACAATGGATATCTAAGTTAGGTTCGCTAAGACATGTCAATTGAGCGCTTCTCGCTCTATCAATGATATTGAGCAAGCTTTTACTTATGAATATAATAAACTTATATTATTATTATTAATTATTATTATTATTATATTATTATATTATTAATTCAATAAATTTATTATATTTATAATTTATAATATTTATTAATTAGGTAGTGTGTGTGTGTGTGTGGTGTGTGTGTGCTGTGTGGTGTGTGTGTGCTGTGTGTGTGTGGATAAAAGCTACAGATCTTAAATTAAATGAAACTATATTATTTCATTGAAAATTGCTTTCAAAACGAGAGTACGTCTCTTACATAGGATAATCACACAAACAAAGGTATGGGACTTAAATCCATTTAAACATTTTGGATATTCCTTCAATAGTCCACAATACAATGACTTTTGTCGATTTCATTTCTCATTCTATGTACCAAAGTTTCTTCTTCTTCTCATTCATCATCATCATCATTACGCAGGTTTTTTAAAGAAAGTGTTGGATGTATTTGCTATGTAATTATGTACATAAGCGTTTCTTTAAAAAGTCGTCGGGGGCCTTAAAGTCGGTATCAGCTAATCACCGAGGAGTCTGATACCCTTTTCACTAGCGCGGAGACCAAGAGATTGTTTTACGTCTGAGGTGGAGCACTACACCTACCGTCAGCTCCCCCCCCCCCCCCCCACTTTACCACACAGATCTTTGTGGCTATTCATACGCTGAGTTGGCGGGGACCGGTATTCGAACTAGGAACCTTGTGGTTCTAGCGAAACGACTCTACCGACATGAGCTAACCCGGCTCTATGTACAAAAAAAAAACATTATATCATCATAGGCTCCCATGCGTTTTTTTTTTTTTTGTTTGGAAGAGTCTGACCGGTTAAATATCAATTCATTTATTGAATGCTAAACATTTAATTTCATTATTTTTGGCATAAATGAAAAATTACTTTCAATTAGTAAGCACTGTAAAAAAATATTTATTTTAAAGTAATCGCCAGTTTAATTGGAAAAAAGAAAGAAAACTTATTCTTTTAATCTCTTTTTAAATAGACGAAAATTCATAATTTGAAATATTAAATCCATTTATTATTTAGGCTTTGTTAAGTTGACTTCAGGTTATTCCAGATTGTTTGTTTTTAATTATCGGCCTTAGTACAAAACTAAACACTAAACACTGTTGCGTGTATTTGTAAAAACAAAAAAAACGTTTCTATACACAAAAACAGTTTTGTGATCTCTTACTACTGAACATACAGCTACCACATGAGGAAGATTTTACCTAGTGTAAACAACAATGTTTATTCTTATAGAGATTCAACAAAACTGTATTTTGTGTATAGAAACGTCTTTTGTTTTTACAATACACGCAAACAGTGTTTAGTGTTTAGTTTTTACTAAGGCCATTAATTTAAAAAACAACAATCTTGGAATAAATGGAATCAACTTAAAACAAAAACACTAAATAATAATATGGATTTAATATTTCAATTATGAATTTTCGTCTATTTTAAAGAGATTAAAAAGAATAAGTTTCTTTCTTTTATTCCCCAATTAACTGGCGATTACCTTTAAAATAAATATTTTTTACAAGTGCCTTACGAATGAAAGTATTTTCAGTGTATGCCCAAAAAATAAGAAAATTATGTTTACATTCAATAAATGAATTGATATTTATACAC
>CM042147.1:105307614-105312614 GCA_023376005.1 Doryteuthis pealeii | reverse complement strand
TTGAATTTAACGTAGCCAAAACAAATTATGACTACCGGTTAAAAAAATTATATATGAAAAATCAACTAACAGTCAAATTTCACGAAAATTTCCTGGTAATTATTCACCTGTTGATGAAATTATGTTTAAAAATAGTTTTCGTAAAATATATTAAGGTAAAATATTTTTTACAAAGCCTCTTCCTCTATTTTGTTTTGGGAAATCTCAAAAAATGAATCGATAAAAAACGATTTTTAATTTTTTTCTATAAAAATAAGAGTCTGAATTATTACATCAGATCTTACAGTTTTTTAAAAAGTTTTTTTAGTTTTTTTAGTTTTTTTTATTTTATTTATTTTTATTTTTAAGTAAAAGAACCATGAATACTGAATTCTGCTAAAAAATGTCATAATGACATTTTATTTCAGAATTCATGATTTTAGTAAGAATGACAGATTCTAATTAGCATTTCATATTTTATGTTCTTTATATCGAGAAATTTAGACGATTGAAAAATGACGATCAACACGAATTGCTAACACTATAAGATTATTATTTTGTTGCAAGTTGGATTGAAATTTTTTTCTAAGTTTGAGCATTCTAAAGTACTACTCTAATAAGGATAAAGGAAAATCGGGTTGTGGTATGCTGTTTTTGCTGGGTTTCGGTTATATATACAAAAATAATGAAAATTAATATTATATATATATATTATATATATATATATATATATATATATATATATATATATATATATATGCTAATTTTATGTTTCCTTTTGACAGTTTAAAAACTGTCAAATTTTAGAAATAAAATGTATTTTCCACCAACCCTAATAGTCACAATTATACTGATGATCCATTTAGGAGAAACTTAGGTAGATAATCTTTGATTCATTAGGCTTACTTAATTATATATATATATAATATATATTATATATATATATATATATATATATGAGAGAGAGAGAGAGAGAGAGAGAGAGAGAGAGAGAGAGAGAGAGAGAGAGTAAAAAGTTACATTGTATTTTTAAATAGCAGTAGATGGTTTATCGAAAATGTCTAGTTGACAATACAATTAGGAAAATAAATGTTTTTAGATAATTTTGCAAAATTTTAATTTTTTATTCGAAATTTCGCCACTCATATAACTTAAATCCAGAACTGGTGACAGGATTTTCACACCTTAAACCAGTCCCTACAATGTGTGCCACCTTTTCATCGACAAATAAGTTTCTGCCAAATATTACATTAGACTTATTCAGACGACTGCAATATACAAATTGGTACACACTGCCCAACTCCTTTTATAAGGAATTTTAGTGCCTAAAGCGATCGTCTTGTTGTCAAGTCACAATTTCACTACCTGTTACTATCCTATCATACATATCAGTACAAATTAAATATTCTATTTTGATGCTTGCTTTGATTGACTGGTTTATTTTAACGACATATCATCCCATCAAGGGTTATTTCATGCCTATAGATTATGGAATTACATTAATTGTTCGTTAATATTTACTTTTTATCTGTAACAATTTCTTAAGAGTTTTTTTTACACACCGGTTCCTATCGAATATGAATAATTTTAAACAAATCTATTTGACCCAAAGATATAACCTAAACAGGTACTAAAACTCCGTGTCAGAGTGGACCTGAGAGTAATGGCAATGGAGGGGTTACCACACACTCCCCAAATCTCCACAACTGGAGCCTCACCATCAGATACAGTTTTGTATCCCACCCAGAGTGTCTTACCCCTCTGCAGGAGATACAGGCAGCATATTCTAAGCCTCGCCGACAGGGCGTTTTAATGCTTGACAATGTCATGATTTATTGAAAAGCCACGTCCCTTTTCTTGTAAAGTATGGATGATCAAAAGCATAATAATCTGTTGTTTTATGTAATAAATTCTCGGACAAGCGACGTTTTTATATCGGTTTTCTTGTGGGCCTCCATAGAAAAAAATATCATCCTATAAAAAACTGACAAAAAAAAAAAAAAAAAAAAGAAGACTTGTAAAGTATTATTTAGAAATATACCTCTTTTTTTATCCAATCAAATTCATCAATGAGTGAAAGAATTTAATCTACGGATGTCATTTTAAACCTTTAAAAAGTTTTACCTGAATTTTTTCCTTTTATTAACCACATCCTTAGAAGATGAAGATACGAATATGAATAAAGTTTTAAAAATGCCTAGAAAAGCAATAGTGTATGTTATTTTACCGTTTTATTTAACTTGAAAAAAAAAAACTGTTATAAAAAATGTAAACAAAATTCAATTCTCCATGGAATTATTTTTTTTTAAAATTGTAAAAATCATTCACCAGAAAATGACAGAGATAGAGTTATCACATTGCAACAATACAATACAATAAAATGATATTAATAAAAACATGTCTTCAGAATTTTGAGAGGAAAATGTCTTTTAAAATAATTCTCATCTTTTATTGCTTTAAATACCGAAAGTTTTTATTAAATTCTAATAATTAACCGATTTGAAAGAATTTTTAAAAATAGTGCTTTAGCTTGAGAGTGTTTTTGTACATAACTAATTAATACCCTAATCAACAGTATGGACTCATTATTCCATTAACAAATGCGATTAATAGTAGAGTAAATAATTAATGAAAGTTTTTGTTATTCTTATAAAGCTTATTAACTATTTGATTATTTGATTATAATACTGAGTGAAGCAGCATATAAAAAAGATGGAGTTAATTAGTAATAACGTGTGAAATAATGTTTCTGCACTAAATGCCCTGTAAGATAATTTATAGTTGTTGAAATACAAACTATTATCAGTGTGATGAAATAATTTCTGAATGTCAGGACACGCAAAGCGTAGTTATGCTGGATTATTGAATAATGAGAATTAAAAGAATGAAAAAGAAAATCTTATCATGAGTTGCGTCGTATTTTAAACGAGAACATACAAAAATTTATAGGGAAAAGATTTTACAGATAAAATAATGTTCATTCATCAATAAATCGAAAGCGTAAAGATGTTATTTAGGAATCAACAATTCAAGCGTTAACCCTTTGCCTCCATTTAAACCGTTCACAGCGACTCTTCCGCCACTGCACAAACCACACCCAAGCAAAGTACAAAGCTGATGGTTAGTTCATTATAATTAAGCAAGAAGGGCTCAGATTACAACAATAATATGACTTTATTTCTATAGAATCAGTTATGAGGTGAATAGATTGTGAATTTTGAATATCCCATCATACAGGTAAAAAATATCAAGAAAATTTGGTACAGCCATGGGGGAAATTTTGGTAGGGAAAGAGTTTAAGACATATTTGACAGTACCAAAGTAACTCCTCTGACATACCCCCCCCCACACACACACAAACCAGGGAATTAACCGATTTTAATGAAATTTTCAGTGTGATATATTAACAAATGAATGTTATAATGCATTAGTTATTCTATTTAAGAACTTTCACATTTTTTCAGGTCAGTTAACTTTGACCACCTCTATTTTTGGGGCGTAACATATATATTAGGTATTTAAGGTAGACTCTATTTTTTGTAAATTAAAAAGACTGGAGATATGAAATGAATGAAAACTATTTTTAATCGAACACATTTAGAAGAAAATAAATGATAAAAATAAAAAAATAAAAATTTCAAAAAAAATTTTTAAAATCATTTTCAAATTTTTAAATGACTCTGATATACATGAAATATAATTTTCTTTGGGATTATCAGAAAAATAATTCTATAACCATTTTTACTGCTCAAATAGGCTGTCAGTTTAAACTGAGATTTAAATTAATGGTCCTTTATAGCTGACAAAATCTAAACATGTTATTAAATAAATATTTTTCACCAATCTAATGATAGAAATTTTAATGATAGAAATTCAACGTTTTTAATTTTAAATGAATTTATTTTATTAAATTTTAAAAAATCGACTAAACATATGAAATATCATTAATATTTATTTTAATACCCTTTAAATTTTGACTTTTTCCCTTAAAAGTAGTGATTCTGGTTTAATGTTTTCACATAAAATGTTTGAAACCTTATTAAAATCGGATAATTCACTGATTCTTGTTATTTTTAAAAAACTTTTTTTAACAATCAAGGTTTGTGAATCTGTACTGTAAAATAATAACTCTACTTCTGGACTACCATAGAAGTAAGATATTTAGTAGGAAATATTAAAAACACTTGGGATTTGTGAAAAAATTGGGTTGTATTTTTGCGTATTTTGAACAAAAAAATAGCATATTTAATATTTTTTATTGATTTCTAAGAAGTATTTGAATGTTTTAAGTACGTAAAGTTGTTTACAAAAGCCGTAATTTTATTTGGCGAATTTAATGTTTAAAATGTATTAAAATTGTATTACATATGTAATATTATTTTGCCTTTTTTTTACTGATGCTCATTAACATACTATTAATATTTTAATAGTAACATAGTTGTTTTATTTAAAAACTTTAACAGACCCCACCATATATTTAAGGCATTATGTAGATATATATATTGAGTCAGACTCAAATTTTTTATGTAAATAAAAAGAGGAAAGATTAAAGATATAAAGGAAACGAAAAAAATAACTTTCTTAATTGAGTGGAAAGTGAAGAAAAAATATTAAAATTCAAAAAATTAAACTAAAAAAAAATTATTTTCAGGGTTTTAATTACTCTGATGTACATGAAATATCCGAAAAATAATTCTATATTATTATTTCTTCTGCTTGAATACGAGGAGGGTTTAATTTTAAACTGTGATTTAAATTACTGTTTTGTTATAGCCCAAAAATCTTAGCATATTATTAAATAAATACTTTTTTTACGAATCTGTAGATATTAAATTTTAATACTAGAAATTGAACGGCAATAAATTTAATGAATTTTATTTATTAATTAGGCACAAAAAATGTTCCTCTAGAAAACGCTATGGATGCAGCAACAGTAATAATTATTTTTAAAGAATTTCAATTTGTTTCCTTTATCCTTTAGGATAAAACTTGCTTCCTGAAAGAAATAGGAAAATTTTTAT
>CM042147.1:105280114-105302614 GCA_023376005.1 Doryteuthis pealeii | reverse complement strand
GAATTCGATTTCCGTTTAGATTGGTTGCCTAGCCAAGGTTAAAGAGCCCAGTCCGACCTATTATTTATCTATAGCTGGGGGAAGATACTTGGATTCATACTTTTTCGAAGTGTATTAACGCGATGTGAAATGCAAACAAAATGCCTCGTCCACGAATTATATATAGAATATAATTGGTAAACCAATTGTAAAATATACATTGTTTAGATATGTAAGAGATATAAATGACTTTATGAGTCTATGGTGAATGAATTCGGATTGCACTTGTTGTCATGTTGCCTGAATGCTGGTTGATTTCCTCGGCGTTCTGCACTCAACAATATCACTGAGTGAGTCTGTTCACGGCTGGTTTTCCTACGTAACTGGAGCCTGTGATACTGGATCGAGAACCACGAGAGGCCTGAAGAAATAAAGTTTTTTTTTCCATTCTGAGATGACAAGTCTTTTTTTATATAAAATAATACCTGCAACGATGTCTTCTCTGTGGGTAACGATTAAATCGGTGACGGTTCGACGCATCCTTGCTAATCAGATCGTAAACTGACTAGGCCATGTAGGAATAGTTGTGTACAGACTATGTGGAATAATATACAGGTACACAAATCAAAGTAACAAGGGAAAAGCACATGTACCTTTTAACCAATTTTATTAACATGTAAAACACAACTAGACACAACAATATAACGAGTACTTAAAGGCAGTACTTACAGTTATTTATCTCCCTCACCGAGGAGGTGCTCAGGTGGTGTATTCGGCTAATACTCCCTCTCTGAGGGATTTTCTTCAGTCATAGTTGACTGAGTGGCGAGAGCCCGATTCTACGGGGCCGAAACCAATTAAGAGAAAGTTCTTACCACCTGACAAGGGACGTTAATCTCCCTACTTCCTGTCCCCTGGGCACAGGAGAGTTCTAGCCCTACAGCCACTTTTGGACAAATTTATTTTTGTACCAATTACGGTTGAAACGTCCCATGTCCTGGATTCTAGAACAGCCTCCCTGCTCTAACAGAATGGTTCAAGAACTCCGAGAGACTGAATGGCTATTTCAAAGAGTTTCCTTTGCCATTCTTCGGGGTAAAGCATTTTCGATTCTTTCGGCCGGAATTGTGAATCGGAATTTACTTTCCTCCTTATTTAAAAAAAAACAAACAACAACCTTATTAACTACATCACTGACTCGATACTGATACAGAATAGTATTAATACAAATTGTTAGTATTCACTTGCCAATAGAGAAATATATTTTTGGAATAAATTGCCTAATCAGATCAAAAACAGCAATAGCGTAAAAAATAAATTATAATATAATAATTTATATATTATAAATTAATAAATTAGATTTATTAAAATAGATAATAACCAAAGATTAATTTGGGTGATTTCAGAAAAAATGGTTAGAAAAAGAATTTAAGAGGGCGTTTTTTTTTTTTTTTTTTTGGGGGGGGGGGGTTACTATCGGAGGAATTACTTAACAGAATTTGATCTGTATATAGATATTATATTAACAGTGTATATGTTCTGTACAAAGATTCTTTTTTGCTTATTTGTTTTAGGTGGATATGAGAAAATAGAAAAAAAAGGTGAGATTTCCAAGGGGACATGACACACAAATAATAGTAAATGAATGCTTTCGACTTTTTTTTGTTTTTTGTTTGTTTCTTGTTTTTGTTTTTGTTTTTTTTTATTTTGCCAGAGACTCTGAGACCAGTGGTTGCTTAATATTCAGTGAATGTGTTGAACTATTCTCTTGTGTCTGTTTATACCAGAATCAGAATATATATTCATATTATATTCTGAAGTTAATATTGTTCTGTAAAAATATTAACGAAGTTTTGTAAAGATTTTTTTTAATTGAGTGAAACTTAAAAAGATGTAACGATTTTAACATTTTTCGTTTGTTTCTTGGCCGGTTTGTTAATTCCGAGTAATCAATAACATTATGTAATTATTTTCTATTTCCAGTTTGAAGAGCTACTTATAAACCTAAATAGTAATGTTTAATTAAATTTAAATAATTATTTTAGTAAGACAAATAATTGTTTATTTGCTTCTTGTTGTTTTTACGTTGTTTTTTTTTCTTTTTAGGGGGTTACTTTTCAATTGAAATTTGAGAATTTAAATTACGTACTATTACTTAAAACTTACACCGCCCTGTGGGCGTTAGAATGCACCGACTGCTCCTCTGCAGAGGTGTAAGACTCCCCCAATGGGGCTACCAGTTTGCCGTGGGTGGCGACCCGTGATGCTTAAGGACGGAGTCTTGGTGGATGAGCAGTCCATGACACGCAACACTCCACTTAGAACCTTACTTAGGCTAGACGGGCGGTCAGAGAGGCCCCTCCGATCAATCGGCTGGTCATGTCAAGCCCTAGCACCTATATGATTTTCCTAGACCTATTGCCCTTATGCCCAACCCCTTTTTATCATATCGGTACTAGAAGGCGGTGACTGAGGGTCTTACATGTCCTGGGAATGACGGTAAACTCTATCTGATGGTGAGGTTCCAGTTTTGGAGGTTTGGGGAATGTGGAGCACCCTTTCATCACCATTGCTCCCTGGTCCACTCTGGCCCGGAGTGGTAGTACCTGTTAGGGTCCCATCTATGGGGTAAATAGAAAAAATGTATTCATAGAAAAATTGTATTATCCATTAAGAATTATTTATTTCAAAACTTATCGGCATTAAATGACCCATTGAGGTTGATATGCCGTAAACAAAACAAAACAAAACCATAATTTAAACTTACAGTAATATGTCTTCTCTCTGATTATTGTTCAATGCTGAAGACCCCTTCTCGATGAGATCCCTTTTTCTTATGACTATTTTTCCGCGGAGTCCAATATGTTCGCATACACAATTATTGATATAGATTTTTGCAATATATACATTCAGTTTTTGCATTAAAAATGTATCATCATCAGTTATGGAATCGGTGGTACTGGACTAGGCTGTTTGTATTTCACATCGAGCTAATAGTCCAGGAAATTCTTTGTCCACCCTATCTCCAAATATGGTAAATAGTAGGACAGATTGGGCTCTTTAATTTTGATATGGCAACCTGTCTTGGAGAAAGAAATATCTGTTTGAAAATTATTAGTATTTGATAGGAATACTTGAATTCATATAACCGTGTGCAAATTATTTCTATCAAATATTATTATTTTTATTAAAATCATTATTAGTTACTTGAAACTATATAATTGCTTTCAAAAGAAATAAAAAGACTGTCTTCGGCATTAAATAACCCAAAAAGTGTTGACATCCATAAAACTAATGAACCAACTATCCAACAACCAGCTCTTTCTGTCCCTCTTATATCTCCGGTTCGGATTTGTCACGTGAGAGTATTGTACTCATAGACAACAATATCTAACAATTTATATGATGCGTCATGCGCTAGCCACACTCGAGTATCCATTCCTTATGTTGTGGCAGTTATTTCCCAGTCTTACGCGTACGGGATCGAAAGAGTTCAGGGCAACCGTCTTTGTGACCGAGCGTTTAACTCTTTAAATTATCACCCAATCGGCGGAGCTAAGAATACACTGGCTGTATCCTCTACAGAGAGGTAAGACCCCACACCAAATGAGTGTCCTGAATATGACTCTGAACTGCATCTGATGATGAGGCTCCAGTTCTTGAGAGTGTTGACTACAACACCATTTTCATCACTCCCAGGCCCACTCTGACACAGAGATAATAGATCTGTTTAAAAAATATTCATATTTGATAGGACCGCGTGCAAAAAAAACTCTAAAGAAACAACCACACATACACATAAAATATAAATATAAACATACAATGAATGTAATTGCTTAACATTTTGGCATTAAATAACCCTATACGGTATTAACATGCCGTTAAAAATCAACCAATCAACCAATAAAACCAGTAAATTTCTCCGAAAGTTATCTTCGTAGGTTGGGTTGTCTATAACTACTGTTTTCAGGGCTACAAGGAAGTTTAAATAAAAGTTGTCAAAAAACGGCTTCGTTCTTTTGAAACACCCTGTATAAATACCCATGTGCGCATATGTGTGCCTGCACAATTGTTTCTTTTTGTTGGGGGGGGGGTGCATATATACATACTTGAATTTTATGTATGTGCATCTGTATTTTTTCGAATATTTTTGTAACCTAACAAAGGTTACTAAATGATAAATAACCAAATGGAGGCTGGAAATAAAATGGAATCTTTATAACATTAACAAAATACAATACTGCCAGCGGTGTGAAGAAAGATAAACCATGGCTAGTGGTATCAGACTACTCAGTCAGTATAATACTCCCGTATTTATGAGGATTGGGACATACCCATTAATGTTCATAGGTTGAGTATATAACAAATATATATGATTTAAATGCCTTATGTATAGCGTTGGTAGTGTGTTTCTGCACTTACCATTCTGATATGAACGCATTGTGGGCGTTAAAGTGTGTGTACTATGCTAGTCACGTGACCAAATGTGGTCCTATTATATACCTACATTGACATCAGCACACAATTGGTGAGAGTGAGACTTCAGAGATAAGAGAGTTCTTCACTAATATATATATATATTATATATATATATATATATATATATATATATATATATATATATTATATATATTAGATATATAGAGACAGAGACAGAGACAGATTAGAGACTTACTTGGTTAGGAGTTGGCCTTACTTTATTACTTGTTGACATCTTTACTCTTCCAGTTGCCATGTTCCTGTCTAGTTTTCTTCTAGCTGTTTCTTCTTGAGACCCTCTAAGAGCTTCTGTTGGAATTTGCTGGTGTTTAATTAAATTAACTACAAGACATTTTTTTGTTACTTGATCAAGTTTTTATTTGATCTTTATGCCCAATTATCACCGCGTGGGGAGAAGTGTGAAACAGTCATGCTCTATTTATCTCATGTGTGTCTACTAAAACCATTTTGTACCAGACTCATGAGGCATGAAACGATAATCCTTCATTTTTCTATGATCTAGAAATAACAATTTTTTCGCTTATTTCTTTCACACGTTCACTTTAATAAAATGACAAATCTTCCACTTGAATCCATAATTTTGACCTTTCTAACAAATATGCGGAATTGAGTGGGAGGGGGGGGTCAAGCTGACACTGACTAATTGGATTCCACAATTTATTTACGCCTTAATCTATTTTAATACTACTAGGGTGAGTCAAAACTTCTGCAACAGTTTTTGGTCCTTGCTAGTTTTGCGGCACGTATATCACGTGACCGAAGCAATTCAAGTAATGTGGTTGGTAGTCTCATGATAATTGTGCACTGACACTTTGTGCATTGCTTCATTACGTATGGGATTTAAAAATGGACGTGCAACATAGTCTAATTTTTGAACTTGTAATTTACGAATTCGCACTGGACCATAACGCCGCGAAGCAACCCAAATATTTGTTGTGCGAAAGGTTGTGACGAAATAGATCAAAATACAGTAACCATCGCCATTACTCCCAAGTCAGTGTTAGAGTCTCATCTATGGGCAAGATAGATATTTTTGCAAATTATTCATATTCGATAGGAAGTACCGTATGCAAAAAGAAAACTCTTAAACAACATCACAAAAGATGTAAACATGAACGTACAATGAATGCGATTACCTAACATCAAGACATGAAATAACCCTAGACTAATTGACTGCCGTTAAAATCAATCAATGGGAATACTTTTATAAATAACCACCTCCTGGAGAAGCACTTCCCTGTCGGCTGAAGCAGAAGAATACGCCGACTGCACCTCTGCAGACGAGTAACCTCCCCCAATTGCGGCCACCTGTTGGCCATGGGTGGCGACCCGGAATGCCTAAGGATGGAACTCTGGTGGCTGAGTAGTCCATA
This sequence comes from Doryteuthis pealeii, assembly GCA_023376005.1. Classification (NCBI taxonomy): domain Eukaryota; kingdom Metazoa; phylum Mollusca; class Cephalopoda; order Myopsida; family Loliginidae; genus Doryteuthis; species Doryteuthis pealeii. The sequence goes on along the minus strand of CM042147.1, from coordinate 105,296,762 downwards.
ACATGTAATTTTGACCCTTACTTAGGCTAAACGAGCGTTCGGAGAGGCCCCCTCCGATTAATCGGCTGATCATGTCAAACCCTAGCACTAATATAATTGTCCCCACCCTATTGCTCTTACGGCAACCCCTCAACCCTTTTATCATATATGTGCTAGAAGGCGGTGGCCGAGGATCTTGGTGTTTTGGGTATGACGTTAAATTCTAACTGATGGCGAGTTTCTAGTTCTGGAGGTCTGGGAAATGTGGAGCACCCCTTCATTACCATTGCTCCCATGTCCATTCTGACCCGGAGTGGTAGTACCTATTAGGGTCCGATCTATGGGCTAAATAAAACAATGAGTTTTAAAAATTTGTTAAATATTGAGTTTTAAAAAATTGAATATTCATCAAGTATGAATAGAAAAAAAAACGTCTTCGGCATAAAATAACCCAACAAGGATTGACAATCCGTAAAATCCAACAAACCAAACCAAACCTGGAGAAGCAAACGATTTACTCGAGTAAGTATTGCTTTCAATGCTTTTCAATTCGACTGATTCAATGAACAATGTTCAGAATTAGTTGAGATAAAGCCCATAATTTTCTATCTATCTCTCTTTCTCTCTCACCCCCCTCTCTCTCACACTCACACACAAATAAACACACACACACACACACACACACACATACACACACACACACACACACACACACACACACATATATATATATATATATATATATGGGTGTGTGTGTGCGTGTAAAAGGAATGACTTACCGGTACAAATATTGGGTTGGTCTCAATATTTGGTTGGTATAAGTGCTACTCGGGTAAGTCAGCGTTATAACAAATATAAAGTGCTCAATACGTAAGTAGAGAGGATTTATTATTATAGTGTCTACAGCGTTCATTAATGTGAAACTGTTTTCAACGATCATAATTACATGAACTCCCAAAGATCCTTATGGTGAAACTCGAGTAAGTTATTTCTGTACACACTATAATAATAATAATAATAATAATAATATATATATATATATATATATATATATATAATGTGTGTGTGTGTGAAAAGAGAGAGAGAGAGAGAGCGAGAGAATTATTAATCTAATGATTATCTGTAGGAAGATTGTGTTGTGCCGAGAGCTGCCTAAAAATACGCAATTAATATAGGATCGACCCCCATCTACAGGTGCTATGACAACTTGATTGATTTTAACGGCATGTCAACCCGTCGAGGTTTATTTTATGTCTAGAGGTGAGCTAATCGCATTTATATTTATATTTTTGCACAGTTGTTTCTTAAAGGTTTATTTTTGCACTGCCATATCAAATACGAATAATTTCTAAACAGATATATTTGATCCATAGATGTGATCCTAACAGGTATTACAACTCCGGGTCTGAGTGGACCTGGGAATAATAACAATGAGGATTTCTAGAACCATCTCACCATCAGATGCAGTTTAGTGTAATAGCCTAGGCTTCTCTCTTTTTGGTGTTGGTGTTGGAATTAAACATCAGCAGGGAATACAGTCAAAGTATGTAGATATGGTCAACATATCTAACTCTGGTTTCGGCCCGGGACCGTACAAGTTAACATCATTGATCTCAGGGGCCATCCCCCGAGGCAATACATGCCCCTCGATTTAAAGGGGCGGGTCTGGGTTTATTGCCCAGTGCCTGAGGCGTCCCTTGAGGGGGAATGCCGACGGATCAGCGCATTTTTGCACCTGCCACCCATGAGCTTCGGTTTGTGGGTGTCCCACATTAATAGGGTCTTGTGCCTAACCCGTACAAGTGGGGGTACGCGGTAAATATCTCTAACTCCGGATTCGACCGAGGTGTCCAAGGGCTTCGACCCTCGACCATACAAGATAACATCGTTGATCCCAGGCAATACCTGCCCCTCGATTTAAAGGGGTGTGGCTGTATGTATTGTCCAGTGCCTGCGGCGCCCCCTCCCACCCTTGATGGCGAATGCCGATGGCGATATAGCAACTAGCTCGACTTTCAAACAGATCTACAATTAGGTACATACATCTACGTATTCTGAACGTGTTGTCGACAATTCTGAAGGGGCAATTTTAGCTCTTTATCTATTAAAGTGAAATGATATATCTCCTGAGAGGTTTGCATTTGTTTAAATATGATTTTATAGGTATTCTCCGACTCATCTCATTAATTTCTGGGGAGAATCAAAAAGTTACCTGATATTCTCCGAGTGCTACTCACCGGATTTGTCTCTGTGGCTTGGAGCACAGCCTCGGAATCCTCGGTTTTAGGTCCACTTGCCCTTGCCTGATCGTCGAGGTTCTTACATCCAGAGTGATCTCTATACTCTCCAGATTTCCAGAACTGGAGCTTCACCATCAGATACAGTTTAGTGTCATACCAGGACCCTTCTTTTAGGAGGGATCTTACCCCTGTGCAAGGGTTACAGTCAGAGCGTATATTATGCACAGTCGACAGGGTGATCACATAGTAGAGGAATCCTATGATACATTATACTGTATAATTTCTAGATAATTCTTAAACATTCTTTTTATACTGCCAGTAAATTTTCAATTACTTGTTAATCAGATTTTCCAGTCAATATGAAAAATATTTAGGGTATTTAAAATTCTGTAATTGGATGTATAACAAAAGAAGTAGAAAGTGTATCTGGTGTAATTTGCATGTTTAGATAGAGAGATTATTCAGCGTCGACAGTGAATGTGTTTTTAACAACCGAAGTGAATAGTTTAAACATTTGTATTTTGGTTTTCATATATGTTTGTTGATCAGGCGAGCATTTGAGAATTTTTTTATTTATTTTATTTTGCTATAGTACAAATTTTAAACATGCACACATAAATATTGTACGCGTGTAATGTTCAAACAGTATTCAGAGAAAACAAAGTTAGCTTAGAAACCTTTGTATTACACGATATAACCTTCTCACATTTATTACGTTTAGTGCTGATTCATTTTGATTGTCCTCGATCTCTTATTACAGTAAAGTCACGCTGAAAGCACTCATGTCCCACTTGATCACTGAAGTTAAGCAATGATGAGCCTGGTCAGTACTTAATTGGGTGCCACTTAATCAACCACAGGTACTGTAAGCAACACTTGAGTCTTTGTTTATCAAAATGACTTGATTCAGCATTAAATAACCCGAAAATGGATTACGGTCAAGTCACACTGAAATCACTGGTTTCTGCTAGAGCTCTGAAGTTAAGCATCAATTAGTCTGTTCAATACTTAATCAAGTGATTAATTAAGCAACAACAGATACTGTAAGCAACCTAAGTCCTTTGTTTATCAAAATGACTTGATTGGCATTAATAACCAAAAACAGGGTTGATATGCCGTAAAACAAAACAACCAGCCAACCGAATCTCTTGCGTTGTTGTAAAGTACCCATTATAATTTGTTTAGCAAACAGAACATTTTCATAAACCACACACACAAATACGATTCACTTGTTTCTTCTGTAACATCGCAGGAGGTGTCTTGCTGGCGCTTATTCCCGGACAAAATTCAAAACCCCTCGATAGTCGTTCCTGTCCGAATAAGGAACAAAATTGATTAACACGGCTTATTATTTTGTGATTCCCGCGCGTTTATTAAATGTTTGCATCAAGCCCGGCCTTGATTGTGATGAGAGTTTTCACATCATCATTTTAGAGGAAAAAATTCCTCAATGCAATTCATAACTGTTGAAGACCAAGAAAAAAGAGGTTTCTAAACGGCGAGCCCATTAAAATATGCCCGACTCTCTTTTGTGGTTGGACCGCAACTCTAACATCTTTCCCTTATTCTGATCATGTGACTTCTTTCAGCCAATCAATCAACACACATCCGTGATTCCAAATCGTTACTTTTCCTATTGTATTCAGTTCACACTCTGGCTCAAAACCTTTGACCTTTCAGTCATCAAGCACCGCCTCTGCAGATGTTTCATCTCGCGGCCAAACACCGTTACCAGGCTTTGTACTCGATAACACATTACATCACATTTTTTTCGCTTATGTGGAAGTCACACATAAAATGACTAACAAAATCAACCTGGTGCAAATTATTTTCAAACCCAACTGGTCTGCTACCTCTGACTGATATGTATGTGCGGTGGGGGTGGGTAGCCTTTAGCGCAAAATTCAAACAAAAAACTTTATAAATCACTTTTTACACCTACGATGCGAAGACAATTAATTCGTTATATTCTTTTTTTTCTTTTTTTAAGTTTAAAAAAATATTTCTGTACGATTAGTTACGTTGTTCCTGATTCCTGTTTATTATCCGAAGAACATGATAAGTATCCTCCACCGCCTCTTTAAAGAAGAAATAAATTTACATAAAAAAATCATCCCCTCTTCCCAATTAGTATGCATACCAAATTTGGTTGCTGTACATCAAACCGTTTGACCATCAATAGAAGACAGACAAACAAACTTTTCTGTATTGTTAATATAAATTCAGTATGAAATATTTCTCGAATCTATTTGGATTTAACATAGCGTTAATACCCTCGAGAAAGGCATGAATCTTGCTATTCTCACTCCAGCTATGGGTAAATAGGGCAGAATGGATTCTTTAACCGTAGTATGACAACTGGTCATCAAAAATCTGATGAAACAGACCTGGAGAGGGATGGGTTCCAACAGGCTATACCTGCCTAAGACACACTATATGAGTAGCAACCCCACGACCAAACCAGATTATGAGAATAGTGAAGATAATATAAAATATATAAGTAGAATGTGATTATGGAGGCGTGTTGTATAATGGTTATCGTTGTAAGAAATGGACATGGTGACCAGAGTTCAAATCCTGGACGAGGCTGTATGCATTTCACATAGCACTAATACCCTAGGGAAAGTATGCCTCGAACAATTCTCTCTCCGGTTATGGGTAAATAGTAGGGCTCTTTTAACTTGCTTATGCAACCAGTCTAGAAGGAAAATCTAAATTCAAACCAAACCTGGAAACTAATGAGCTCCACTTGGCTATTCGTGCCTAAGACACGCTACATGAATAGCACCCCTACGACCAAACCAGATTACGGGATAAGTTTTCTCTTATTTTGTCACTTTATACAAACTAACATGACTGAAAAATAACATCTTCAATGCATTTCTCAACGTTTATTACATGAAATAATCGATCAATCGGGACTGTTTTATTGGGCGTCAACTAAAAGAAAAGCAGTTAAAAACTCAGAGACATTATGCGCAAATGTGTTTTGCTATCTGTGAAAGCATGACTATTGAAAAAGATGAAGAGTTATGTTCACACCAATTCAAATACACGTGCCTTTGCACACTTGTAGATAAACAGAGGAAAGAGAAAATGTAGAAAACGTCGATTGAAAGAGACATTGCACAGTATTGAATGACTAGATATCTACAAAATCTTTACAGAAAAAAAATAGGGAAAAGTAGTTTTTTTTTTAAATCCAAACCGAAAATTAAACTTGAGAAAAGGTTGAAATAAGAAGAAAAGGTGGGACTTTAAATGATTTTTTTATGTTTGTTTTAATTTAACTGTTAGAATTTAGCATAGAATATTTTTCAGTCATCAATACTTCCATGATGAAACATTTTTACACATTAGTATTATCTACGTTATTCGGACTATTGTCTCATCTTCATTGTTATCTGTCCAACGTTTCGGCCGATATTCCGGCCTTCTTAGTACCCCTGTGGACTGAATAAAGGGTTAGTTCAAGTTCCGTGATGGCTCCCGATTACGACAAGAAGGTTCCCGACTACAAGAGTCCAAGAAGGTTCCCGAGTTCGACAAGAAATACCCGAAGAAGGCCGAGGGCATATCGGCCGAAACGTTGTACAGATAACAATGAAGATGAGGACAATAGTCCGAATAACGCAGGTAATACTAATCATCAAGCCTAATATCAAACATTCAGAGAAATAATTTTTATACATGATGGAAGGATTAGAATTTTTTAATCATTATTGCTATCGTAATTATTGTTACTATTATAAAAGTAGGTGAGTTGTCTATTATCGATATCAACGGGCTGCGAGGGAGTCTATTCCCTTTTCACTAGCGCTAAACCAGGGAGATTGTATTGCGTCCTTAATTTACCGCACAGGTCCCAGCTGTGCTACTCAGTTGACGGGGGTCGGTATCGAACCCGGAACCTAGTGGTTTCGATATTACATAACTGAGATTCTGCATGTACTTAAAAAAATCAACATAAGTTAAATACAATGATAACAAACTGTTAAAATTATGCACTTCAATAATCTTATGTTTAATTCATTATTTCTTTTATTTCATCTTTAAACAAGTAGTCCGCTTTTTTACTCGATTGTTTTATAATCACTTCACAAAGTATAGACGCAAAAGAGAGTTGGTATTTACCCAACCTGTTTGCCTCCAGCGATGATTGAACTTGCTATTCAGTCGCAATGGATCTGCGAGACAAGCTTAGTAACCATTGAACCACGATGGAATGCCCTAGACGCAAAATAGAGTATTTACAATCAGACTATGTAGTTTCAATTCATCAACTCTCTTTTTATACTTTGCTTCTAATCCTGTCGGCAGGGCTTAGAATACATTGATTGTATCCATTGCTTAGAGGTAAAACCTCACTCCACCCAAAAAGGGGGTGCCCTGGGTATGACACGAAACTACATCTGATGGTAGGGCTCCAGTTCTGGAAGTCTGAAGAGTGTGGAATACTCCATTATTGCCATTACTCTCATCAGGCCCACTCTGACCCGGAGTGGTAGTACCTCCTAGGGTCTATGTATGAGTCAAATAGATCTGCTTAACAATCAATCGAATTCAATTGGATCGTGTGTATAAAAAAAACTCAAGAAACAACTACACAAAAATGTAAATATGAACGTACAATGAATGCTATTCTCTAACCTCTAGACATAGAATAATTCTAGACAGGTTGACATGCCGTTAAAATCAATTAAGCAATCGATCTTTTATACTGCTAATACGTTTCCATAAACGTTCCGATAGATCGATTATTTCATGAAAGTTGAGCAATTCATGTTGGTTGGTTGATTGATTTAACGGCATATCAACCCGTCCTGGGTTATGTCTTGCCAAACGGTTAGGAAGTAATATATGTTGTGTATTTATATTTATACTTTTTTAGTAATTGGTTTTAACAATGTGTTAGCACCATTGGGGATAATGTTATATGGCATTGATTAAGTCATATCTATATTCTACGGCATCATTTTATTTCCCTCAAAAAAGGACATAATGTCCTCCATGTTGACATTTTCAAATAGATCTTTCATATTCTTTCATTAAAATAATGGTTTCTGATGTGAGCAAAAAACCTGCATTCCATGAATAAGTGTTTAGCAGTCAAAGGTGTTTGACATGTTTCACACTGTGGTCGTTGTTCTTGTTTGAGCAATTTAATACTTATAAATCAGATTTGCGAATATTGTGAAACATATTTAGACATTTAAAGTTCTGTATTGGGATGTATTGTACAAAAAAAGAAATATCTAGTGCAATTTACATTATATATACTAGCAAATATATGCACCCTTCGGGTGCAAGTATTTAAGTTTTTGTAGTAATAAAATATTGTATCAAATTAAAAACTATTTAGAAAATGATAAACTGAGGGGTATAATCGAAAAATAGAACAGCTTTAGATTTAACTCTTCCATCATTTTCTTTCATTCCCGTCTTTCATTTTTTCTAATTTATCTATTTAGTTAGATTATGAAGTATTTAATAAAATTACAGTTCTTTCGTCTTGTTTATGGATTTCTTTTAAGATCTATCCCCGAGATTTTTGCTCATATTCATTAAGATAAAACCAAACAATTAGAAATCAATAATACTAAGCATATATTTATTAAAATCAAATTTTAAATATCAATATGCAAATTAGCCTTCTAGTTCAAACTGTAAACCGCTATTTTGTTGTATATATAAATACAATTACATGCTATTAGTACGTAGATATGGTCAACAGTATTAATAAGGTATAACAATTTTATCAATAATTGATGTTTAAATAAAAATAAATTCATGGTAAATGTGACGTCAATAACTAAGGGAATTGTGACTTGAATAGTGATTTAGTTTCGGTTACAGACAGAAAAACACACAATCTCCATTATAATAAGATATATATATATATATATATATATATATATATATATATATATATATATATATACACTAAGCGAGCATTTGAGACTTTTTAAAATCTAACGATTGTACCATTTTTAAGCCATACATATATAGATATTAGACATATAAGTGCTGCTCAATCGCTATTCAAAAAAAATCATAAAACTTACATTGAACCCTCCTCAAATACTTCAATAGGAATAATGTAACGGCTAGCGTCTTAGGAAATAGAATCGATAACCTGGGCGAGACTGTTTGTGTTTCACTTCGTGCTAATGCACTTAATAAAGGCATGAATTCATCTGTTCTCCCCCTAGGTATGAATAAATAGTACGATAGACTGGATTATTTAGCCTTAGTCAGGCAACCAGTTTAGTAGAAGGAAAAATCTGAATTCAAACAAGCTTTAACTCTACTTAAAAACTGACCTTGTGTCACATCCTGCCCATTTGGTAAATATATACTTCAATGGCAAAGAGCTTCATTAATTGGAAATCTTAATTGCTAGGAGCCAAGTGTGAGAGTGAGTTGTTTTATGAGAATATAATTGATTCTCTGTGAAACGATGACAAAGAAAACGTTTCATTGTAGAAATAAAAAAAGAACGAACAATTCCAAAACTTTCGTATTCTCTAAAGAATGTTTCTCAATTTCGTGTTGAGAGTTGATGAGTTAAATAAACTCATGATAATGTTAATGACACAAAAATACAACATAGAAAACACACACTAATCAATATGGATATGTGTATTTATTTGCATATTGATGTACACACACACACACACACACACACACACACACACACACACCTATTAACAATTCAGAAAATTACAATATTCTAGTTCAGCATATACAAAAGATTAATCTTTTTCATTCCACTGGTCCCGTAACCGGGTTTAGTTGTAAGGAGGGGGGGGGCAATTCATGTAGCATGATATTGGCATGAATGGCGAGTCCAACTTTTTCCAGGCCAGGAAACTAGTTGGGGTTGTTGGCACCTTTACGTCCACTAAGGACGATGCGTAGTGTCCAAAAAATAAAAAAATTATATAAAAAGATAAATTATTTGCATCTGCGCAAATTACTCTGCAGGCCAATTCTTGAGCGACAGTCTTTGGTGCACTGAATGCACACAAACTGTGATGTTTTCTGGGGATTAATAGCAAATTGAATAAAACTTATTTAACAGAGTATATGTCTCGATTTTTCGCTATATTCCCCCTCTCTCTAATATATATATAAAGTTAACAGTAAGGAAATGAATCCGACGGTATATGTATAGATAAAAGGGTATGAAAACACACAATGCTGTTAAAATGAAAATATTTATGTCATTTTCATAGCTAATATTGAACAATATTTTGATTTATAAAAATTATCATCAGAGCTTGTTTTTAATCCGGACTCATCGAGAGAGAAGCAGATTAAAAATAAGCTCTGAATGATTTTTATAAATCGAAATATTGTTCAATATTAGCTATGAAAATGATATAAAATATTTTCTTTTAACAGCATTGTGTGTTTTCATACCCTCTCTCTCTCTCTCTCTCTATATATATATATATATATATAGTTTGCTATATTTTTAATCAACTTTGTTTTGAAATAGACCAGTTGCCATACCAAGTTTAAAGAGTAGCTGGAAGGAGAATAGCTGGATTCATGTCTTTCTCAAGGCTATTAGCCTATGTGAAGTTTTGAATAGCTTAGTTTAGGATTTGAATTCTTGTAGCGTTGTCCGATTCCAACGACGATAACCGTTACGCGACGAGAGCCTCTACAAAAAATTAATACAATTTAACAAATGAAACCTGACTCCGCTACCCGGCACCAAAATTAACATTTATCTCCCCTAAATGAAAGGAATGAGTCTTAAGAATTCAAACCCAATTTTTGTCTAGCAGACGACAGCCTTTTGTACTACATTAGTGGACTTCTAAAAGCACTAATGGGAACTAAAAGGAAGAAAAAACAAATTAATCAGCTTGAATATCGTCAGTGCTTCGTGGAATTCGCTGCTAAATAAACAGTCGACTGTTTGGAATATCCAAGCACCCAGGGTTGATAATATTTGATTTCTAAACATTGGCAATTTGAAGGGTTAAGTAAGTATTCTGATTTGAAGAGGAGACCACACAATGTTTGACTCTTCAAAGAGAAAAGAGAACGTTTATTTAATGACTGGGGCAGAATATTGTGTGGTAAGTTTTTACAGTTTACCACACAATACTCTGCCTCGGCCATCAATTATTTCCCTTTATTTATTTACTCTTCGGTTTATTAATTCACATTTATCTGTTTAGTTTGCTCTTCGAATCCTTATTGATGTCTGATATTAAAAGGACCATACCATTATCTGTTTGATATTAAAAGGACCTTACCATTATCCTATTTCATATTAAAAGGACCTTATCTTTATCCTGTTTGATATTAAAGGACCTTACCATTGTAAAATTTGATATTAAAAGGACCTTACCTTTATAATGTTTGATATTAAAAAGGACCTTACCATTACATTTTTTATATTAAAAAGGACCGTACCATTTTAATGTTTGATATTAAAAAGGACCTTACTATTTTAATGTTTGATATTAAAAACATTACCATTATCGTTAACGATCCGTGACCCAGGTAATAAGTGGTCACATAACCTGCAACAGTTAATAAAAATCATTTCTACCAGTTTATAAAACCAAAATATATAGCTACAAACTATTTTCTTGTAAATTATATATATATATATATATATATATATATATATATATATATATAAACAAGATTTCGCATTAAATAACGAAGTATATGTCATTAAACAAAATGAATAGCCATTATCTTTTATATTAAAGGGACCTTACCATTTTTATGTTTGATAATAAAAAGGCTTTGGCAGGATTTTCTTTCTTAATTCGTTCATAATTAGCTCAGTCGGTAGAGCTTTCGGCTAGAAACCACAATGTTCCTATTTCGATACTGCCCCTCGCCAACTCAGCGTATGAGCAGCACAGGGATCTGTGCGGTAAAGAAACTGATGGTTGGTGTGGCGCTCCACCTCAGACGCAAAAACAATCTCCTTGGTCTAGCGCTAGTAAAAAGGGGATAGACTCCCTCGCTGATTGGCTGATACCGACTTTAGGCTACCCCGACGACTTTACAAATTTGTTCTTTTTTATTCTCTTTTGAATACAAATAAGATAAAATTCGAATGAAGCTGCACTTAAAACTCTTACATATTCATTATCCTCATTGTTATTGCAATTTTGTTTATTAAGTTTATATCGGTCCTGGTCGGGTGGCCTAAAGTTGGTATCAGCCAATCAGCGAGGGTGGCTATCTCCTTTTCACTAACGCTAGACCAAGGAGATTGTTTTTTTTGCCTCTGAGGTGGGGCACCACACCTACCACCAGCTCCTTACTTTACCGCACAGATCCCTGTGCTACTCATACGCTGAGTTGGCGAGGGCCTATATCAAACTAGGAACCTTGCGATTTCTAGCTGAACGCTCTACCGACTGAGCTAACCCGGCTCTTTAAACAGGTATTAATCATATTAAATTAACGATATTAAAAAAAAAAATTTAACATAAATTACTTGATTGATTTTACTGTCCATTTATAAAAATGATATATTCTTAGAATCGAAGTCATTTTAAATGTAATTTATGTAAACTTATCACTGCTGAAAGTTAATTGAAACGGTTCTTTGTTAAGTATATGAAATAAAAAACAAAATGAACTATTCAGTGTCTATTGAAATATAGTGGTAACTTAACTTACAAGTTTTTCAAATTACGATATTTTGCTTTGAGTTGTGAGTTTAAATTTGCAGTACTCGTGAGCTTCAGATACGCTTATGTTCACTAAAAACTTTTAAGTTTCAAAATTGATAAAGCCAAAGAAAAATATTATTCATAAAAAAAATAAACATTAAAACATTACAACAGATAATTCATTATATTTTATCTTATAATTTTTACACAAAACAGTGCTATTTTTCTTATTTAAGAAAAGATAACAAAAATATAGGGTGGAACGGATTAATGGCATTTCAGTTTATTTCAATGGAAAAATGATTTGATATACGAGGAAATAAGCGGAGCGAATTAAACTCGTAAGTCAAGGTACCACTGTAATCGGCTTTGAAATTACTATAATAATCCAAATTGGGTTTTTTTATATTGTTTTTAAAGAAAATATTCTTATTTGAAATTCTAAAGAAGGAAAAAATTTCAAATGTCAGACGAATTATTTAAGGTTTTCTTAAACTTACCAGAATTGAGAATTGGAACTTAAAAAAGAAAAGAAACAAGGAAAAAGATATTTTGCACGCAGATATTACCAATTTTCTACGGAAAATCTTTCTTTTAATTGTATGGTAACTTATAAGGCTAAAATTACAACGTTGACATTAAAAGGTGCTTACTGGCTGGTGCTGATTGCTATCAGTTACCACTGACAATCAGACTTCTCACTACTAATATGCTATTAACCTCAAACTTCTTTGAACTAATGTAGAGACAGCTGTTAATAGAAACATTATTCCGCTTCTTTGAATTACTAGGAGAATTTTTAAGTTACTTAGAGACACATGAAAAAAAAATCTCGAAAATTGACGAAAAATTCAGGGCTTTTTATTCTCAACAAAATGTTGATTTTTCTGAAATTGAGCTTTCTCAGACTATTTATTATTATTATTATTATTATTATTATTATTATTATTATTATTTTTTTAGTTTTTGAAGCTAAAACACAAACATATCTTTAAATATAAACAAAGACTTTTAAATCATCAGGTTTTTAAAAAATTAGTTCTTCTTTAGGAACATGTAATCTTTACAAAGGTTTATTGATATTTTTATATATAGTGCAATGCTTAAAATGGGGTTTATTTTCGACTACATCCATATATACACCCATTGGGGTTTTATAATACGTGACAAATGGTGCAGTATCATTAGTAAATACTAAAAACATGAAACAAAAGATGGTTTACTTTGGTATATGATCTACGTGTGATAAATAAAAAGTAAAAAGTAAGTAAAGTCGTCGGGGTGGTCTAGAGTCGGTATCAGCCAGACAGCGAGGGGGGTCTATCCCCTTTTCACTAGCGCCAGACCAAAGAGATTGTTTGGGCGTCTGAGATAGAGCGCCACTCCTACCATCAGCTCCTCACTTTACCGCACATATCCATGTGTTACTCATATGCTGAGTTGGCGAGGGCCGATATCGAACAAGAACCTTGCGATTCCTAAGCGAGTACGTTACCGACTGAGCATGCCAAAGTCGCACCCAAAAGATAATCAAATAATGTTCCGTTCATAAAAAACTAATAAAGTAGCATCGTTTAAAACAATCATAACTGATTAATTTATTGTTATTTTCTTTTCTTAGCCTTAGACATTGGTCACACAAGATATATACTCAAACAATAACAACAACCGCAGTGTGAAACATGTCAAACACCTTGACTGTTAAACACTTATTCATGGAATACAGGTTTTTTTGCTCACATCAGAAACCGTTATTTTAAAACAAACAATATGAAAGATCTATTTGAAAAAGTCAACATGGATGACATTATGTCCTTTTTGAGGGAAATAAAATTATACCATAGAATATAGATATGAACTTACTTAATCAATGCCATACAACATTATCCCCAATGGTGCTAATACATTGTTAAAACCAATTACTAAAAAAGTATAAATATAAATACACAACATATATTACTTCCTAACCGTTAGGCATGACATAACCCCGGACGGGTTGATATGCCGTTAAAATTAATTAACCAACCAACCAACGATCTTCTTAGCTTTTCAATTAGATATATTTACAGACTGGCAAACTAAGAGTACAGGAAACTAAATGATTCTCTTTACGTGTGTTACGTGTAAAGAATATATATGCATACCTAAGAGAGTCGGCTGATAAGTTCATGGGCTGACCAAGATACTCTCATGGATTGTGACCAAATGGGGTTTATTTTTCTTGCACTTCCGTTGAGGATCACATTTCCCACCCAGTCGTTCTAGTCTTGTAATTATTACCACGTGTGTCATTTTTCTCTTTTCTACAAATGCACGAACCTACTTATATATAAAACACAATGTGACTTTATAAATAGACTAGAAGCGGTTACCCGGCTTCGCCTGGCAGAGGGGGGGATAAAAAAGTTAGTCTCGCAGATCCATTTATTTTGTAAGTCTTCCATAATTGATTTGTTTATGTTTTAATTAAGAATGCCACCAATGCTTTCGCTTCTCTAACTATTCAAATTTTAATTTTGAAATATCTTCACGAATATAAATAAAATCATTGTTTTTCCTAAAAAAGCAAGCTCCGGGGATAGTGAATGTGTGTATATGTATATTGTCGTTAATTGTTTTATTTTTGTAGTTTCCTCCGGACATACATATATACACACACATACCCACTATATATATATATATATATATATATATATATATATATATCGGTCACACTACCCGGTATTACGATAAAATCATGAGAAATTCCATTGTTATGGTAACACAAGGCATTATACAACAAACACGACTCGTGTTACGATAACAACGGAATTTCTTTCTTATTACTCTGTAATGGAGCCAGGTTGTTATTACATTGCAAAAAGCTTCGTTATCAGCTTCAAAATGTGAAAATCAATTAACATATGTACAAAGAATACCCCCTAGAATAAAGACAAATCGTATTTCATTATTTATGTTTCTGCTTTTTTTTTTTTTTGCATCATTATTTTGTGGTTGACCTTGGTAAGAAAACTAATTGTTGGAACTGATGGATTCAATATGAATTAACGTTAAGTGATCGTTGGCCACTAACATCTCTTTGAAACGTGCTTAGAATGCCTTCATAAATACTTCATTATTCACAAATACATCATCATCATCATTATCATTATCGTCGTCGTCGTAAAATAGGAAAACGTTTGCAAAAAGCGAAATTATCACCTCCATTATTTGTATTTTTATGGTTTCGGTTCTTTTGAAATTGAATTTTAGACACTTTGCGAAAATTTGTCAGATTGTGCATTCTAATGTGTTTTGCAATTTACATGTGTGCGCGCGTGTGTGTGTGTGTGTGTGTGTGTGTGTGTGTGTGTTTTCTAAAAAATGAATACATGAAAAAAAATCTTTTTGTATACTTTAGGATTTGGTTTAGATCTATACATTCCCTGTTCTTTCATTTTTTTTTTTAATATGCTTAAACGATTTCTCTCTATTTACAAATATATCAAACAATAACAAAACCGAATCTAACCACACTAGAAATAGAAATATGATATGGTTCAACTTCCCGGCCCTGAGTAAAACTGTTTTAAGAAATATGTGTTTGTAGGGGGGGGGTATTTTTTCCAGTTGATTAAAAAAACACTTAGACAAATCTGCAAAACTTTGCAAATTGCTTAATAAAAAAAAAAAAGAATTTAATAATAAGTTATTTTTGCGCGGATGATATCAACAAACAGAATTTGAAAATTTTTAATTGAAAAGATAACAACCAGAACGCCAGATGCAACAGAGGTGACAGAGAGAGAAATGCCCTTTATTTCTACCTATTTTAGGCCGTTTTTCCCCCTCTTGTTTGTATCACGTGCACGTACACCATATCACGTGACAAATTCTCGTACCGTAAATTATGATTGACTAAGCAACATTTCTCCTCTTTCTTCTACACATGAAACTCTGGGTAAATATTCAACACGAACATGATATTTTAGGTTTTAAACCCGCTGTGTTAAAAAATTTCTTACTCGCATTATATATATATATATATATATATATATATATATATATATATATATATATATATTGAAAAAATAAATAAAGGAAAGAAAATGTTGAATGGATAAAAATTATTCATTGAAATGTCGACATGTGTTTCGACCGAGAGATTGTTCCTTGCACACATTGTATTCTATTTATTTTTATCTTAAATACAAAATGAATTAACAATAACATAAAAGAAAAAATATAAATTTTAAGTATACAGAAAAGCGGTTGTCATCAGGGCAAGATATTTGATATCTGTGATATGTTCGAATATATATATATATATATATATATATATATAATACAAAGATAATAGCATTAATAATAAAAAATCGAGAAATAGAAATCATCCCCCCCCCCTGCGCCATTACAGCAGAACCGTTAAAATGAACGTGACGAAAATATTTTTCCAATTAAGGAAAAAACACTTTGATAAATCCTCTAATTGAGCAAAGTGTTCAATGAAATAATTTTAAAATTAGTTATTGTTGTATGAACAATATCAAAATAATTATCAACAAACATAATTTTGAAATTTTAAATGAAAATGATAACAATCCGAACGAAAGATGCAACTGTTTTGATAGAAGAAAATGACCCCTAAATGCCAAGTATTTAATTAACAACATCATTTATAAAGCGAAAGCGAAAATAACAACGATGAAAAAACATACATTGGTGCCACTGAACAAAATTTGAAAAATAGGTTGTAGAATCACAATCTCAGCTTTCAAGATATTCAAA
>CM042147.1:105270114-105275114 GCA_023376005.1 Doryteuthis pealeii | reverse complement strand
GAAAAATATCACACTTATTTTAATGTTATTTTAATTGATTTCTATATAAAATTATTCATAGAATTGCTTTGAATACGTTTGAGAATAATATTATAGTATTAGAAATCAGTAACAGCAAATATTTATTTATTGAACCCAGTTTTATTAAAATCATAATGCAAATTATTCCAAACATATACTATGGAAATCTTTATTTCTTAGAGATATATAACGCATATTTCAGGATTTTAAATGTATTAATAAAATTGGCAGTTTTGTGGCAAATTTAAAACAGCTAGACTTTAACAGAGATCGTTGTTAATAAATAAGATGCTAATTAAGATCAAATAATGAGTATTTCATAATCCTTCAGAATATAACTTAAATAACTAAGGAAATCGTGACGTCAGTGATGACGTGGTATCGGTTACAGACAGAGAGTTACATAATCTACATTATAATAAGATATCATCTTATAAAGTTAATATTGTCCCGTTTAGATTTCTTTTGTCTTTCTGAGAATTAAGCTTTTAAGTTAATGATACGTATTACAATACACTGGTCTCGTGGACATTAACAATATCCACGAGATCAGTGTATTGCATTTTATCTATTTATTTATCAACAATTATTTTGGTCTCGTGGACATTTACAATGAATTAGACCCCCCAACCATAGATGCTAAATGACCTTGTATCACACTTAGTGCTAAAATGCAAAAGTGAACACACACAGAGACACAAATAAACATATAAAGAAAGAAAAGAAAGTGATCACATATGTAGGTCTCTTTTTTCTGGATTATTTTCCTGGTTCAGATAAATTATTGTTCAAAGACGTGTTGCGCCAATCTTTCTAGAGATTCAGACAATGTGTTAGACATAAAATAATATTGACCTTAAGTTGGCATTCAACTAAATGTGAAGACAAAACAGTTGTCACCTACGTTTACAATAAAATAACCCATGGTATATGTGTGAATGCGAGCATGTGTGTTCCTTTGGGATAAGGTTTTTTGGTCTAAATGGATTAACTTTGATAGTCTTAAAACATTTACAATTCAGTGCTTAATTTTCTTTTTCAACTTTCAATAGAATTTTTCTTTTTTCCTTAAAAAGAAATACACCATGAACAAAAGACGTGTTTTCATTAATCATTTTAGAGTAAATTGTAAAAATAATTTTAGAATATATTATTATATTATATTTTTAGAGTATATCATATTTTAAAAGTATGAAGGAAAACGGTCGCATCTTATGCCTATCGACAGATTTTTCAAGTAAATAAAGATTGATATTAACAGCACGTCAACTTGTCTAGGGTTATTTTATGTCTGGATGTTAGAGAATCGTGTTCATTTGTACGTTCATATTCACCTTCTATATATATATATATATATATATATATATATATATATATATGTCATATATTTTATATATATATATATATATATATATAATATATATATTATATATATATCGGCATTGCAGTCTCGGAAGACTATGTAATTCTTGTGCCCTGAAGTTACAGCACCTCCTGTGACAGTGAAGTCAAATGTTTGAAAAACAGACTCGACCACATATGTAAAGATTGTCCCTGCAGATGTTGATGTGCCGGTGCTTTGTTGCCGCCGCTTTCTTCTTGACTTCTTGGCTTCATGATGGTGCACCAGGATGACTTCAGACATAAGCATTCCACTACGGAGAGCCTGCCGTCACTGAGAGTGGTCCTGAGCCAAATTTTCCCAGCTGGAAGGGGTAATGCCAAAGCACTTGAGATCATTCTTGCAGACATCCGTAAAACGCAGCTGGGGGCGACCGACCTGTCTCTTACCAGACAAAAGCTCTGCATAGAGGATGTCCTTCGGGATTCATCCATCATCCATCCGGCGGACATGACCCAGCCATCGGAGACAACACTGTCAACACAAGCTGGGCAGTTGAGCCTCTCTAGAACTGCCGTATTGGTGATCCTGTCTCTCCAGGTGATGCCCAGTATACGTTTAAGGCAGCGAAAGTAGAAGCTATTTAGCCGCCATTCTTGGTGGGAGTACAGGGTCCAGTTTTCACTTCCATACAAGAGGGTGCTGATAACACACACACACACACACACACACACACACACATATACATATATATATATATATATATATATATATATATATATATATATAGTTAGTTAGTTAGTTAGTTAGCAAAGAAAAAAGCTTAAAAATCGGCTATTATGCGGTTATGGTACCATTTCCACTCATAGGTATCTGAATACCTATGAGTTGAAATGGTACCATAACCGCATAATAGCCGATAATTATATTGCTCTCTGTATTAAAAAAAAATTAAACATTGAGCTCTCAAATCGTACCTGAACTTTCTAACATTTTTACCGTTGGAAGAAAGGACCAGCTTAGAATCATCCTCATACCAAATTACCTGGTATCCCACTTATGATATATATATATATATATATATATATATATATATATATAAGCAGTCAAATAGTCTGACATAGGGCTACCATATATGTAATGCACATTTAGTGGACACAGGGAAAGATTCTAACTTAGAAATGTGTTCCTCATCGGAAATTTTTCATTAAGAAGGGGGTCCCTAACAATAAACAACAATCATCGGGAAACTATGTTGCTATGAGATGGAACTAATTGTGAAGAATTTAAATTTTCAAATTTCAAAAGAGAAAAAAATTAATTATTGATCTTACTAAAAATAATTATTCACATTTAATTAAACATTACTAATCAAGTTCATTGGAAATGGTTCAACCTTGATAGTGTCTACAAAAAGGATTTCACCATTATTCTAGAACATTTTATATATATATATATATATATATATATATGTGTGTGTGTGTGTGTGTGTGTGTGTGTGTGTGTACATTGTGTGTGTTACATTATATGTGTGTGTGTGTGTATATTATATGTGTGTGTGTGTGTGTATATTATATGTGTGTGTGTATGTGTGTAAATTATATGTGTGTGTATGTGTGTACATTATATGTGTGTGTGTATGTGTGTACATTATATGTATATATATATGTGTGTGTGTATGTGTGTATATTATATATATATGTGTGTGTGTGTGTGCGTGTATGTGTGTATATTATATGTATATATATGTGTGTGTGTGTGTATATATATGTGTGTGTGTATGTGTGTATATCTATGTGTGTGTATATAAATATATGTATATATGTGTGTATGTATATATATGTGTATACGTATATATGTATGTATATATATATATATATATATATATATATATATATATATATATATATATATATATATATATATATATATATATAGTGGTTTCACATAACTTGACTGATAGAAATAATATTTAAAAACTCAGTATCAGTATTAAGAAATTGTTTTAATGTCATTATAATCAGCTGCGACCCAACTCTTGGCCTCTTATCCTGAGTATACGTGTATTCCAGCAAGAATAATATACTAATATATATATATATATATATATATATATATATATATGTGTGTGTGTGTGTGTGTGTGTGTGTGTGTGTGTGTGTGTGTGGTATTACATTCGTTTAAAACATTAAAATCACACCCTCTCTCTCTCTCTCTCTCTCTCTCTCTCTCTCTCTCTCTCTCTCTCTCTCTCTCTCTCTCTCTCTCTCTCTCTCTCTCTGTGTTGTGTGTGTGTGTGTAAACTGATATGAACATGTCCGTGCGATTGAAAAAGTAATACAGGAAGTCATTCATTTGTTCTTCAAGATGGTTGCACATAAAAATTGACGGCATTTTTCTCGTAATTATTCCTCCCTTAAGTTACATGAAGGTGTAAACTATACTGTGAATGTGTAAATGGATACACACGATCCATCGTTGAACAGTAAATACAAACGCACGCACACATACACACACACACACACACACATACATTGTTGTTTTGACACTTTTGCTATTTACAATTGCAAATCCATTTCGTATCGAAATTGTGTACAATTTTCAGCGAATTGTGGAAATTTTGGTTGAGATGAATTTATACGTAAAATGTTTTATAATAATAAAAAGCATATATATTGCGTATAATTTTACGGATATATAAAGATATTAAGTGCAGTTATAAAATATTCGATGTCAAATTTAGAAATAACAGAACAATTTGAGCTTCCATATAAAAATTCCATTTTTATTAAAAGGTTTAAGCACAAAATAGTAATAAATACATTTATTAATTATTTTCTTTTTAACATGATATTACAAAGCTAATTTAAAGTCATTTACATACTACGAACATCATCAGATCTAATGAGGAAAAAGGTTTCACACTAAAAAAGCACAAAAAAAAAATGCAGAGTATATCCCACAAGAGATATTACAGATACGGATCATAATAGATGATCGAGCGCTTCCCACAAATACGCCTGTACAGCCCGAATCATTGCTGCCTAGCAATAATTCGGGTTGTGCTCACACTGGTGGGAAAAACTTTAATAATAATAATAATAATAATATAATGATAATAGTAATCTTATTATAATGGAGATTGTGTGTTTGTCTGTCTGTAACCGAAACTATATCCCTACTCAAGTCACAATTCCCTTTGTTATTTACATCACATTCTCCATGATTTTATTATATTTAAACTTCAATTATTAATAAATTGTTTTACATTACTTACACTGTTGACCATATCTACATACTAATAACATGAAATTATATTTATATATACAACAAAATAGAGTTTACAGTGTGAATGGGAAGGCTAATTTGCATATTGATCTTAAAAAATTGATTTTAATAATATGTGCTTAGTTATTGATTTCTATTTGTTTGGTTTTATCTTATTGAATATGAGCAAAAATCTCTTCAATAAATCTTAAAGAAATCCCTCAACAAAAGAAATAACTGTAATATAATTCTTTACTTCCTATTTTTAACTAAACAGTTTAATTAGGAAAATTTACCAATGAAAGACGGGAGTAACGGAAAATGATGGAAGAGTTAGTTTCAAAGTTGTTCTATTTTTCAATCATACCCC
>CM042147.1:105157614-105267614 GCA_023376005.1 Doryteuthis pealeii | reverse complement strand
CTTATTTTTATCGTTTTATTGGATATTTTCGTAGAAAATGTTTATATTTAATATTATATTAATTACATCACAGTTCATTTTGTAAAAAAATGTGCCATAAGAATTTATAAAGAAAATCTTTAGGTCAAAAATATATTGATTTTAAGTCTTCCAAAAAATCAAATATATTGTAATGACAAATGATAACTGATAGGCTTTGGAAAGCTTTATTCTACTTAGAATAATTGGTACACTTTACTGAGAGCTTATATACTCTTGTAAACACCTGAGAGTTCTCCAAAGGGGAGGTAATCATAAAATAGGTGAGGTAACTCTCAATTACTTATTACATATATTAGATTTTTAATGAAATTCATTAATAAAGAAATCTATTTTTGCAAACAATAGTTTTTAAGAAAACTTTCTCAAAGTATTTTGAGTCAGTCTTCTATAAATGAATGATAAATAGATGAATAAAAATAGCTCAAATATAAAATAATTATTGTCAGATAAAGGTAATTTATCCAGAAAATTTAAATCCTTGCAAATATTTTTGAAACTTTGTGAGGAGACACAGAAAATTTAGCCAGAATCGTACAACATAAACTGCAATAAAAACTAACACAATTTGTTTATTTTGTAAAGTTGTTAGTTTTTTTAAGTTAATCAAATATAACGTTGACACTGTTTGGTTGTAAAACATATATCTGTTGAAATTATTTTTAATTAAAATTCATCTATGATTTTAAATGTTTTAAAATTCCCTTTTTGGTTGTAGATTGAATTTGGAAAATTCTGAAACTTTGTTATGGTGTCGAAAAGAAGGTTTCCCCAGTTCGAGAAGGTTCCCGAGTCCGACAAGAAATACCCGAAGAAGAGGGCACATTGTACAGATAACAATAAAGATGAGGACAATAGTCCGAATAATCCAAATTATCAAGTCTCATCTAAAAAAAAGTCAGAGAAATAGTACTTTGTTATTATTTCACGACAATTTATGTTCGCATTTTTAGATTGGAAATGTATCAATGGTGATTCTTGACGAATATGATTGATAAATGACGTCATGATTATTTATCAGTTTATTTCTTTATTATACACACTAGCAAAAATAAACACACTCGGGGGGGGGTGGGGGGGGGTAAAAATTAATTCTTGAAAGATATTAGCTGAGGGAGTGAGAGTTAAAAATTCAATGTCAAAGGGTTTGTATCATAAGCAAAATCATTAAATTTATTAAAGGAGTAAAGGAATAAAACAATTTAAAACGGAAACTCAATTCTGTTCTCCTCGTTTAAAATGTTGCATGCATCTATCGATTATTAATTAGATTATTGTTTTGTTTTGTTGTTGTTTTCTTTTTTCGAATATATCTTCTTAAGTCGAAAAACTGTTTATTGGGGATTAACTATTTTGAATATTTTACACATAAATTTTACACAAAATCGCAGGTATTTATTTAGTTGTAAACCTTTTAGTTAAATTCTTGTTATGGAGAAAAGGGCGAGAGTATGGTGGTATTGGGTTTTGTGACGTAAGCAGTGACGTAGTTTTCATTACAGACAGATAGACAGCGAATCTCCATTATTAATAGAATTACTTGCATGAATTACTTTATTTTAATCTGAAGTCTGACAATGAAAAAAAATGGCGCAGCGAATATAAGGATTGAGTTAATACAATTCTAAGTGACAATCATCGGTAGGTTCCAGGTTCAATCCTGGCCACGGCGATAATAACAGAGAATATTTAACATAGCTTAACACTCGTATCCGGTCATGATTAACGGAACGAGAAGTTTAACATGGTGGATTGAATTAAGGTTTCGGTTCGAAGTTCCGCGTCGGCTCCCGACTTCGACAAGACTTGAAGAAGAACGGAGGGCACATCGGCCAAAACGTTGTGTATATAACAATAAAGAAAAGGACAAGACTAAAAAAATTAAAATAATACAAATTATCAAGCCTCATCTCAAAAATTCAGACAAATAATATTTATAATTTTAACTTGTTTTTATATTTAGTTTAATATTACCTTATTGTGAATGTATCCTTACCCTTGTCCTTAATTCATAGTCTTTAAGGTTTAATTACAATTCTATAACCTAATATTTAATTTTTGAGATTATTCAATATTTGAGGTATAATCACTATGTATTATTATATTTTATTTTTATTATTGGAAGATTAACAATGTTTTTACATGATATTAGCAAGAATACGTTATAGGTGAAATTTAAAGAAAAATTCCATTATATTATAATGACTTGAAAATTTAAATGATTGAGAAACTTGAACTTGGATTAGAGTTGAATTTAAATTGCAACGGTTAAATAGATTCCTCGGGGATGTTGTTTGTTCTTGGTATAAACCAGACAAGGAATACAGGGGAATTTAAATGGCTTATAGCCCTACCCAAAAAATAAACATCATAAACCCAGTAATATAAACAAACAATGACTCAAACTACAAACAAATTTAGCCGGGTCCGGCAAAATCTTTAATTTCATTTGTTATTGTACACGGTCTGAAAATGCCATGGAATCCCAAAGAGATTCTTTTCGTTGAAATAAATTTATAACCATTAACATGGCCCATATTTAAGACCTTTCTTTATTAATCATACTAGCAAAATAAATAAAAAACACCCCCGGGCGATGTAAAATTAAATTTTTGAAAGATATTGCTTGAGGAGGTGGAAGTTAAAAATTAAATGTCGGAGAGTTTGAACCATAAATCATGAAATCATTAAATTTATTAAATTTGAAATTGAAACTAAGTTCTATTAACTTTGAATATCTATTAAAATAAAACAAACTATATATAAATATATGATACTGGGGGTGTATCTATTAAAACTTGTTTTAAAAAAAACAATGAGGACTGTCTAATGTTGCAAGCTCAAATTTTGAGTGTGTTTATTCTATGTTATGATGATTTATGACATGTATAGTGACGTGTATAGTGACGTAGTTATTATTACAGACAAAAACCGGAAGCGAATCTCCATTATTAATATATATATATATATATATATATATATATATATATATATATGAGAGAGAGAGAGGGAGAGAGAGAGAGGGAGAGAGAGAGAGAATATAGTTTAGTATATTTATAAGTAAATGTACTCAATATTGATAGAACATGTATATCTAAGTTAGGGTAGGAGAGACATAAAGTTAACGGTGCTTGGTAACTGAGAGAGAGAGAGCCCTTGCCTAGCTTGGTTTGAAAATAGCATAGATGAGAAACTATCAGTTACGAAGTGCTGTTGACTTCATTTTTTCGCTACCCTAACTTAGATATATATCCCATAAAACATAACTTAGATATATACCGCATAAAACAAAAAATCCCCACGTTAAAAAGACCTTGTGTTAATCCGACGTGATGGAAGGTCAGGAATATATATATATATATATATATATATATATATATATATATATATATGAGAGAGAGAGAGAGAGAGAGAGAGAGAGAGAGAGAGAGGTTGTCGGAACCTCATACGTCGAAATCGACGGGAGAGTCCATATTAATATATATATATATATATATATATATATATATATATATATATATATATATATATGTGTGTGTGTGTGTGTGTGTGTGTGTGGCTAAATGGATTCAATAATATTATATACTGATTCAGTTATTTTATCTACATCATGGAATCCGAACATGGACGGTAGTGTTAGTATTTTTTTTCTAAGTTTTTTCTTATTGGGGAAATGCGTAAAATCATTTCAACGACTTTGTTAGAATTAATCCATTACATTATTTTTTTTTTTATTTAAAAATTTAAAAGATTTTTTTTAAAAGTTCCATACGCCCAGCTCGTTTACAGTAATTAATCGTAATTCATTTAACTTTTACGACAATTTTATCTTCATTTTTCTTTGTTTCATTCTGTTTTAGCAGTTGGCAAGACATGAAGAGAAAGCAAAGATTTCGAGTAGATCGACTGTTTCATAGCGAAAAATACATGGGAGCGGCCATTACATTGGAGGTTTAAATTCCATGACAGCAGCTACGTTAGTAACATCTAAGATAGAATCACAAAGATAAAGCAAAAAGAAAGATAAAAACAAAATTGGAAAACAGAGAACAGATATTAATTTCGTTGTATTGCAATTACATCTTCCTTATCAGAAAATTGACAGTCTTTTCATAGTAAAAGGCGTTGTCCCATAAGACAATGCAGATAGCCAACCTACAACACCAGGCAACGCTTCCGGCACATCTTGGCCGCCCTTCACCAGCTGTTGCAGGCTCTGGTGCAAGTGTCAAGAAACCTTCATTTTTAATCAAAGACATTCTTGCTTCAAACAGCCGGACATCTGATTCAACAGACCCAAATCCAAACACATCCACTTCACCATCAGCGATCAGCGATTGTTCACTCACCCTATCACCATATCATCTTTATCCAGCCTTTCAAGCATGTTTTGGGACGCCACACGGAGCCTCGCTTTGTCTTCCGAGACGTAAGTTGATACTTTTTTCTTCTGTTATTTGAGTTGACTTGAAATGTTGTTTTTTTAAATAAAATTATCACCTCTCCCGTATGGGGAGAGGTGATAATTTTTTTGTTCAAAATAGCTGTTCAAAACTACATTCCCTTCTAAGGAAATTTCTGGATTTATCGTTCAATATTCTAACCTTATATTTTTTATGCTTTAAAGATATGCGACAATATTTTGGGGATAGTCTTATGTGATATATTATAATGATTTATCTTGATAACAACATATAATATTCAAACTCAGAAATGATGCATGATTTACCAGTGGAGCTTAGAATATGCCGAGTGTATCCCCTGCAGAAAAAGGGGTCCTGGATCGGACATTAAACTGCATTTGATGGTGAGGCTCCAGTTCTGGAGATTTGTGGAGTGTGAAATAACCCTTCATTACCATTACTCCCAGGTCCACTCTGACCCGGAGTGGTAGCACCTGTTAGAGTCCCATCTATTAGTCAAATAGATCGGTTTACAAATTATTCGTATAAAAAACCAAACCCCAAGAGACAACTACACAAAAATGTAAATATGAATGTACAATGGACGCAATTCCCTAAGCTCTAGGCATAAAATAATCCTGGATAGGTTGACATGCCGTTAAAATGATGCTGAGTGATATTATGACAACTTAATGTTTCCTTTGAGCTAGATAATTTTTGTTATACTGACTCATCATACTATACGATAATCGGTAATAATATTATGGAAGCGCGTGGTGTAATGGTTAAAGTCATGGGAAATGGACTCGTTGCCCCGCGTTCAAATCCTAGACGTGGTAATTGCATTTCACTAAGCGTTAATACCCTTGGGAAAGGTATGAATCCTACTCTCCTCCAGCTATGGATAGATAGTAGGGCAGACTGGGCTCTTTAACCTTGGTTAGGCAACCGGTCTAGGAGAAGGAACACTCTGAATTCAAACCTGAACTCCGCCTAAGAAATTGACCTTGTATCACATCCTGCTCATGCGGAGGGGTTGGTTGATATATATACAATAATCGGTAATAGATATTTGAACGGATTTTGAAAATTCATTTATGCTACGCTTATGCGCGGTTACTGAAAATTTATATACTTCTAAGAGATCGAACATGAAATGTACTTCAGTACTTTCTAAGCGACTTGTAACGTATCAACTAATCAAGGCACGTGGTCTAATGGTTAGAGTCATAGGAAGTGGACTCGTCGACCTGAGTTCAATTCCTGGACGACGCTGTTTTTATTTCACATGGCGCTAAAAGGTGTGAATCCAATTCTCCCTCCAGCTATGGGCAAATAGCAGGGAAGATTGGGCTCTTTAAACATGGCTAAGTAACTAGTCTAGGAGAAGGAAACTCTGAATTCAAACCTGTTAAAATCCTCTTAAAAAATTTACCTAGTGTCACATCCTACTCGTGCGGAGGGGTTGGTAAATATATATATATCGACTAATCAATGTAACAGAACACTGTGTTGATTCAGAAAAGAGGATTGTAAGCGAAAACCAATACACTCGAGAAGTTTATTGCCCCAACTAACAGCAAAGCTACATAAAATCAACAGAGAGATGAATCGTTTAAAAGAAAATTGTGGTTGGTTCGACACACTGGAAAAAATCTTCCACACCTGAATTCTTTCGCAGTCAGTTCATCATTGTATCTCTAAAACATGTGCAAATAAAGTGCCGACTGATTTTCATGTGTTTAACCTTTGAAGCCTATAACATCACAGTTACATATATACTTACATTTCATTCTCTCGTCTACCAGATGGCTGCAACTCGACGTCAATCAGTAATGGTACTACTGCACCCACGCATTAATAGAACCGTCTGTACAATTGCATACATGTGGTTGTCGATGCCAACTGGGTGCAAGGTCGGCTGTAGATTAAACATCAGCCATTGCTTGGGAATCGTTAAATTTATGGAAGGGGTAATAGCAAATGAAATGCAGGCAAAGTTCGGGGAAAATAGAGCATTTGTAATTGAAATG
Organism: Doryteuthis pealeii; assembly: GCA_023376005.1. NCBI lineage: Eukaryota > Metazoa > Mollusca > Cephalopoda > Myopsida > Loliginidae > Doryteuthis > Doryteuthis pealeii. Next base: position 105,261,139 of record CM042147.1, on the reverse strand, counting down.
TTCCACACAGAAGATAAATTCGGTCCGATTTTCAAAAGTTTTTTTTTTTAATACTTCTCTGAATTTTTTTTAGATGAGGCTTGATAGTTTGTACTATTTGGATTATTCGACTAATGTCCTCATTTTTATTGTTATCTGCACAACGTTTCGACCGATGTGCCCTCCGGTCTTCTTCAAGTATTTCTTGTCGAGGTTCCCGAGTTCGAGAAGGTTCCCGAGTCTGACAATACCTGAAGAAGGCCGGAGGGTACATCGGCCGAAACGTTGTACAGATAACAATAAAGATGAGGACAATAGTCCGAATAATCCAAATAATACAGTTTTTTTAATATGTACTTTTTTCAACCTAAGAATACACTTACTGTATTTTTTTATTATGTACTTTTTTCACCCTAAGAATACATTTACTGTATCCCCTACAGATAATTAAGACCCCTAAAAATGTTGTAGGTATATCTCTAAACTAGATATGATGGTGAGGCTGTAGTTTTGAAGATCTGGGAAGTGTGTAGTACCTCTTAATTCCCAGGCCTACTCTTACCCAGAGTGATAGATCCTGTTTGGGTCCCATCTATAGATCGAATAGACCTGTTTAAAATTATTCGTATTCGATATGACTATGTGAAAAAAAAAACTCTTAAGAAACAACTATACAAAGAATGTAAATATGAACGTACAATGAATATGATTCCCTAACCTCTTAGGTATAGAATAACCCTAGACGCGTTTACATGCCGTTAAAATCAATCAATCTATCTATCTAATTGAATAGATTATGGTGACTTGAATCGGTGAGACTAACAGACAAATGTAAAAAATTCCTTTTACTTATTTCATTTTTCTAAACAATGTTTTGTCAATGGGAAAATTACACTGAACGTTTACAAACGGTTATTGTTATTACTAAAAAAAAAAAAAAAAAAAAAAAAAGAAAGAAAGAAAAAACGCACTCCGGCGGTGTAAGAATTTATTTTTGAAAGATATTGCCTGCGCAGGTGGAGTTAAAAAATTCAATGTTAGAGGGTTTGTATCATAAATAAATCATCAAATTTATTAAAGGAGTAAAAGAATAAATCAATTTGAAATGGAAACTTAGTTCTGTTTCCTTCAAATAAAAAAATAATTATTAATTAAATGATTATTTTGAATATTTTACACATAAATCTTACACAAAATCGTAGGTATTTATTTATTTGTAAACTTTTTATTTAACCTCTTGTTACTGAAAAAAGGGCATGAGTAAAAAATAAATTTTAAAACTGATTACAGGGTTGTTCTTTATTCTATGTATTGACAATTTTCGGTATTGTGGCGTAAGCAGTGACATAGTTTTGGTTACTGACAAATGGAGATAGAATCTCCATTATCAATAGATAAAATATAAATCCACATAAGAAAAAAAAGATATTATTATTTCATATTATCTCATGAAGTTAATATTGTTATGTGAAAACATCCACAGAGTTTGGTAGAGAAATATCTTTTAAAATGTAATATGATAATATCAGATGACAGTGGTGTAGCCATGTGCAAACAGCTATGTGTGATGTGTGACCGGAGGTATGAGTCAGAGAGAAAGTAAAAGAAAAAGGTCACACACATGGACAGGAAATCCGTATTGTATGCTTCTGGCGAGAGACCGATTGATAAACGGAGTATCCCATGACAGGAGCTACAAAGAATACACTAATACACAACGATGTTCAGACCACTGTAATAGTAATAGCAATGACACTTTCATTTGTGTGAGTGTGTGCGGGGGATTTTGCTTTAGAATCGCCCACTGGAATAGTTATTTCGGTAGTGGTGCTTGGGAGAACAAGAAATTTATTATGACATCATTGACCTGATCATGCGCACTCTTTAAGTGTATGATTACAAAAAGGTAGAAATGATTTTCATTAATTTCATGCGTATTAATAAACTGGTGGTTGATCCTCAGTAACCGCCTTCTAGCACTTTTAAGATAAAAAGGGCTGGATGCTTGTCATATGAGCAATTCGAAGAATACGGTCGGGGCTTAATCATATAGGTGCTAGAGCTGTACATAACCAGCTGATCGATCGGGTCGGGCCACTCCGACCACCCATCTGGTCCAAGTGAATGCCGAAGTGGAATGTTGTAGGTTATGTGACTACTTATTACTCGGTTCACGGACCGCTCAGCCACCAGGATCCTTTCCTCGAGCATTACGGGATATCTCATATGATACCTCATATGATCAAGTTGTCCCATTGGCAGGTTTTACCATTATACAGAGGTGCAGTCGGACTATTCTATAGCCGACAGGGTGGTATAGGGTGAGTCAAAAATGTTGCAATTTGTTGATGCATCTGTTTGTAACCGAATTATTGGGAAAACGGGATATTTTAGCATAAACCTTTCCATGAAAATGTACCCAAGATTTGACCATTGATGAAAATCAAATTAGTTTCGAATCGATTCGGCAACCGATAGCCGAGTATGGGAACTTTTTCTTAGTATCCCACTTATTAAATTTTCAAGTCATGCACAAACAACTACAATTGTCTCCCTTGTATTTCACTCTTTCAAAATTAAATCAAGACCGAAAAAAAATCTTGGCATACATCCGCCACCCATCAGCGAAAAAAAATGTGTTATGTATATAACGAATAAAACGAGTTATTCATCCATATATTTTTTCTTTCTTACACATTTTTGTGAACACCTCCACACACACACACACACACACACACACACACACACACACACACATATATATATATATATATATATATATATATATATATATATAATATAAAAGTAATGGTAATTTTTGCTTGAAGCATTGTTAACAATTTCCGAAAATCGTCTCTGAAGATAAAGTTTTACTTTGAAATCGATAGGACAAAAAATAACATCTTTTTGTTTTTATTTTTTACTTGCATTGTAATTGCTTTCAAATTAATACATTATAATATATATATATATATATATATATATATATATATATATATATATATATATATGTGTGTGTGTGTGTGTGTGTGTGTGTGTGGTGTTCTTTATGCATAACTGTTGTGCAGTTATGACTAAAGATGTTGATGATTGAAACATTAGGGCACTGATCGTGTCACGTCTTATCATTTTGCCACACCTAATTTAAATTGGACGGCTTACTTTTCTTGTGTTAAGTTTAAGTTGACTCTAAACGAGAATAGAATTTAAACCTTGGAGCAATGGCAGATTAATGAAGTGGAAAGTAAGAAGAAAGAAAAATATTTGGATAAATAATAACACAAAGTTTTTCGATTATCTGATAGCAATCTATTCAGTGTGTGCAAAAGTTACCAGCAGTTTTTTTATCTCTTTATTTTTTAATCTGTTTTTGTTTGTGTTTCCGCCTCTTTTGAACACACCTAATACTTTTAGTTTACAATCTATTACAGTTTGTACGTGAACTATTTGTGACACAATTACTCAATTTCGTTTAGTTTTATTGTGACCAATTAATGATTGATTGATTTTAACGGCACGACAACCTGTCTAGAGTTAGTTTATGTCTAGAGATCAAGGAATTGCATTCATTGTACGTTCGTATTTACATTTTTTGTGCAGTTTTTCTTAATATTTTTTTTTTGCTCATTGTCCTATCGAATATGAATATTTTTTAAACAGACTTTTTAACTGAAGACAGTAACAATGAAGATGTATTCCACACTCCCCAGATCACCAGACCCGGGTTCAAATCCTGTTCGTTTCCCTTCGCGCTAATGTCCGGGAAATGCATAAATCCATGTTTTTCCTTCCAGCTAAGGATAAATAGTAGAATAAGCTGGGTTATTCAGCCTTGGAAAGGTAACCAGTATAGGAGAAGGAAAACTGAATTCAAACCGCTTAAAAATTACCTTGTGTCAAACTCCCCCACCCCCGGTGGAGAAGTTGGGTAAATAAATACCTGCAATACAACATACATACTAATCCTAACAAGTCAATCCTTCTTTACGGTGAGTAAGTATGGTAAGTAATTTCATCTTTCTTTTAGTTTTTCTCTTGACTGAGTGTCACTGAATGAATGTCAGATATTTGTAACATCTTTTTGGTACAATAGACTTTACAATTATAACAACTCTATATTCATCACTAAAATTACAGTAGGGAAATAAGTTTTCATCTACTTCTTTCCTTTGCATGTATTGGGTTGCTTGAAAGTAGTGAAGACATTTAGTTGAGTCCCCACTCACCAAGAACTAATCTTTTATATACTAATACTGAATAAACGGAAGGAAAGACCAGATAAGCTCCTTTACACATGCAAAAACATTGCAGTATTGAAAATGATACACAAAAGTGTCCTAACAGATAAAATGTGCACATATTGTTCTATGAACAAGCAATATGTGAAAGAGGTATAAAAACGTAAAAAGGATGGCTTGAGATTGATGAACAGTAAAACGGTTATAGGCGTGTTGACTTTACTGTTCATGGCTGGGTAGTGTTATATACCATATATATATACCCTTCTTGCATACTCGGGTATATAATTGACAGACAAACAGACAGAGATATATTAGATTAGAGATGTTAGATTGTAGTTCTTAATTTTTAAATTCATAACTAGTTATTATAACTAGCTATGAATTTCTTTTAATCTGCTTCTCCAATACGAAGCACCGACTTAGCTATACTTATATGCTATATCTCCCCGTGGTGGATTGTTTAGCCCTTGCATATACAACAGTTACATTTTATTTTTTTCAAAACACCATAGGGACATTTGTAATCTTCTGTACAAAAATAAAAACCACATCTGCACCATCCTATGATCCTAAAATCCTGGCCACGGCACCAAATAAGCAATATGTTATATACTATATTGTCACGAAGTGTTGGTCGATCTCATTCCAACTACGTCATCAGTCGTGTGAGTCCTGAGCAGTTTAGGCGTGAACTCTACGAGAAAAAACAAATATTTCCTGGGGGAAAATATGGAATGTTTTCTCCTTCTTTTAAGAAAACGAAAAAAAAATACCCAACCAATTGGACAATTTATAAGTGATAAATAATTATTTTATTTAAAAAATAATTATTATTTTCTTCTTTTTTTTCGGAAACAAACATATACAACAACAATAATATTAAAAGTTCATAAATAAGTTTCATATACAAATAAATACCTTTCTTTTCTTTTACTTTTTAGTTCCGTTAAGAATATAAGCTCTTTCCTTCTTTTTTTTTCACTTTCAATAATTTCTTTCTTTGTTCCGTTTTTTACAAATAAACTCTTTCTTTTTTATTTCAACCATCCGATTCTTAACTAACTTTTTCCTCATCTTCCCCATCAAACCAAACGACTCTAACTCTAACTAACTTTTTTCTCTAACTGACTTTTTCGCCCTTCAAGTGTAAAATCTGCTTCTTTCAATTTTTCGCGCCTTGCTTTTTGTTTACATTGTCGAGTCTAAGGGCGGCAACTTTTGTTCGCCCTTTGTTCAAATGAACAACACACCAGATGAGCGATGCCCATTTCACTCTAATCTAAATTACATTACAAACAGAACGTGTGTGAATCAACAATTCTTAACTTGTTAAATTTATTCATAAATTTAACAAATTATGGCATATACATACCCTTCTTGCATACTCGGGTATAAAAAGTGTATAATTGTATAAAAAGTGTATATTAAGTTATCAAAATTGTTCATAATACACTCCAACTATTAAATAAGTAACCAATAAGTCCACAGCACAACTGAAAAAGATGTAAGGTTCCAGAAAGTTTGTGGTGTTGGTAAATCCGTGTTTGTGGATAATTATATTCAGAGGAGTAAACATCCATATGTATGGTTTTTTCGTAGACAAGTATGTGAAATAAAAGGAAATTAATCCGACAGTGTGAATTTGATATATTGAAAAAACAAATGATGTTTGGGTATATAATATATATATATATATATAGAGAGAGAGAGAGACAGACAGACAGACAGACAGAGACAGACAGAGACAGAGACAGAGAGACAGAGACAGAGACAGAGACATATTAGATTAGAAATATTAGATTATAGTTCTTACTTGTTTGCTTCATTTCTGCTGGGGGTTGATTTATTTCTCGTTTCTTTTTACTTCTTTGGGCTGGACTAAGCTGGTCATTGTCTTAATAATTTACAAACACAAGACCTTGTTTGTTCTTGATCAAGTCTTATTTTCTTCTAGCCCATATTTGATTCACTCCGCTGCGGGGATGAGATGGCACAGGAAAGACGACTATCACGTACTTCTAAACTATCACGCGTCTATCATGGCGCCTTCAAGGGATCAAAAGGTCATAACCGTCAGCGGTAATTTTCCACGGACACCTTGATTCTAAAGTTAACAGACCTCAATTTAAATATTCCTAGCTACAGGTCTGTTCACAATCCATGACCTCCCATGAATTGTAACAGTTGGAGATTTCTACTGTTCAAAGAACAGAGGCCAAAGAGGGCGATAGATGATTTCTTGAATTGACATATGACAGCACACGGCCCACTTAAAGGACATTTATTCTGTTCATATTTGCTTCTCATTCTTAAAGTCAGTTTTTTTAATTCCCAAAATTCTAGTCAAAATAACTCTAGACGAGTTGACATGTCGTTAAAATTAATCAATCAATCAATCGTTGGATAACAAAATCTCACCACAAAAATTAATTATTGTAAATGACCTTACGGGTAAAGTAACACGGAAAGCACATCAAATCATCAAAATAATGAAGAGCTTGTTCAGTACTTAGATGGATGAATTCAGAATAGGAATATTGTAAGCAATTTAAGAGCTGTGTGCCAGTCTAAGCATCATCATCATCATCATCAAAGCGTGTCAACAATCCGGATTCTTTGATTCGGTCTCCCCATCCGTCCTATCGGCCATCACTTTGGAAGCTAAGCATCATCATCAAAGTGTGTCAACAGTACTGATTCTTTTGATTCGGTCTCACCATCCGTCCCTATTGGCCATCACTCTTGGTAAGTACCCTAAACAGCATCCAGTGTCCATACAGAGCTGATTGATGTAAGTTTTTGTTGGGCTACCAACACTAGTGTCATATCGAGAGAAGGTGCCAGTGATGTAACAGTTATCGTCATTGGAAGTGGATACGGCTTCCTGAGTTCAAATCCTTATCCAGGCTGTTGACATTTCCCATAGTGTTAATACCCATGGGAAAGGTATGTATTCATCTATGCTCTTTCCAGCTATAGGTAAATAGTAGGGCAAACTAGACTTTTAAACTTTGGTATGGCAGCCGGATTAGAAGCTAAGCATCATCATCAAAACGTGTCAACAGTACTGATTCTTTTGATTCGGTCTCCCCATCCGTCCCTATTGGCCATCACTCTTGGTAAGTACCCTAAACAGCATCCAGTATCCATACAGAGCTGATTGATGTAAGTTTTTGTTGGGCTACCAACATTAGTATGTCATATCGAGAGAAGGCGCCAGTGATGTAACAGTTATCGTCATTGGAAGTGGACACGGCTACCTGAGATCAAATCCATAACCAGGCTGTTGATATTTCCCATAGTGCTAATACCCATGGGAAAGGTATGTATTCATCTATCCTCTTTCCAGCTATGGGTAAATAGTAGGGCAAACTAGGCCTTTAAACTTTGGTATAGCAGCCGGATTAGAAGCTAAGCATCATCATCAAAGTGTGTCAACAGTGCTGATTCTTTTGATTCGGTCTCACCATCCGTCCCTATTGGCCACCACTCTTGGTAAGTTCCCTAAACAGCATCCAGCATCGAGAGAAGACGCCAGTGATGTAACAGTTATCGTCATTGGAAGTGGACACGGCTTCCTGAGTTCAAATCCTTAACCAGGCTGTTGACATTTTACGTACTGCTATACCATTGGGAAAGGTATGTATCCAACTATGCTCTCTCCGGCTAAGGGTAAATAGTAGGACATACTGGGCTTTTTAACTTTGGTGTTTCAGGAGATGGAAAAAACTGAATTTAAACAAGTTGTTTAAGTTGTTTCCTGCCCAAGACACGCTATATGAGTACCGGTCCCATGACCAAAACTAAGTTACGGGACCAGTGATATATATATATATATATTCAAATAAATTTTTGGTACAGGCAAATTTATATAATCATAGTGATTACCACGATATTAATGGATAGAAGACTAAGGAGGAATGAAAGGAATAGAAAAAAATGTTTATTGATAAAACAAGGGCCCCTTCGTCCGGTGCTTTTCCGGAATCGATTAAAAGTCAAGTTGTAAATTAATTACGACATGAATGGATATGGAATGAAGACTAAGGACTAAGGAATAGGTTTGACAAGAGGGGGGGCAAAACAAAACTAAGATTACCCCCATATATAAGTAAAAAATATAACAGAAGACTTAAATTCTTTGCGTTATAGCCTATTTCATACGAGTGTCTAAGGATCCAAATCATTATTTGCATCTGACGATTTGTATCCTTAAATATTTAGTCTAGGCTTCCTGAAATAGGCTATAACGCAAAGTTTTTTTTTATTTTTTATTTTTTACTTATATAATTTTGCTCTGTGACTCTAACATTAAGAGCACACATTGAGCTCAGCAAACTGCGACCCGTTTTTACAAAAACTCCTGTGTCATAAGGAAGATTTCTTCTCTGGATTTTTGATTATATATATAATCCATATATATATATATATATATATATATATATATATAGGGTCATCCACGTGTTTCGACTTATCAAGTCTCTTCAGTGTGGCTAGACATTTTGTAAGCTACCTACAGCCAGAATTGAAATCCGATCGGTTGGGTGTCTGTCCGACACCTTAACCATTAGACTGTCATCACTTACAGAATGGGAAGGGGATTTTAACTGTTTTAATACACACATCGCTTTGTATGTAAAGGCCGTCATAGAGTGCTCCATCCATTATATATATAAAAGAGTTGGCGGCCGTCAGCGAAATCCCCCCAGAGTGCTCAACCCTAGGGAATGGGAAGCATATTAATATTTTCTGTGCATATTTTATTATTTATATACATTATGGATTACGCTCCGCAAGGAATGATCCTTATATAAGAAAAGTATTAATCTAGTTTAAGATAGAGTACCGAGACCGATATAAGTAGAGCTGGATTTAGACCTTGTGGATCCGGAACAATTCTGGTAAGGTGGTCCCTCAATTTGCCTCAACATAGAAATTAAATTAGATACATCAGATTTTTTTTAAATTGAAGTAGAATGAATTTATTAAACAAAAATATATAAGTTAGGTTCTGAAGAAAATGTTTGATTTGATTTTTCTCAATTATATTGACTGTAAGAATAACCTTTTCTACATTTTTCAGTTTGTATTATACAACAAAGTGATATAATTCTTTCTAGCTTGCAACAAATCATCGTTATTTTTTTTTTCATAATAAAATCAATTCTATAATTATTACAGGTTTTATAAAGGAATTCTGGGTGGCCCTCTGATAGAGGACCCGGGGCAATTGCCCCTTATAAATCCGGAATAATGAAGATAATAAATATGACAATAATGAGAGTAATAAATCTGGCTTTGGATATAAGGAAGAAAACCATTAAATAGTATTAAAGATTGTAATAAGCTTATTTCTTTAAAAAATAAAAATTAATTAGAATTCGACATTTTGAATTTAGCAAAAAATGACCTTTTTACGCGTGTATATATATCCATGTTGTGCGAATGGATAGTTCTGAAAAAAATAAATGACGTATTTGTCAGAAGGTTTTTGTTGAAATATTAACATCAGCTATCGAGTATCAGAGTTACTTTTAATTTTAAAAAAGAAAAAAGTTTAAACCATTCCCTATTTTCAGAGACAGTTTTGCAAACTGAGACCATCCAAATTTACCAACAAAAAAAACCCTTGATATAAATTCATGTACATCTGTAGAAGAGGATGGAACAATCCTGATAATATACATAGGGATAAGATAATTTTTTTATACATGTACAATAATAGGAAAAATAAGGGAGATAGTAAAATATCTAGGTAAGATAGATAAGATAGGACTGATGAAAGGCAGAAAATGATGAAAAAGTAATTTGTGATTCTTTGTGACGATTGTTGATTGTATAATCTAAGTTGGTATTATTTACGATATTAAGCCGGGTCTGTCAATGGAAGCGAAATTGTTGGCTGGAATGAGGAGGAACACAAAAACGTGACAACGAAATTATTTTCAGATAAGAGGAAATTGGTGGGTTTGCCGGATTAAAACTCTATCAAAATTTTATGTTCTAGGTTAAGTGAACAAGAACATTGACTGAACCAAGACACAGACAAGATTTAGATTTACAGAAGGTGGGAGGGAAGAAAAAAAAACATTTGTAATGGGCGAAAAGTTGCTGATAACTTTAAATTATATACTTTTCTTCTTTTCTTTTCGTTTTGTGTTTGATTTCTTTTAATTTGATTTTGTTTTTATTCTTTTCCCTTTAGACGAAGAAAGTGATAGTCGCTTTTTTTTTTCTATTTTTTTTTTTTTTTTTTTTACTTTCATTTTGAAAGAAAATAAAAGTATTAAAAAACGACTGTTTTTTTTTTCCATTACTTATTTTTCTATTATTTCTTCATTGTTTAGTTGGGTTTTTTTTTTTATCAATCTATATATATATATATATATATATATATATATATATATATATATATATATATATATATATATATATATTCATTTTTTTTCTTTTAGTCGTTTTCTTTCTACATTCATCACCTTATTCTTCATTTTTAATTATTCAATCATTCTTCAGTTTTCCCTCCTTTTTTATTTTCGTTTACTCATTTTAATTCACTTTTCTTTTATTTATCTATTTATTTTTATATATTCTTCGTTATGTCCGCTGCTTTCTCCTTTCTTTTCATTCATTCATCTTTATTGCAAATCTACCTGATTACCATTTCTTTGTAGATTTTGTTCTTTTTATTTTACTTGCGCTCCGAGTACTGATACGTCACACACACACACACACACACACACACACACACACACACTTATTTGAACACTTATACTTACACATATATAAGCACACCCTCACTAATGTCTGTAAGCATTCTAGTTGATTCCCTTGTAAGATCTCTCTTATCACTCATTCAATTCTTCTTTTCTTTTCCTTCTTGTATTTCATTTCCACCAGATGTCAAAGCTGTTGACTATTAACTATTTTGTGATTAGCTTTCCCCGTTGACATTTTCTGTCAAGCAGAAGATTTAAAGATTAACATGAAAAACGTTGCAATTATCACTAAAAAATGTTACCCACCTTTTTACACAGACGCTAAGCTCATCTCTGATCAACACCGACATTGTCTATTAATTATCTCTCTCTCTCTCTCTCTCTCTCTCTCTCTCTCTCTCTCTCTCTCTCTCTCTCTCTCTCTTCTTTTTTATGATTCCTTCTACTTTTTTAGTGGTTTCCTTTGTTGTATTATTAACTTCTTTTCATTTACACACTGATGGCTGACACAGTGTCATCTCATATTCCATTTATTGATATTTATATTATTACTCGTCAAAGTGATGGAATAATAAGTAAAAGTAAAGTCGTCGGGGTGGCCTAATGTCGGTATCAGCCAATCAGCTATTTTCACTAGCGCTAGACCAAGTAGATTGTTTTTGCGTCTGAGTTGGAGCGCCACACCTACCATCACCTCCTTACTTTACCGCACAGATCCCTGTGCCTACTCATACGCTGAGTTGGCGAGGACCGGTATCGAACTAGAAACCTTGTGGTTTCTAGCCGAACGCTCTACCAACTGAGCTAACTCGGCCCTTCAATAATAATTCTCGTATAAATCCTAAATTTTGTCTTAGATAAAGATATAGATATATCCATGAGCAATGTTGCGAATCAAAGTGTTGTTCTTTGGACAATAGTCTAGAAAAGTCGAGGAAATCCATGCGGCGTAGTTGAGACTGCGACATCGTAGTAAGCGCGTTCGAACCCCAGTCGCGCTATTACGTTCACTTTCGGATAAATGCCCTTGGAAAAGGCATAAACCCCTTAATGCCTCCCACTATGGATTACTGTTCTTCTATAAGGGTGGCTTTTGCATTAAATAACCCACGAAGATAGTTTTGTCGTTAAATAAAGAAACCAAAGCAAACCTAGAACAATCATAGGCAAACTGCGGCCCGCGGTGCTTTCAAAATGGCCCGCCTAATTTTACGAGGAAATAACTTTTATTCAAATTTTGTTAGTCTCGTTTTGTTCTCACGCGTATCTTGAATTTTGCAACTTTTCATTGAAAATAACGTTTTCAGCATTTTAAAACAATGGCCGATTTTCACATCTTTTATTTTAGAAACATTATTATGATTGTTATCATCATTATGATTATAATCATGATCATGATTATCATGATCATGATCAAGATTATTATTATCATCATTATCATCATCATTATTATTATTATTATCATTATCATCATTATCATCATTATCATTATTATTATTATTATTATTATTATTATCATTATCATATTATTATTATTATTATTATTATCATATTATATTATTATTATCATTATCATTATTATTATTATTATTATGAACTTTCGTTCATATTTTTTTTATCTGTAAAAATAAGTTTTTTTCTTTAGAATATTTTTCATATTGTCAAATGAATAAATTAGAATCCAATCTTACTACTTATATGTACATTTTTATTATGTTTTTTCTCAACGTTACTTTTCAATTTAAAAGTAACAAATTAAATTATTCAATTGTCAGATTGTTAAATATGCACCTTTGATTTAAAGAAAATAGTTTTTATAAAATTTTGATCCATGGATTATGAAAATGTTCAGTTTTTTTTTCGATACTCGAATTATATTCATATTGAATTCATTGATTTTTTAAGTATTCTTTTTTTTCTTTTTTTTAATTATTCCATAATGTATAACAGCAGTAGCGTGTGTTTATCACTTTAATATCAGTGATAATATTATACCAAGACTTCAATTTTTCATTGAAAATATCTTTTACTGAAGAGAAAAAAACAACTTTTCCCCATTTCTAAAGCAGATGCTTACGTGTATGGCCTTCTTTATTGAAAATGGTTGAGGTACCTTCAACGAAAAATACCTTGAATTTTTTTTAATAGTATGATCCGCCTGATAAAGAGACATGCTTCATGCGGTCAGCTTCTCGAAAAGGCTAACCCATGCCCGGTCAAGAATCAATGTGTATGCGCTTAGTATTTTCGAATTAACTTCTAAATGATGAAAGAATTCTGTTTACTAAATTAATAAAAACAGTAAAATTATTCAAAATGCTAATATGAAACAAAAGGAATTACATAATAACTAAAAGCATGATAACATAATATGTTAAAATAAAACGTTTGTTTTGTTCCGATAATGAAGGAGTTTGGTAGTTTAAACAAATAAAAATGGAAAAAAAAAAAATTAAAATTAAAAATTAAAATTAAAATTAAAATTTAAAAATTTAAAAATTATAAAATTAAAATTAAAATTAAAATTTAAAATTAAAATTAAAAATTAAAATTAAATTAAAATTTAAAATTATAAAATTACAAAATTAAATATTGAAAAATTATAAAAGTAAAAATTTAAAATTTAAAATAAAAAAAAATAGAGAATTGAAAAATAATAAATATATCAAATTATATCAAAATTATCTTAACATACATCATGTCACTTGGGAAAGGCATGAATCCATTTATTCACCTCTCCCTTCGAGCTATGGGTAAATAATAGGACAGACTGGGTTATTTGGCCTTTGTTAAGCAATCAGTCTAGGAGAAAGAAAATTCTGAATTCAAAACTATCTTTACTTAAAAGATGACTTATGTTGCATCCTGTCCGTGACGGAAGGGTTGGGTAAATACATTTCATCTTGAAATTGACAAAAAGATTAATAAGGATATAACAAATACAATAACCAATATTGAAATAAGGTTTGTTTAATGTAATGGTTGGATAAAGCTAAATATAATAATATTTATATTGGGAGTTGAGTTTTTACAAATTTTACACCGTTGACAAAAATGAAATCGATGGCAAAGACTTTTTTTTCCAAATTTTCGTATTTCATTTTTGTCAACAGTGTAAAATTTGTGATATGCAAATTTCGGTTTATGATTGTCAATCAATACTTAAACGCTGGTCATTGGTCACTGGTGGTGTAACCTGGTTTGATAGTAGGGGCGGTAATTAATCACCACTTGTAATTGTTTATTTCTACCCTTTTTTCGTTAATGTCCGTCGAAAGTATATTTGCTTTCTTAAGAGTCCCACTTTTGTTTTATTTAAACGCAACTGAAGAGTCAAAATAGGATAACTCGCAAAGCATAACATGATCACATAATCTTTCTATTTATTTATTTTGTGTAAATAAAAACCCAGCTAAATGTTTTAAAGTTTGAAATGTAAATTTCAATCTGTTGTTATGAATGAACGACTTTGCTGAAACAATAAGTTCTTCTTTATATAAATGAAAAATCAAGCATACATTTTTATGTAGATACATTCATTCTTAACAATTTTAGAAGTCGAGAATGATTCTTAATACACCTTCTGGATTGTGGAGAAAGGTAGACGGGATTTTGTACAAGATGGATGTTTATTGTAGGTAGTGATGACATCACTACCTACAATAAACATCCATCTTGTACAACATCCGTGTTTGTCTACCTTTCTCCACATATTGTCGGATTAATTTCCTCTTATTTCTCCCACCTTCTGGATTGTAAAACTCGTTCAAACAATTTTCTATTAAACGTCTAATTAGACACACAGCTGTTTTGGACAGTTTTTTTTTTTCTCTATTTTTTTTTTGGATGTGTGGGGGGGGGTTTGTTGGGTAAGACTTAGGAGTTAAAAATCAGTGTCATTTTGTTTAGTGTCAAAAACACAAAGATTTCTAGTGATAAAACAGGTTTGAGTTGAGCAGCAAAGGTCTTGAAAGGCATCTAAATAGATATGATGACTTTTTTTTATTATCAAGGATTGGAAATGACATTATAGAAGGGAGTGTTTTCTTTATCAAGACAATTTCCATGGCTAATTCTATGTGAAAACACCTTAAATGCTACAATATTCTATCATGGCGATTGCTCACCAATGCCCAAAGACAAGATGCTGATGAAAAAAAAAAATGAAGATTTGAAATAATGTGTGAGAATAACCAATCAAACAAATGAGACCATTTGAAATTTTATACAATCAAAACGAACATGTATGAAGTTCGCTACAGAACATAATTAATTGAAAAATCTACTTCGTCCAGAACTGAATTTTTTTGCTTTGAATTTTTTAAGTAGAAGTACAATTATTACCAGTATTAAATCAGGAACTGTTGTTAAAATTGGTCAAATTAAAATGTGCTTATCTAACATATATATATATATATATATATATATATATATATATATATATATATATATATAAAGAAGATGACTTACCGGGGAAAAGAATATCGAATTAATCGCAACATCGACGGTCGATACAAATATTAATCGAATAAGTCAGGGTTATGAAGAATATATAGTGTTCAATACGTTAGCTGGGCGGATTTAGTTGAAAGGTATATATAGATAACCTACTTAAGTTTTACTAAAAATGGATCATCATGCTTAATTGTAATTAATTAATCAATAAATTGATTAATTAAAGAAAATTGCGGAATATATATAATTGAAATAATCACGACAAGCAAACTCGGCGAATACCGCGTGCGATGTGCGGAACACTGTACAGCTATTTCGACCTAATTAGGTCTCATCAGCAGTGTATACCTACGATCTCCCCCGACAGAGATCGAACCGGAAAACCCAGAACGCAGAGCTAGAGACTCTATCCCTAGGCCACCGAGGAGGGGGGGGGAGAAGATTGTATGTATACACCTAATGTAGAAACAGCTGTACAGTGTTCCGCACATCGCCCGCGGTATTCACCGAGTTTGCTTGTCGTGATTATTTCAATTATATATCTAATTCTCTCTATGTATTTTTATATATATATATATATATATATATATATGTGTGTGTGTGTGTGTGTGTGTGTGTGTGTGTGTGTGTGTGTTTTGGTTTTGTTTTACTGCATATCAACCTCAATGGGTCATTTAATGCCGATAAAGTTGTGAAATAAATCAATTCTTAATGGATAATACAATTTTTTTATAAATACATTTTTCTATTTAACCCATAGATGGGACCCTAACAGGTACAACCACTCCGTATATATATATATATATATATATATATATATATAATATATATTACTTCTAATAACCATATTTCTTAATGCTAAATTTACTCATATTTATAATATAGAATAAATTGATTCCTATAATGTTTGCTACGTGTGTGTGTTCAGAATTTGTAGAAAACAAGTTCCTCGTAATACAAGCAAAGTCCTTAACAGATGAGTTGTATTACTCTTTATACACGCATCATATAAACATATGACCGAGAGAATTAATAACTTTCAGAGACATTTTTAGTGCGGAAGTAACAGATGAGGACAAAGATGTATGAGAGAGTCAGAATTAAAGGCATGACTGCAAGTTGTAGGTATAGTTTTCTTTCATATCTCCCTTGGGTTTCCTACTATTCCTTCATTGTTCAACCAAACGTTCCTTGGCTTCTGTTACACCGGAGCCCACCTGCGTAAACATCATATCACATGACTAACGCATCTGATTTTTAATCATAAGCAATCTTTTTTTGTAGAATGTATATATATATATATATAAATTTATAGGTATAATATAATGACCAAGACAGTGTTTTACGCTTAGATACATCAGCGGATTACATTCGCTCTACAACTGATTAGTTTAGCTTCGTATCAAATTGGGTATTATCCCGTATCTTTATCATATATAATACTGCAAAAATATTTTCTCTTTTACCCAGAATTAGAAGAGGGTAGAAAAATTGGCACTTGTTATTATGTTAACTATCCAAGTTGAAGGCAATTAATTCAGTTCCCATCACATCAAAGAAATATCATTATAATTTAAAGGTAGCCGAGTGTGAAATGAAATAGAAAGTGACACGCCCCTTCGGGACTTTGGTGATTATGGCTCTCTACAGCTTCTTTTATCTGTAAACGATGCATTATAATGATTGTTGATTAGAGAGATAGTGAACTGCTTTTCGTTTACAGTTTTAAATTATATAGTTATTTACTAAGCTTAGCTTAGATGTGGCACAAGGCCAGAAGCATGGGGCCCCGCCCAATGAGATTCGAACTCATTAACAATGGTCTGCGAATCTAGCTTGCTAACCACTACACCACGTGAGGTGCCCACAGTTTAAATTATATAGAGTTATCATTCTCTTAGACTGGTTGCCTACAATCATTACTGAGGTCCAATCTTCCCTGTTATTTATCAATGGCTAGGAGGATTTTTTCCATTGTCATATATATATATATATATATATATATATATATATATATATATATATATATATATATGAAGACTTAAATATTATCAGATATAAATTTATTTCAGCCTCTTTGCCTTTTCATTTCTAATTTCAAAATGGTTAATAGATTGGGTTGGATGGCGGCAGATGTTAATCATATATATTTTCATTTTAACAGCATTGTGTGTTTTCATATCCTTTTATCTACACTTAATTATAGTATTTCATAATATTTCATAGAAACAAGAATATCGGCTTTATCATACCGTTACATTTTGGATAAAGCATATATATATATAAGTCGTCGGGGTGGCCTAAAGCCGGTATCAGCCAGACAGCGAGGGGGTCTATCCCCTTTTCACTAGCGCTAGATCGAGGAGCTTGTTTTGGCGTCTGAGGTGGAGCGCCACACCTACCATGAGCTACTCACCTTACCGAATGTATTCAGTTCGCTGTTCTTCACTAATATAAAAACGTTTTGAAAGTAGTTGCACAAGCTTTAGACGCGTGTTTTTTTGTACAAGAAAACTAAAAAAAAAAAAAAAAAAGACATGACCACAAATTTGATTTAATTAACACAAACAAACCTGACTGAAATTCGAACACGGTTCGCCAATTCTGTTTTCCCTGCTGATGACCCTCACGTAGCTTTTCTGAATAAAGTTTTCTTTTTTTTTTCCATTTTTTTTTTCTTTTTTTTTTTCTTTTGTGTTTATTTGTTTGTTTTTGTTTTCATGTTTTAGCGTTCGGCTAGAAACCACAAGGTTCCTAGTTCGATACCGGCCCTCGCCAACTCAGCGTATGAGTAGCACAGGGATATGTACGGTAAAGTAAGGAGCTGATGGTAGGTGTGGCGCTCCACTTCAGACGCAAGAACAATCTCCTTGGTCTGGCGCTAGTGAAAAGGGGATAGACTCCCTCGCTGATTGGCTGATACCGACTTTAGGCCACCCCGACGACTTTACTTACTTTACTATAAGTACTAGCAAATATATGCACCCTTCGGGTGCAAGTATTTAAGTTTTGATGTAATAAAATATTGTATCAAATTATAAACTATTTAGAAAATGATAAACTGAGGGGGTATAATCGAAAAATAGAACAGCTTTAGATTGAACTCTTCCATCATTTTCTTTCACTCCCGTCTTTCATTTTTCCTAATTTATCTATTTAGTTAGATTATGACGTATTTAATAAAATTAAAGTTCTTTCGTCTTGTTAATGGATTTCTTTTAAGATTTATCCCCGAGATTTTTGCTCAGAGAAAACCAAACAATTAGAAATCAATAATACTAAGCATATATTTATTAAAATCAAATTCTTAATATCAATATGCAAATTAGCCTTCTCGTTCACACTGTAAACCGCTATTTTGTTGTATATATAAATACAATTACATGCTATTAGTAGATAGATATGGTCAACAGTATTAATAAGGTATAACAATTTTATCAATAATTGAGGTTTAAATAAAAATAAACTCATGGTAAATGTAACGTCAATAACTAAAGGAATTGTGACTTGAATAGTGATTTAGTTTCGGTTACAGACAGACAAACACACAATCTCCATTATAATAAGATGTGGCACCCATGGAGAATCGATCTTTCTAACAAATGACCAGCTACGCAGTGTGTCCAGCAATTTGCATGGTTGGTAGATAAACTACATATGTATCGTTGACATTGTCTGCATAAGAATGACTATTAAGATATTCAAATTGTTTTCCATTTGTAAAATCAACTAAATGTCTCACCGGTTGATTGGATTTGAAACAATTAAATGCTTTTCTATGCGCTCTACTCTGTTGGTTTAAAATTGGGAAATATCTTTCTTCCTTTTCCTTTTTTTTTTTCTTATTCATTTGTCAATCATACATTCAAAATAATTAAACTAATTATTAATACATTGCGAGGGAAAAATCAAACATAAATTGGGTTGTCGTAAACTTCATAATAAAAAATAATGTTAATCAAGCTAGGAAAATATTTCCTTATCTAAAGTTTACATCAAATAAAATAGCATAGATAAATCAAACAAAGTACACACTGCGTTATCAACATAAAAATGAATTTTCAAACATCAGCTTCCATACTACACCCTTGTGCATAGGAACTTTCATCATATTTAGATATTCTTTGGATATTTCTTTAACGGGAAATTATAAGAAAAAACAAAATAAAGTGAGAATATTTGACTGAACATAATTTTTACGAAATGGAATTTTTTCATTGCAATTTACCAGTTGATACAATTAGTGTTGATATCTATTAATAATGGAGAATCGCTTCCGGTTCTTGTCTGTAAAAAAATTACGTCACTGCCTACGTCACATTACCCAAAATCGTCATAACATAGAATAAATACACTCAAAATTTTAACATGCAACATTAGACAGTCCTCATTGTTTTTTAAATCAAGTTTTAATAAATACATGACTGGTATTATATATCTATATATAGTTTGTTTTATTTTAATACATATTTAAAGTTTACATTTCAAATTGTTTTATTTTTTAATCCTTTAATGAATTTGATGATTACTTACTTGGGGTACAAACTCGCTGACACTGAATTTTTTTACTCCCACTCCTCAGGCAATATGTTTCAAATTTCTATTTTTACATCACCCGGAGGGTGTTTTTTATTTTGTACTAGTCTGTATAAGTTTGCTATGATATCATTGTTTAGTGAAGTTAAGCAGCGATATGCCTTCTCAGTACTTAGATGAGTGACCTCTTAGTAATAGCAGGTACTGCAAGCTATCTGAAGCTTGTGTGTGATACTAAGCAAAGCTTAGTCAATAGCAACATCGATATTTTGCATACACACACAACACACACACACAAATATATATATATATATATATATATATATATATATATATATGTGTGTGTGTGTGTGTGTGTGTGTGTGTGTGTGTGTGTGTTAGTATAGCACAGACATAGAGTCAACTACTCAGTAACTAACAGTTTCTCGCCTTTGCATTCCTTAAACAAGAGAAAAGGTTTTTATCCCTAGCTATTGGTAAATATTAGGGTAGACTGTACTTTTAGCCTTGGTAAGACAATCGGTCTAGGAGAAGGAAACCATTAAATTTAAACCAGCTTTACTCAGCTTAGAAAGTTTTGGTAAACGGGCCAAAACCTCCTATTTAAAACCTTTCGCGTTCCCCAAGGATACTTGCATCAGCTACCCTTCACGCAATTTTAACCTAGACTAAACCTAATTTATCCTTTATTATCATTAGCATTATAAATTCATTAAATATAATAATATCCACATATTTGTTTTAATAATGTTGTATTAATTATTAACTCAAAATCATACGTGAAACATCTCAGTGTTGTTGTTGTTTTATTGTTGCTAATGTTTTTACGGTTCACCTTAAATTCAGAGCAAAAAAAAAAAAAACAAAAAAAAAAAGAAAAGAACGTTATTAAAAATTGGTATTAAGCAAATAAGTCAATAAAAGTTATGTATATTCTAATGTTCATTTCATCATTCGTAATTTATACTGCATTTTGAAATGTGAAATATAATTAATATAAAAACCATTAAGAAAAACAGTTATAATTTGACAATATTATCAACATTCAAAGTAATTTTAATGTATGATTTTTAATATCTATTGTACGAATTTATATTAGTTAAACTTTAATATAGGATTTTAATCTAAATAATAAGGATAGTTATTTCTAACGATTATTAGTAATTTGAATTTCTTAATTATAGTTTTATTCGTTTATCTGTCTATGTTTTACTTGTGTTGTTCTTTCTTAAAAACCAAATAAAGATGTTTGTTTTAAAGTGCGGTAAATTGAAAATAATGCAAATATATTATTATGTCACGTGATCAGTTTAGGCCATATAATGAAGGAAGAAATGTAAATTTTTTGAACTTTTTTAAAAATCTCGCAAAAAAGAAATAACGAACTTATGTTAGAGTTGTTACAAAGAAAAACAGTTAATTCAAAGATCAAATTATCCGATTGGGGAAAAATTACTAACCGTTATTTTGAAAAATAAGTAAAACAGTTTGTTTTTTTACAACACGGTCAGTTTCTATTGATATTTTTTCAGTAGAATTCTGGATTCATGGTTCTTTTACTAAAAAAAAAAAAACTCTCGCATTGAAACTTATAAAAATATTCTGATATAATTATTCAGACTCTTATCTTTATAAAAAAAATAAATAAAAATCGTTTTTTGTCGGTTCATTTTTTCATATTTCATAAAATAAAATAGGGGGTGGGGTTAAACATCGGAAAATTATTTCCCCTTATATATTTTAGGAAAAACCTATTTCAGACATATTTACATAAAAAGGTAAGTAATTATGGAAATTTTCGTGAAAATCTGACCATTAATTGATTTTTCATAGAATTATTTAAAAAGCTTCTAGTCATAACTTGTTTTTGGCTACGTTAAATTTCAATTGATTTAACGATGCCAAAACATTGTTTTTCGTTTATAATTTTCATTATTTCCGTAAGCTGAAACAAAGTTAAAAATAAAATCATCATGAGTTTTTTTTAATGTTTCTTCATTTGAATGGACAAAAAATTTTCAAGATAATAGTAACCTTCATGCAAGTTTCACTGTGTTAAATATAGGCGGGGGGGGGTATATTTCACAGGGAAAATTGGTGGTACCTAGATATTATCAATACGTAATTGATCTTTCTTATATGTCAATTTGAAGACCATTTCATGATGAGAAGAAAACAAAAAGCTTTAACGCCTTCTTTACTCATTGATTTTAATCAACCGATCGACGATGGAGAACAGATGTGACAGAAATAGCTAATCCGGACGTAAAAAAAAAAGGTAAATTTGTATTATTTGAGCTATTTAATTGGCTTGCTGAAGTTGTCGGCGTTCTTCTTCATCTGTCGGCTAATCCCACCGCTTATTTGTTTATTTACTCAACTGTCTTTCGGGGGTCGGAGAAAGGGTACCTGGGATGCCTCTTTCGAAGAATAAATGACAGGGGGAAGCTGGAACTTGAATCAACGTGTCAGAGTTAAACAAAGAAAGTATCAGGTCAAGCGTTGTTTCAAAATACGCTGACTGTGAGAGGAATTACACGTCCCTTATTAGCTATGAGAAATATAAACAAAATGAGACAATTGGGTGAGGAATAGAGAATGAGAATGAACGAAAATTGGTTATAGATGAACACTAATAAAAAGATAACATGTCTTAAAACAGGACTGAAATACGGAAACAACGAATACATATACAAATATACAAAGACACTAATTCTAAGGGAAAATATATTGACAGGCGTATGTGTAAAACTGATACGCCGAAAAGCTGTTATGTAGATTTACAAATACGTTCATGTACTACCTTCATATAGAGGTGGGCTTAACGTAACAGTTATCGTCTTGAGAAATGGACACGTCGAACCGAATTCAAATTCTGGAAGAGGTAGTGTGCGTTTGACTTTGCGCTAATGCCCTTTGAAAAGACATGAATCCATCTCTTCAACCTTCATCTATGGGTAAATAGTAGAACAGACTGGACCTTGGTAAATCAACGGGTCTTGAAGAAAAACACTGAATTAAAACCAGCTTTACATCGCTTAAAGATTGATGTGTCACATCCTGCCCGTAATATTTGACTATGTGCAAGATTAGGTATGAATAAAATCAAATGCATCGTCTTATATGCACAATATTTGAATCCAGACATGAGCTCTTTTGCTCGTAAACAAATTTAACGTCTACAGTATTGAGATATATTCATACTAGCTGAGGTAATATAAACTCCAATTTTTAATTCAAAAAGAATAATCAAGAATTAAAGATCAATATATTTGTTAATGTTTTATTTATGAGTTGCATATATATGATATTATATATATATGTATATATATATATGATATTGATATTATACACATATATATGATATTTATACACACATATATGATATTATACACACACACACACACACACACACACACACACACACACATATATATATATATATATATATATATATATATATATATATATATGAGGGCCGGTTTAGCTCAGTCGATAGAGTGTCGGATTAGAAACTACAAGGTTTCGAGTTCGATATCGGCTCTCACAAACTCAGCGTATGAGTAGCACAGGGTTCTGTGCGGTAAAGTGAGGAGCTGGTGTGGCGCCCCATCTCAGATGCCAAAACAATCTCCTTGGTCTAGTGCTATTGAAAAGGGGATAGATTTCCTCGCTGTATGGCCGATACCGACTTTAGGCCACCCCAACGACTTATATATATATATATATATATATATATATATATATATATATATATATATATAAGTTAATAGAAAGGAAATGAATCCGACGGTATGAGTATAGATGAAAGGATATGAAAACAACACAATATGCTGTTAAAGTGAAAAGATTTTATATCATATTCATAGCTAATATTGTTCAATATTAGCTATGAATATGATATAATATTTTCACTTTAACAGCATATTGTGTTGTTTTCATATTTTCATCTATATATATATATATATATATATATATATATATATATATATATATATATTAATGATAGGAAAGCAATTAAATCTTTTTCTTTTTCTTTTATACATTGTAATTGCTTTCCTATCATTAATATATAATTACATACTTAACAATGCTTCAAGCAAATTACCAAATACTAATATATATATATATATATATATATATATATATATATATATATGACAATTATTTACATATATATAATCTTCTTTATTTCATTTCACTAGTACCTGTACCTGGAATGGCAGTGTGGGTGCTACTCATGTAACGTGTCTTGGACAAGAATAGCCTTGCGGAATCCATCTATCGCCAGGCTGGTTTGAATTCAGAGTTTCCCCTCTGCTAGACTACTTACCTCACCAAGGCTAAAGAACAGTCTGTCTTACTATTTACCCATAGCTACAGGAAAAACAAGTACGTTAGCGCAAAGTGACACGCAAGCAACCTCGTCTAGACTTGAAATCTTATTGTAAAATGTTCGATCTGTGTAAAAAAGTTTATATTGAAAAATAAATATTTGTTGTCAACTATATAAATGGCAACTTTCTGTCTATCTGTGTATTGCCAGTTGACGCCTACACCAGTAATCATGATGAACCTTTACACACATGTTAAGCTATGGTAATTCAGAAATACGACTGGCTAATTTGATTTCAATAAAAATTAATAATCGAACTCCTGGAGACATATTTACAATGGAGGGGGTGGGAGAAGACGTTTCAGTGAGAGAGGGGGAAGGGTAGTAATTGTACTTTGAAATCAAGTAACAGCGAGAGGAATTATCTAAAAAAATCAAAATATTTTAAATGAAATAACATATACG
This sequence comes from Doryteuthis pealeii, assembly GCA_023376005.1. Classification (NCBI taxonomy): domain Eukaryota; kingdom Metazoa; phylum Mollusca; class Cephalopoda; order Myopsida; family Loliginidae; genus Doryteuthis; species Doryteuthis pealeii. The sequence continues at coordinate 105,236,408 of CM042147.1, read as the reverse complement.
GGCAATATTCAAGATAATCTTATAATAAAATTACAAACATTTTTTTGTGAAATATCATCACTTTCTTTTTTTTCACCTTAATTTAACGATAAATACAAAATTTGGGTTTTTATCAATGTGAACAATTTAAGCATAACCTACTAAATAAACTGCAATTAACCAGTTGTTAACCAGTGCCATAAACACATAGCAAAGGTTGCTATTGAAAATCCAGTATGGAACTGCGAATAATCCCACCTTTCCTGAGTAATACCGGGTACTGCAGCTAGTGTAAAATCTTTTTTTTTTCTGGCATTAGGTTATAAACTTACTTATATATAAGCACGTTAAAAAAAATTACGAATATAAGATGGATGATAAAATGAAAATAACTTTTTTATATGGCCGTTTGTGTTCTTATTTTTTTTTAATGAAATAAAATAAGAGTTTAATAATGAATTTTGAAATCTTTTATAGACACTTAGACATAAAGAAATAATTTTAAGTCATTTAAAATTACTGTTTTATTTATATTGTTTTTTCAAGCCAACATTAGATTGAATTGATAACTCCGTAACCTGGAACGTAACTATTACCTGAGTTTTGGTCTGAAATTTTCACTGTATAATGTTCAATTATTAATAGTGGAGATTCGGTCTCTATTTGTCTGTAACCAAAACTACGCCACTGCTTACGTCACAATTACTAAAATCATCAATACATAGAATAAAGAACAATTAATATCAATAAAATGAATAAAAGCTGTTCCTTATAATTCAAAGTTTGACTCTTTTCCATTGTAATAAATAGACTATTTATCATTTAAATAAATAAACTATGAAATTAATTTTTAAAATTGTATTAATTAAATGAAAAAAAAATTGTAATCAATTTTTAAAATTATTTTTTACTCTCGCCCTTTTTTCAGCAACAAGAAGTTAACTAAAAATTTATAAATAAATGAATAGTTACGATTTTGTTTAAAATATATATGTAAAATATTCAAAATAATTATTCAATTAATAATTAATAGATGGGTATAATATCTTATTTGAGAGAGACAGAACTAAGTTTCATTTTAAATTGTTTTATTTTTATTTTTATTTATTTATTTTTTTTACTTTTTTAATAAATTTGATGATTTTACTTATGATAAAAATCCTCTGACATTGAATTTTTAACTCTCACCTTGCCCAGACAATATCTTTTAAAAATAAATTTTAACATCGTCCGGAAAGGTTTTTTGCTGGTCTTTATAATTGATATTCGCCATTTTATTAAGTTCATTGATGAGAGATTAGATCATGTATAAAACAAATATTTGTGGCGCAAAATAAATGATTTATTCAATGATTATGCGACAAACCTATTGCTAAATTCCCGTATATATCTATAAGAAAAAGTTCTAGGGTAAAAATTCAATTTTAAGCAAAAAAACCAACTGGTTCCCACCCCCGTATCAAACAGCTGCGTATATTGTTTTGTGACAAGAAATAAGATAATAATAAATTGTACTTTTTAGTGGTCGACACTTGGGCTTGTCAAGCATTCATTTCCTATAAGAGAGAAAGTTTTCTTTTAATTAAAGGAAGAAAACCCTCAGTTTTTATATTTTTTAATCATTTATTGTGCATCAAAAATAAATGGAGATAGAGAGTATGTGTGGGTGGGTGTTGTATATTCAATCTCTTTTAGAATAAAAGAAAAAACGTGAGAAACGTTTTCACACTCATAACTTTACGTAATTATCTCTCAGCCCGGTAATCTGGTTTGGTTGTGGGAGGAGGAGGGCGTTACTCGTGTAGTGCGTCTTGGGCGGCGCCCATTCCTCTCTAGGTCTGGTTTGATTTCAGTTTTCCTTCCGGTTGCCTTACAAATGCTAAAGAGTCCAGTTTGTCCTACTATTTACCCATAGCTGGAGGGAGATTAGTTGGATTCATACCTTCCCAAGAGTATCAGCGCTATGTGAAATGCAAATAGCGTCGTTCAGGACTTACACTCAGGTAGCCGAGTCGACTTCCTACGGCGATTTTTGCATTTTGTTTTGTCTACAAAAATATCTTGTGAATTAAGCGATTTTGTAATATATACACCCGCTCAAAAATTAAGCACTACTGTTTTGTTTTTTGTTGTTTTTTTCTGCTAAACATTGACTTAACGCACAAAATGCTATTGTTGATTTTTTCCAAGACAAAATGCAAAAATCTGTATATGCTATGCAATTAAGAGTACAGGTAAATGAAAAAAAATAAGTTATCATACGATTTATTTTAATGGTAATTTTTTAAGGAAGATATTGTTAGAATGAAGTCTACTTTTACACACTTACTTGTATGCTGCACATAATTAAAATCATTTAAAAAAAACATATACAGGTTCTTGAGCTTGTTGTGCACATAGATGTCAGTATTTTTTATAGCCACCATTCGCACAAATGACACTTTCCAAGGATCTTGTATTCGTTATCAATCTTTTGATTTGCATCGGGGATTATTGTGCTATTCCTACTGGGGTAACTGTGCAAGTTTTGTAAATATTTGGGCAGAGTGAGCGGCCTAGCTCGCACTTTACGTCCTACAAATGTTCTATTAGATTAAGATCAGGACTTCTTGTTGACTCGTCTGTGGCGCTACGCTGCAGATAATCCCTAACTGCATGTGCTCTATGGGTTGTGCATTATTGTCCATGAAGATGGGGTGTGATGCCAGAGGGCGATAATCAAAATTACAACTTTCAAAGACTTACCTTTGGCCGTTGAAGTTGCCTTGCAATATCACAAGATCAATTTGAAGTCATACAGAACCACCACCAACTGGATCTTATTCCTATGTGCTTATATCAGATGCCCATCTTCTGCTTCAATGAAAAGGATGGAAGAAAGAAATAATGAAAAAAGGAAAAAGAGTATAAAATATTCATTTACAAGGAAACGCGTAATAATGAATAAATAATGATAATTATAATATAATTTTCCCCAAAATTATCATACAAACGTATGCAATTTAAAGGGTGCATTGTTTTACATTTGATAAGGTTTTCTTTGTAAATAATTTGTAAATCTATGATTCAAAATAAGAAAAAGAAAACTTATAAAATGTGAAAATCATATATATATATATATATATATATATATATATATATATATATATATATATATAATTTGCTTTAGAAGCATTGTTGAGTAAAGTATATTATTATTAATAAGGATAAACACGTCACTACTATACAAAGTACAGTGGACGTTGAGAAGATCGCAAATTAGGCCTATGCTCCGGCGTAAGAAATGAGATTTGATAATTTGCTTTAGAAGCATTGTTGAGTAAAGTATATTATTATGTACTTTGTATAGTAGTGACGTGTTTATCATTGACAAGTTAATTTCGCATGTATCGCGTGCTACGTATCGGTCGCCGAAGGGTAAAGTCTCTGATTCTGCGTGCTGAGTTCCCGTGGAGCACAATATTGCCGAGTACGCTTGTCATGATTATTTTCAATAATTATCGAATTTTATACGATATACGCATTGTAATTGCCATCAAGCAATAAAATATATAATAATATATATATATATATATACTGGGTGTTGGACAAAATAATGGAAAAATAATGTTTCCATTATTTTGTCCAACCCCTGTACACACACACACACACACACACACACACACACACACATACAGGATGCGGTATAATAAACGCCCTTTGTTTAATTTATTTAATTAATTTAAATTAGTTTAATTAATTAATTTAATTAAACAAAGAGCGTTACTTACGCCGCATCCTGTATTATATATATATGTGTGTGTGTGTGTGTGTGTGTGTGTGTGTGTGTGTGTGTGTGTGTGTGTGTGTTATTATCACTAGCTCACTTGGTGAGTTAGTGCTGGTCCAAGTTTTCTTTTTCTTTTTTTTTTAGGGGGGGGTATTATTAGAGGATTGCTCAATATCAATGATAAAGCCATTTTTTAGAATGTGCCTAACAAACGCACTACTGCATCACAAAGTTCACAGCAAAAGAAGGTTTGTCTTTTCTCCATTACTGATCTATTTACTTTTATAAAGAGACCAGTTGAAATAAATCAATTCATAATAGCCAAATGACGGTTTGTTGAGGGGTTTTTTTACTTTATATATACTAGCAAATATATGCACCCTCCGGGTGCAAGTATTTAAGTTTTGATATAATAAAATATCATATTAAATTAGAAAGGCTAATGAAACTGACTGAATGCAAATAAAAAGATCTGCAACAGAGGGGGTATAATCGAAAAATAGAAAACTTTGAAACTAACTATTCCATCATTTTCCATTACTCCCCTCTTTCATTGGTAAATTTTCCTAATTTAACTATTTAGTTAAAATAGGAAGTAAAGGATAATATTACAGTTATTTCTTCTTGTAAATAAATTTCTTTTAAGATTTATCCACGAGATTTTTGGTTATATATCTTAAGATAAAACCAAACAATTAGAAATCAATAATACCAAGCACATATTTATTAAAATAAAATTTTAAATATCAATATGCAAATTAGCCTTCTCGTTCAAACTGTAAACCGCTATTTTGTTGTATATATAAATACAATTGCATGTTATTAGTACGTAGATATGGTCAACAGTATTAATAATGTAAAACAATTTTTATTAATAACTGAAGGTTTAAAAGAATGAAATCATGGAGAATTTGACGAAATAATTAAGAGAATTGTGACTTGAGTAGTAATATAGTTTCGGTTACAGCCAGAAAAACACACAATCTCCATTATAATAAGATATATTTTTCATGTTAAAATTGACTTTATTTTGAGTTTTTTTTTTAATCGATATATGTTGCCTTTTTGAAAAGTACACACAGGTAGTGAATTTACTGCTTTACTAAACATTTCAACATTTCATTCAATATTCAGTGTTGCGTACAAAGAATTATTAGAGAGAGAGAGAGAGAGAGAGAGAGAGAGAGAGAGAGAGAGAGAGAGAGAGATGCGTCTTACATGTAGCGTCAATTTTGAGTCACGCTTGTGTTATATATAAAACTATGAATACAGACATAATTAGTATTTTAACAAATTGCCGACAGCGATAGCTGATATTAAATTACTCAGTTCATTTTTTTCTCTTAATTTTCAGAAGTCTTAAATATAATCGTTTGTTTTTTTTGTTCTTTTTATATATTTATTTATTTATTCATTTTTGTTAAAAACGTATTCCATAATATACCAATGCTAGAAAAAACATTTTTTTTTTTAAAAACTTTTATACTTTTTACTTTTTAAACTTTTATACTGATATTTAGCGAAGTTTTTAGTTTTCTGATTTGTAATTTTTTTTTAATATAAAAAAAATAATTTGTTGTCGATCGCAAATGATGGTATTATTTGCCAATGGTTTAATTGACTCAGTGTTTGATTGACTTTAACGGCATGTCAGCCCGTCTAAGGTTATTTTATGCCTAGAGGCATTCATAATCACATTTTTGTGTAGTTTCTTTAGAGTTTTTTTTACACATGGTCCTATCGAATACAACTAATTTTTTAAACAGATCTATTTGACCCATAGATGGGATCCTATTAGGTATTACCACTCCGGGTCAGAGTAGAACTGGGAGTAATGTCACTTTTTTTTTTGTTCTTTCCCACCCATGAGCTTCGCCTTGTGGGTGGGCCCACGTTAAAACGAGGCCTTGTGCCCAGCCCATGCAAGTGGGGTATGAGGCAAATACCTGAAAGGGTATACCATCAGAGGCAGGACACCCGCCTTTGGGGTGGGTCTAACGCCTCTTCAGGGGATACAGCGTATTTTAAGCCCCGTCAAAAGGGCGAGCGAAAAAAGGAGGTATTGAGACAACGAGATGGTGTTGCCTAAGAAAGCATGATATTTTAAGGATATTTTTATTTTTCAAATCATGTTGTACAATAAAAATAATGACCATTGAATAATTCGTTAATTATCAAGTCCGACTTTTAAGATAGGAAATAATCATACATTTTATTTGAGCCGGTTTACATACAACTCAGAGCAGAGGGATTTTGTCTACTGGTCTGTTCTGACAAACACTTAATCTTTTCATTTCCTCCTTTTCTAAATTTCGCATTCTATAGTCTCTTTTGTCTTTCACTTATTCTCTACATCCACATCTTTCTTCCTTGCTCCCCCTCACTACCTCTTTTTCATTTCACTTTCTTTCTCTTTATTTTTCATTCTCCACTTCTAATTTCTTCTGCATTTTTTTTCCTTCTTTTTTCTACATCACTTTCGTCTTATTCTTTCCATCTTCCTCCTATTTAGGTGCGGATTACTTCCCGCTTAATACGAAGGATACGTATCCTATCTTTGAGGGTGGTAGCACTAATAGTTGTTAATATTCTAATGTTACATGTTATTACGCCAGTGATTGGGAAGTTCTTTTTTAAAACAAAACAAAAAAAAACGGTAAAAATCTCTCCTTATTGTTGCTAGGTCACAGTTATAACAGTTGACGCCCCTGTACAGCTTTCTGTTCATGTACAAATAAATTAGCCCTAGCTATTTCGCTTCGTTGCAAATGTGGTTTGACATCCATACTGACTAATGGAGTAACAAGAGACTCGGTGATTATATTCTCTATTTAAGCCGAAAGAAGACCAGTGAACAAGAAGAAAAGACGATGGCATATGGAAAAAAAAAAGATTTATTTGGGTCTTATCAAAAAATAAAGCAAATTATGAAAACCCGGAGAAGAACAAAAAAAAGCTGCACTGTGCAAGAACATTCTGAAACAATTTAATTTTAACTCGTTGGTGAAAAGATACATTAGTTATAGATAAATGAGTCGATGGAAGAGGATGTCATCTTTATGCCAACAAGATTTCGGTTTATTCTTGTCCTTGTAAAATCTGTGATGCCATTGAGATATACATAGTCTCCAGTTGCAAGTTTGGTTCAAGTGCTAAGGAGTATTGAAAGTCGAGAAGTTTGAAGATCTGTGTCAAGGACCTCGTAAAAAAAACTTAGTGGAAAAGTAGGAAAGAGATTTTCTGAGACAGAAAAAGGATTGAAAGGATGTATAAAGATATTTAGGGTGTTAACCTCACAAAATATCTTTTAAATGCCTCGGGCATCATACGTAAATCTAACACTTTTTTTCTTTCCTTTGAATTAAAATATATAACAACGTGTCTTACACACATTAAAATATAATAATCATGACGACATTGTTAGTTTTCTTCGGAAATATATTTTCCAAAGAATAATGTTTCTATTCTTTGAAATGGAATCGAATAAAATACAGAATAAAAGAATCTCGCATAAAGATGTTGTTCTAGACGCCAACTTCTATTAACAGTTTGGACCATATGACCTTAAGGCACTGCTTTTGCGAGTTCGATTCGTGGGGACATTTTTTCCATTTACACCGTCAAAATCCAGTTAATTGTTTACAGACGATTTTTAGATTTTTTTTTAATTATAAAATGAACCCTAACCTTAATCCCTAACCCCAATCCCTAACAAACAACCGGATTTTTATGGTGTAAATGAGAAAAGTGACCCCACGAGTCGAGATCGCGGAAAGTCATATGGTCCAACAGTTTATATAAATTCATATTCTTGTAAAATCAACTGCACACGATTATTTTTACTTTTTATTTTGATTACTTATCTCTCAAATGGTGTTTCTGTTTGTAATTCAAAAATGGCCTTTTACACCATTTATACCGAATTATGCTTTATCTAATGGTCTTGTTCTTTTCTTCGAAGGGAAATTTTAATATATGTTATCATCCATTAGATAATACTTACAATAGTACATCATATCAAGCAGTTTGCTCCTATTGCTCCTAAAATCTTTCCTGATCAGACATTATTCATTTCGAAATCAATTTGATACTAATGTATTCAGACACTTAAGGCACCAGTTTTGCTGTCATGATTGACTATCGGCATAATAGTTTACTGGCAAGAACCGTGAATATACCATGATATGATAATTTGACCATTACAACGCTTGGTATGTTTAATTAAGAGCTATTGCCAAATAGTTCAATATGTAAAAAGTATAATGATCTCTGACGAAATTCTTTCTTTCTTTTTCTCTTCTTTTCTTTTTCTGTTTTTTTTTTTTCTTTTTTCTATTTCATTAAAACAAACGGTAAGTGTTATAACTTCCTATCTCTCTTTCTTTCTTTCTTTCTTTCACCTCTCTGACGTGTAGCACGTTCTTTTCTTCCCTTTCTTTCCTCACAATTACAACGATATGTTCCATTATTTATCAGAGGTGATGATATGGCATAACATTTGAACATGCATTCACACCTTATGACTCAAAACGGAACGGTCCATTCTTTATCCGAGGTGATGACAGGGCGTGACAGACGTAGGTGGGTACTAACGTATTAATATATAGATTATTAATCACTGCTTAGATAGAGTGGTTTACACAAGTGCCTATTCACCCATCAGAGTATGCCGGCAATGAGACATTTTTTGTCTGTTAAGATATCAGACCACAGTTGATTCATACCTTTCTCACGGGCATTAAATGAACACAAGTAGTATCAACCGAGACTTGAACTCTCGTTGCTTATACTGCGTTCATATTTATATGTATTTGTGGTCAGCATTGTACATTTTATAATTAGATAACAATACTTAAAGTAGTACACGAACCTCGCGGTGGAATGGTTAATGCAACGCATCTCGCTAACTATTGTCCGACGTCCAATCATCGACATGAAGAGCGGCTGAAAAATAATAGTTTATTTCTAATAAACATTTCAACTATTTTTTAAAGTATTATTTGTATTATTCAAACTATTGTCCTCATCTTTATTGTTATATGTATAACGTTTCGGCCAATTGGACGCATAGCCTAGTGGATAAATGAGTTAGGTTAAGACAGTTCAAAGTGACAGTTATCTCTAGACTGCGGGTTCAATCTGGTCAGGGACAGCAGTAACATAGAATAATAATTAACACAGCTTAACACCTGTATCTTAGCTATGGTTAGCGGAATGAGAACAGGATACCCCCGTGGACTGAATAAAGGGTTAGGTTCAATGTTCCGTGATGGATCCCGATTACGACAAGAAGGTTCCCGAGTCTGAGAAGGTTCCCGAGTCCGACAAGAAATATCTGAAGAAGGCCGGAGGGCATATCGGCGAAACGTTGTACAGATAACAATGAAGATGAGGACAATAGTTCGAATAATACAAATAATACTAATTATCAAACCTCATCTCAAAATTCAGAGAAATAGTATTTTCTTAATTTATAAAAACTGTAATAAATAGTAAACTGATGCTACACTATTTAGTCAGTACAGTAGATTAGTGAATAATTCCGAATGAAGATGTAACAATTTCTGCCAAATTACTAAATAAACATGCATTTATAGCGTTAACCTAATATCCGCTTATACTTTCTCCATCATGTTTACGAAGTTTTTTGTCTTTTCTGTTTAAGTTGTTCATATGAAAGATTTTTCATTTTTTACTATTTAATATTCCGTTAAGGCTACACTGGACGATCTTAGCTTTTACTTGTTTGTTTTGTTTTACGGCATATCAATCCTTTTTAGGTCATTTAATGCCGAATCAAGTCATTTTTTATATCAGATTGCTTACAGTACCAGATGTTACTTAAATGGTTACCCATATAAATATTGAACAAGTTTTATCACTGCTTAACTTTGGTGATCTAGCGGGAAACGGTGCTTTCAGCGTGACTTAACCGTAAGCATCTTAGATTTTGAATGGACACAGAATGTTTAAGTATATTAAATACTAAATAAAGTCAAATTACGAATGCTAAATACCATAAGTAGCTAAGCGGCTATTTCTCCAACAGTTTTATGATTGATTCTAACGGCATGTCAACATAGATGTTAAGGAATCGCGTTCATTATACATTTATAGGTATCATTATAGTATGTGGTCTACTTTTTGAATATGGCCTACGAAATCATGTCTTTTTATAGTATGTGGCCTACCATAAAAAGCATACCATAAGGTTATAATAATAACTGCTAACCCTAACCCTAACCCTATTTCAGAATTTTAGAATATTTTAGAATTAAATAGATATCTGATTCATGTAAATTATGGATAAATTCTTTTTAATTATTCTTAATTACTATATACAGTTTATGAATGAATTGCATTTCTTGAAATTGAATATATGTGAAAAATAATTAGTTTCAATAAATTGCCTACTACTTATATCTATAAATATACTCTTACTGAGGTAGACACATTCAACCGGGTGGCCACATACTATAAGGTGGCCACATACTATAACAGAATCAAAAAGGTGGCCACATATAATAACGGCACCCATTTATATTTACATTTTTATGTAGTTATTTCTTTATTTATTTATGTATCTATTTGTAGAGTTGAACACTGTCCTATCGAATAATCTTTAAACAGATCTATTTGTCCCATAGATAAGATCTTAATAGGCACAACCACTTCGGAGTGGACCTTAGTGTAATGGCGATGAAGAGGTAGCCTTACTTTTGGAGCCTCACCATCAAATGCAGTTTAGTGTCATACCCAGGACACCCAACAATTCTAGTTAAGGAAGTAAATTTCACGATGAGCTGTGTATTATATTATCTCGTTTAATTACACACACACACACACACACACTCTCTCTCTCTCTCTCTCTCTCTCTCTCTCTCTCTCTCTCTCTCTCTCTCTCTCTCTCTCTCTCTCTCTCATTATCTTTCCTTTTTTTTCGACAAGCGGACTTCACAGTAAGAAAACTTTCACGAAAAAGGAAATCAGGCATTGGAATGCGTTTTTAAAGATAAATATCGATGAAAATTGGTCTACGAGGAATGTTGATGTTGTTTTCTCTTCCTTCAAGTCAGAGCGCAACAACAATAATGTCCTCCTGCAACTAAAGAACTCGATAAGAAAGTAACGAGAGCAGACAGCGTTCGCTGAGGCGAAATAATGTGTGGGGGGTCTTTAGTTTTAGACAAGAAACGGCAATAAATTAGTAATGGCGAGAGTACCAAAGCCGGGAGAAGTCGACAACGAAGGAGTGAAATCTCTCTCTCTCTCTCTCTCTCTCTCTCTCTCTCTCTCTCTCTCTCTCTCTCTCTCTCTCTCTCTCTCTCTCTCTCTCTCTCTTCTGGATTTGTTAAATTATATCTATTTTTTTTCTTCGTCATTTAAATGTGAACTCGGCAGTCTTCTTTTCTTTACCATTCTAGGTTTTATGAATCTCTCTCTCTCTCTCTCTCTCTCTCTCTCTCTCTCTCTCTCTCTCTCTCTCTCTCTCTATTTTTACCTCATCCTTTCCCGCCCCTCTCTCTCTAGCTGTCGCTTTTCGTTTATCCATCTGTTGATCTATTTGTAAATTATCTCTCTAACAAGCCTTCTTCTTCTCTACATCTTGTTAGTCTTTCTCCTTCACACACACACACACACGTTGCTCCTTTTCTCTGTGTCTATTTGTTTAAGTGACTGTTTATTTATTTTCTCTCTCTCTCGCCATTACCTTCTCTCTACTTACTACGTTTCCCATTTTCTTTCGTCTCTTCTCTATTTCTCCTTATTATCAATCTATTAACAACAGATTTTTTGTGTTTCTTGTTTGTCCTAAGTCACGAAAAGGAAGATCTGGCAAATTTCGGCCACATGATTTCAATTTCGTCGCTCCTGAATCATTTTATTTACAAACAAAACATCCAGCTTCATACATGTTCCTAAAGAAAAGCCACTAAAAACAATTAGGCAGTCGTTAAAAACAACAACACTTCAAAAAAAAAAAGGGGGCGAAAGAAAAAAAAAGAAAAAAGAAGAAATCTGGGAAATTAATCACACATACAAAAAAGAAAAAAAAGAAAGAAAAAGAAAGAAAAAGAAAGACAGACGAAAACTAATTCGTAGATAATCAGACTAATAAATAAACGGTATTTTTTCTCGTTTATTAACAAAATCATTATTCTTCTTTTTTTTTCTTCTTTTTTTTTCTTTTTTTTCTTTTTTTTTTCTTCTTTTTTTTTTCTTCTTTTTTTTTCTTCTTTTTTTTTTAATTTTTTTTTTTTTTTAGATCTGTCAAGTTCAAAATCCCTTTCACGTTTTATCTTTTGTTAAATCATTAGTTTAACACAGAATTTAAGAACCAAGTTACCGTCGACTTTACCATCTAAAAAGTAGGTACTTAGTATGACTAAACTGCATCTGATGGTGAAGCTCCAATTCTAAAGATCTGGGGATTGTAGAGTACCCCATTCGTATCATTACTTCCAGGTCCACTCTGACTCAGAGTTATAGTACCTGTTAGGGTCTCATAAGCGGTTTTGTGCAAAACAAACAAAACAAAAAAGAAACTCTTCAGAAACAACTACACAAAAAATACAATGAATGAATTCACTTTACATACTGCGTAATTTGCAAACAGAGGATAAACAATAAATAAATAAATAAATAAATAAGGTGAAATCCCCGCATTTCGGATCCAAATTAAACAAATATTCCTATCGCCTTAATTAGACAGGCAATCCATTCATTTTGTTTTAGGTGAATTTTAAATATCTTTTTTGATAATACAGCCTAAATCATGATGATGATGATGATGATGTTGACTGTAGTAGCACGGATATCCATGACAATCTCGCGCCAACTGCCCCTATCATTCATTGCCTCTGGTAGGTCCTCTACGCAACAAAAAATAATATTTTTTTTAAATTAATGAAATAGATCACTAATTAGGACCGAGCGTATTCTAGTAGTGACACTGGTTGCCTAACCAAGGTTAAAAGGCCCAGTCTGCCCTACTATTTACCATAGCTGAGGGAGAGTAGTTGGATTCATATCTTTTCCAAGGTTATTAGCGCTATGTGAACTGTAGCTTCGTCCAGGATTTAAACTCGGGTTGACGAGTCCATTTCCTATGACTCTAACCATTTGACCACGCGCCTCCAGTATCCGAGCTAAGCAAATTATTTCGAATTTGCAACAAATTGAGAGTTTTCCATAAATAATCAACGCCAGTTAGTATTGAGTTTGGACTTGTGAAGTAGACTTGATAAAAATATATATATATATATATATATAAGTCATTTAACGAGTATCTGAATTTAATTTGACACTTGTCAGTTTTGTCAGCAACATTGGTTGATCAAGAAAATGCGATATTTTTTTAAAGTATTGAATGCTTTTATTTATTTACATATTGATTTTTTTTTAATTCATAGTATAAATCTACCTTAATTGCCACCAAGCTGAATAAAAATTGGCATTATAACCAACACTAAAAACAGGATATTGATTATCTTTAATCATAGATGTTTTACGAGGTATACCCAATTGGTAATTTTCACCTTTAGTTGGCTAAATTCCTAGCAAATAAGGCAATTAGAGTAACCTCCTTGACTTTCACTTTGAAACAAGCCGGTAGCCATTTTGAAAGTCTCTGTGCGAAATAAACAAATCTTAGAAACTTTTTCGAAAACAATACAACTGCATGGTTTAAACACAAAAAATATCATAAAATGGTTCTTAATAACAATCAAGTTCATTATCCGATTTTAATGAAATTTTCAGTGTTGATTTATCAATGAATGAATTTTATAATGCATCAGTTATTTTATTCAAAACTTTCTGATTTTATTTTCAGGTCACTTAACTTTGCCCCCCCCGCTTTATTTTTGGGGCGCAATATATCGGTGGGGTTATATATGATTGAAAATAATTACAGTATAAATAAATAGACAAAAGACCGAAGGTGTGAACAGAAGAAAAAAATTTCAGGATGATACTCTGGTAGAAAATGAGTACCGAAAATCGGAAAATAAAATGAAAAAAAAAAAAATTTTGGGAGATTTTTTTTTACTCATTTCTATAATTATTTAATTGGCTATTATCTTATAAAAGAAAAAATATATATACATCAATATTGTGGGTGGGCGCTAAATTTTCAATTGAGTTTTCGACAAAAATTATTAGAGATTGATTCTAAAGTAAAGTAGTTATTTAAAAATATATTTTTTAGAATCTAATAATATGACATTTTAAACTTAACATCATGATACTCATATTTTAAATGATTTTTATATATTAATTTATCATAGCAGAAATACCTAATTAAATCAGAAAGTTTTGAAATAAAATTACTGATGCATTATAAAATTCATTCATTGATAGATCAACACTGAAATTTCATTAAAATCGGATAATTCCCTGATTTTTGGTAATTTTTTTCCAATCGGGGTTAAATTTATTTTGTAAACGCGGATTTTAAGTCGTCTTTAGACAGCGTTTACGGCCATATTGGAGCAAAATTGACCGAAAAAATAGTTTTGAATGTATTAAAAATAAATTGCATGTGCAATATTTTTTTTTTTACTGATGCTCATTTACTTTTCGACTTAGACAAAAATTAGACCTTAAATAATCGATTTAATTAATTTTAATTCGTTTTTAAAATGAAAAGCAGACGAAAATTTGGTATACCTACGTTTTACTGATGGGGGCATGAACAAAAACAATTTTGGACAGTCAATAAATACTATTACATTAAACAATTTTAGACAATCTTAATAAGTGAGGAGACTTAGAAAGAAAAGAGTTTCCTAAACAAAATTGAAACTCAATATTGAAAAAAAATGTGCATGAATATTTTTATCATTAAATTGAATCAAACGTTAAAGAGATTAGCTTGAAATCATTTTCCATTCCCTAAACCAGGGGTTCTCAAACTTTTAAGTCCGTAGACACCTATAAAACTTGATTGGCCTATCATGGAAACCCTTTTTATATATTCCATTCCACCTTGCAGTTGTTTCGTTGCAACCAATTATTTGATTAATGAATTCTGCACAAACGTTTATGTAAAATTGTTAATTGTAAATTAACCGTAAAATAAACAGTAAAGTAATCATATCATGTAAAAAAGAGCTGCAAATATTTAATACTAACTTAATAACTTTCCAAGCAAACACATATCCTAATGTGATTAAGATGAGTGAAGCTGATGACTTTTGATAAGTTCATGAATATTGGGCTTAAACTTTTGAAAATAGAGAATGTTCTCCAGAATTCTTATGGAATTAATTTCTTCTAATTACTAAAAAGGTTTAATAGTTTCCATAGACCCCTTGTAGACCGCCCCCCCCCGAATACTTACAGACCCCCTGGGTTGTTGTATAGACCCCAGGGGGTTTATGTAGACCACTTTGAGAAACCCTGCCCTAAACGGTTTCAGTTTATAAAGACACCATTGTACATTGTACCATAATGATTGGACACATTTTAAGATATTTGCATTAAAAATATGTCTACTCATTATGGGACACTGTATATATTGAAGATTTTGTTGTCGTTTTCTAAAGTTTCTTGTCCCTATTAAGTTGTTCCAAAAATAATGACTGATTTTATCATAATACATTTTACTCATGTTACAGTATAATATATCTATATTGATAAATAAAAGTTTTGTTTTTATTCGTGTCCGATAACGTTCAAACAACAGAGCCTATTGACATAAGTTTTAGCATGAAAATTACCAGAAATAGGAATATAAAATAACGGCTATATGAAATAGTCATTTGAAGAAAAACACACAAAAAAAACTAACAATTTTGAGTTCTAAATATTACAAACTTTTTTGTTCAAAGGAACAAATACACCATCAGATGGAATATTGTACAAATGTATAAATTTCCCTTTCTATCAAATTTGAAATAGAAAACATCTCAAAATTTATACGAATTTAAATTTTATTGACATTTATATCAACAAATGACATTTTCATTATTAGTTAGAAGAAAGATTGGAGAAAATTCTGATATAATTATTTATCATATGAACAATATAGAAGCAAAAATATTTTATTTGAAATGTTTGGCAGAGTTTCAGAATAAAATCTACGACTTCTAATTATTACTGATATTATTTATATAGATGTAATATTATATTATATCAGATAATAATAATAATAATAATAATAATAATAATATAATAATAATAATAATAGAGACCATCCAGACTACTGCACTGTTGCAATCGGCTAGAATACTCAGAAGAGTCCTGGAGTCCTGAGGAGACTTGTTGTCACTCAGATTCCAGTGAAATACCATCAGCTAACGCTGATGTGAAAAAACTCAAAAGGAGTGAAAATAATAATAATAATAATAATAATAATAATAATAATAATAATAATAATAATAATAATAATGAGAAGAAAAACGATTATATGGACACTTCAAACGAAAAATCGGAGAGGTTGCACATGAAAAGATTTGGACAAGAGAGAAACTGAATGACTAATAATTGCTGCACAAAATAATGCCATAAGAACAAATTATATCAAAGCAACAATTGATAAGACACAACAAAACAGTACTTGTATTCTATGCGGCGACAGAGATGAGACTGTAAACTATGTACTAAGCGAATGTAGCAAACTAGCACAACGGGAATACAAAACTAGGTGATCCACTGGGAACTATGCAAAAAGTTAAATTTTGACCATACAACAAAATGGCATATGCATAAACCAGAATCTGTTCTTGAGAATGAAAAGCATAAAATTCTCTGGGACTTCGAAATAAAGACGGATCACCTTATCTCAGCAAGGAGATCAGACCAAGTGTTGATTAACAAAAGAAAGAACTTGTCAACTGGTAGATTTTGCGGTTCCAGCAGACCACAAGGTGAAGGTGAAGGAAAACGAACAGATGGACAAATACTTGGACCTTGCAAGAGAATTGAAAAAGCTATGGAATTGTAATTGGTGCACTTGGAACGGTCCCAAGGAGTTTGGAAAAAGATTGGAGAATATGGAAATCAGAAGACGAATTGAGACCACCCAGACTAGTACTGGCATTGCTGCAATCGGCTAGATACTCAGGAAAATCTGGAGACCTAAGGAGACTTGTTGCCACTCAGACTCCAGTGAAATACCTCAGCTAAATCTGATGGAAAAAAAACTCTAGAGAGACTGTGCTAGGACTCTGCATTAAATTCTCTCACGGATCAATCCTTGAACTTGGTGCCAGCGGATCACTGACAAATATCTGGATCTGAAAGTGAAAGAATTGTAAAACAGTCCCTCAGAGGAAGGATTGAAACCATTAATGCAAAGAATATAAAGACCTAACTCAGACTCCAGTATCATAACACTGATGTGAAAATAAAATAATAATAATAATAATAATAACAACACATTAATTAGATTATGTATTCTAAACAACACACTGTTCCAACATATATCCTAAACTACTCATACTTAAGTCTGATGATACTAAACTCAGATAATTTATACTTTTCTCGTCTTTTAATCAATGGTTTCTCTAATAATTTTTTGAGTGTCTTTGCTTATACCAATCACATTCTTAACTTAAAAAAAACACCTATCACTGTACAGACAATAATCTTTCCATCTTAATGTCCTGATGTAGGTTTATTAAAAAAAAAAAAAATAAAATAAAATAAAATAAAAAACGTTTTAGGTTCGACTTTACCTATTTAATTCAAAATATCAAATCATTCAATTTTCTAATAATACTTTCATCATATTCGACATTTATTTCCATATTATATATATATATATATATATATATATATATATATATATATATATATATATATATACAAGATACCAGCTCACCATCAGTAGTGAGAAATCGTTTTAATGTCATTATAGCTCGCTGTGATAAAGTTTTGATCTCTTACCCGGTGTATACGTATACTTCTGTTAGATAGATAGATAGATAGATAGATAGATAGATAGATAGATACTTCAGTTAGTCAATGGAAGATAGATACTTCTGTTAGTCAATGGAAGATATATACTTTAGTAGATAGTAGATAGATAAATAGATAGATTGATATATATATATATATATATATATATATATATATATATATTATATATATATAGATAGATAGATAGATAGATAGATATTCTGAGATAAATTGGCAGTAATAAACTTTCATGAAAAATATTTTAGTTCTATTTTTAATGGTCAGATTGGAATGAAATGAAAGTGATAGAGACAACACAATAAATATTACTTATAATTTTTCATTTTAATTAATCAATCAATCATCTTTTTGGGGCAAAAAATCAATTGAATGAAAATCATAGGGAAATCTTAATTTCGGTTCAATTTGTCACCAAGTCTCTTGACTTTTGAACTTGGTAATTTTGTCGGATTGACTTGAATCCACGAATCACGTGGAACAGACGTCTGTCTCGAACGAATCCTATCTTTTCTGAACGTACAAAATATCATGGCAAATCTATTTCACCATTCACAGTTATTTGATTTTTTTTTTCTAAATCAAAGATAATAAAATTTCTCTCCTTGCGGCCAAAAGTAAAATTGTCTGAAGTTGTTTGGCTGCGAAATGCGTCTTTTTTCTAAGCATTCACTTGTAAGTAGACCCACTCCTATTGCCTTTTATAAATGGAGAGAGAGTAAATAGTGTTGAACTTACTGTTATTCCAAAGTTCAAAGATCCAGTTCTTTATTCTGAGTGAGCGCGGAACTTTTTTTATGTTGCTAACCCCCTTTTACAATTTAAACAGTTATTTAATTTCCTGGCTCTAACACTCTTCACTCGTTCATCTCAACTTGGGAGTCCTACCGGGAAAAGTTTTTCTCACAACAGGAAGGCACCATGCCACAAGTCGAATGAAATCGTTTAAAAACCATTATGTGTGTTTGTTTGGGATTACAAACGGTACAAAATAAATACGGCTTTATCAATCTCTTGCTTTTCGAAATCTGACACAAGTCACTCGAGTTTTTTTACAATACTCCGCGGTAAATAAATACAATATCTACACTTAAAACTATTGACATTAAAATTTAATCTTGAAAAATGCATCTATAATTTAGTTCCCATAGAAATATTTACATATAGTAAAAAAAAAAAAAAAAAGTAAAGTCTGTCCGTATCAGCCAAACAGCGAAGGAGTGTGTCCCCTTTTCGGTAACGCTAGACCAAGGAGATTGTTTTACTGATGTGGAGCGTCAAACCTACCGTCAGCTCCCAGATGTTTTATGGCAAGATCAGATTAACCAAGCTGTACTACTTACACGATGAATTGGTGAGGACCGGTACCGAACTCGGAACCTGGCGATTCCAATGAAAAAAAATATATTTTCAAAACTCATAATAGATGTACTATCTTAGTGGGGCGTCCCTTGGTGGCGTAATGGTTAGCAAGCTAATCTCACAGCTCCATTGTAAGTTCGATCCTCACTGAATGCCTCATACTTGCAACCTTGTGTCATCTTACTAATGGTGAACGGACTAGGTAAATATATACGTTTCATCTTAGTACTGTACTCGCCCTGTCGGATGGGGCTTAGAATACGCCGATTTTATCCCCCTTAGTGAGCAAAACTTCACCCATCCTAAAAGTGGGTACTGAGTATGACACTAAACTGCATCTGATGGTGAAGTTCCAGTTCTAAAGATCTGGGGAATGTAGAGTATCCTTCAGTGTCATTACTTCCAGGTCCACTCTGACCCGAAGTGGTAGTACTTGTTAGGGTCTCATAAGCAACAACAACAAAAAAACTCTTCAGAAACAACAACATAAAAATGTAAATATGAATGTACAATGAATGCGAATCCCTAACCTCTAGGCGTAAAATGACCCTAAACGGGTTGATATGCTGTTAAAATCGCTGAATCTTTAAACTTCTCTTTATTTTAAAACTGTGCCATATAAACAAAAGAATTTTTTAAAAAAACAACAAAACAGCTTCCCATATATATGTGACAAATCATTATTAGGAAAAGTCTACACAATTACTTTGATAGCAATATAATAAATCAAGATGTCTGGTTGGCATTTTTAACAGGGCCATTGTACTCTATATTACATCTGATACTATATATATATATATATATTTACCAACCCCTCTGCACGAGCAGGATGCGACAAAGTCAATTTCTTAAGTGGAGTTTAACAGGTTTGAATTCAGAATTTTCTTCTTCTAGACTGGTTACCTAGCCATGGTTAAAGAGCCCAGTCTACGCTGCTATTTACCATAGCCGGAGGAGAATTGGATTCATACCTTTCCCAAGGGTATTAGCGCCATGTGAAATGCAAACAGCTTCGTCCAGGAATTGAACTCTAACCATTAGACCGCGCGCCTCTGATACTATTCATATAATGCACGATTATTGTACTATGATTGATTCAATAGATTTTTCAAACTTAATTAGCTTAAAGAAATCTATATTCCTTATATGTCTTAGATGGATTTACATGCCGTTAAAATCAACCAATCAATTAGAAGTGTAAGTATTTTACCAACTCATTCGTCACGGGTCGGATGTGACACAAGGTCGTAAGTGCAGGGTGACCCAAATTAACAGAACCCAAATTCTGTTGTTGTTGTTTTTTTTTTTTTGTTTTTTTTTGGGGGGGGGGTCACTCTGTATATATCCTATTACTGATGCAGACTACCAGCCCAAAAAAAAAACAGAACCCAAATTCTGTTTTTTTTTTTTTTTTGGGGGGGGGTCACCCTGTATAAGGCATCCAGCGTGGATCGAACTCTCTTTTCAGTAGTAATAGATCTGCGGGGCTAGCTTGCTAACTCTTACACCACGATGGAAAACGCTCTGATCAATTAGATGTGTATGAGTTGAGAAAACATGTTTATGATAAGGTGAAACTGCATTTTACCGCTAGTGTATTTTATTGCATGTGTCAACAGTGCAGATCCTTAACGAACAACCAATTACATGTCATTTCTACGTATACTATGCTAACACTACACCGATCTTCATAGGAGGCGTCCATGGTGTAATGTCATCGTCGTAGGAAATAGACACGGTGATACATGTTCAAATCCTGAAGGAGGCTGGTTGCATTTCACATAACGTGATACTCTTGGGAAAGGTATGAATCCAACTATTCTCCTCCAGCTATGGGTAAATAGTAGGATATATCTTTAATCTTGGTATGGCAACTGGTGTAGGAGAAGGAAATCTGTCAATTATACCTTGCTTAAAAATGACATTATGTCACATCCTGCTCGTGTGGAAGGGTTGGTAATTTTTTTTAATTTTCTTTTAAATTGAAATAGATCACTAAGTAGGCCTGAGTCTATTCTAGCAGTGACCATGCTTGAATTCAGAGTTTTCTTCTCCTAGACTGGTTGCCCGACCATGGTTAAAGAACCCAGTCTGCCCTACTATTTACCCATAGCTGGAGAGAGAATAGTTGGATTCATACCTTTCCCAAGGGTATTAGCGCTATGTGAACTGTGGCTTCGTCCAGGAATTGAACTCGGGTCGACGGGTCTATTACCTGCGATCTAACCACCGCGCTTCCCTAAATGCATACACCGATCTTCAACAATTCAATTAACAGTCATGAATCGCTGAGTTACATTCACTTAAGGAGAATGCTTATTACTTTTTCAGATTTAATGTATCACAATTTTCTCTCCAAAAAGAAGAGTTATATGCTTCAAATAAAATGGCATTTTCCTTTCTTTCAGCTGGATTTTCATTAAATATGGATGCAATCCTCGAACAAAATGAACGCTCATTTTCATTACCGATTCCACTTCCGGTCTACGTGAGGACGAGGTCACCTACCGGTGAAGGATTGTCGAAACCAAAAAATGTCGAAGAAGTCGTACAGTTTTTACAGAACTACAACTGATGGGACTAGAAACAAAATTCGAAAACCAAAAATACTTGTCTACGCCGGACCGGATACAGTTGGCCGAGACGCTTGGCCTGACACAAATTCAAGTAAAGACGTGGTATCAAAATAGAAGGATGAAATGGAAAAAACAAGTAAGTACCAGACATACGCCCTATTTTATTCAAATCCTATTATTTCAGTTATCATTTTCATTTCCAAACACTACGTCATTTAAACTTCAAGGCATGTACATTTCAAACAGGAAAAGGATATGATGTCTATGCACGTTAAGGTAGGTCGATTTTCACTTCAAATTATCCA
Organism: Doryteuthis pealeii; assembly: GCA_023376005.1. Taxonomy (NCBI): domain Eukaryota; kingdom Metazoa; phylum Mollusca; class Cephalopoda; order Myopsida; family Loliginidae; genus Doryteuthis; species Doryteuthis pealeii. The sequence continues at coordinate 105,214,494 of CM042147.1, read as the reverse complement.
TCTATGAGAAAGTTGTGCGTTAGTATACTGATACCAAAAATTAAGTCTTACTTGCACCGTTGTTTGAGGAAATAGCATCAAAGATCGTCTACTAAAATGCACTAAAAATCCCGTTTTCGCAAAATTTAGCCTTTAGAAAACGAGGATTTTTAGTGCATTTTAGTTGACGATCTTTGATACTATTCCCAAAAAAAAAAGTCACGTTTGCTTTGTGATATTGAAATTGTGAATTACGCAATACATTTTTGTAATTTTGATCTCATGTTTTTTGGCCTTCTGTCCTAATTTACGATGTTTTAGCTAGCCAGCGTCAGGCGAATTTCCGTCTCAACTTAGATATTTTCTGAGTCGAGTTTTTGACACTTTTTTGTCCGCAAATTAATGTAGATATTTTAAACGCCCCGCTCCAGATTTTTATCGGCAAATCAATGTATTTTTTTTACAACCCCTCTTTTAAGAAAGAGTGAGAGAGGGTTAAATCAAGATTGTTATATTTTTTACATATTGAACTATTTTGCAATCGCTATTAATTAAACATCAAACGTTGTAATAATCAAATTATCATACAGTGGTATACCCACAGGTCCTGTTAGTATATATATTAGGAACAAAAATGATAAGACAAAGAGGAATATATTGTTTTTGGGGCTAAACTATTATCTTTGCTCATCTTTATTGCGAATTCTCGCAATAACTGTTAACTTTGTTTACCCGCGGTCGACCGACCACAGAAAGGTAGAAGTAGATTGCAAAAACTCCACTGACGCGTCCTGCAACTGAGCAACCCGGGAACTGAAAAAAAACTTTGGCTCGCACAACAGTTGAGCAAAACACAAATTTTTACTACACTGTAGTTATGAGTTACAAACTCTGTAAGCAGTTGGAGCGAACAAGACAAATTTCACTACACAGTAGCAACGAGTTACAAATTCTTTTTACCGACCCGTCCCAGAAAAAAAAAACTCCTTTTTATGCCTACTGGAGAGGAGGGTTCTAGGAAGAGCTAGTCCACTACTGGCACACGATAGCTACGCCACTACCCGCTCACCCTATCTTCAAATTAATTTTAACACATACTTAAAAATACTTCGAAATTGATTAGACATTGGACAATATTTTATTTTATTATTTTTATACGCATTGTAATTCCTTCAAAATATAAATAATAACATAATTTTAACACCTTTGATATCATTAACCAATGAGTCTACTAATAAATGAATCAATTAATTCTTATTTCAACGGATATTTTTCTCTGTTATTTTCTGCAGGTTTTGCAAAAAGGAGGAACAGAACCACCGACGAAACCAAAAGGTCGACCCAAGAAAAACTGTTTCTTTACCCTGAAAAATTTAGCGATGGTCGACCGGTAATAGAAGAAATTGATTTGAGTGAAACACCAAGTTACAAAGAATCTTAACAGAAAACAAAGCAGAAATTTGAAAAGACAAAACAAAATAGGCTACACATTGATTTCTTAATGTTTTCATTTTCTTCTCTCTGAAAATTCTTTTTGTATTCAATTTGGATGACTAGTAAGTAAGTAAAGTCAGCAGAGTGGCCTATTGTCGGTATCAGCCAGACATCGAGGGAGTCTATCCACTTTTCACTAGCACTAGACCATGGAGATTTTTTTTTTGCATTTGAGGTAGAGCGCCATACCTACCATCAGCTCCCTCTTTATCGTACAGATCCAAATTGTGCTACTCATTTGCAGAATTGAATCCGGAACCTTTGGGCCAATTTTTGCAATACATCAATTAGAACTTTTCCACCAAAAGTTGAAAAACATTTTTAATTAATTCGTGAATATATATATATAATATATATATATATATATATATATATATATATATATATATTTACTTTGTCTGTTATGTGTCGCTTTAATGCAGTGAAAGTCAGAACAATCTTCACTACGTGATCTGCATTTTGCCCAACCTAAAAAGACGTTCTGCCTATCTTTGAACAAAGTCTATTAATTTATAAATTTCTATGCTGGTGTTATGCCGGACCGTACAGCAGTTGTGTGTAAGAATAAACCAAGTCCTTAGAGAAATAAGAAGTATTGCACAATCAACATCCGGGCTCTCACAGGCACAGGACTCTGCCATTGGTGATCACCTGTGCAGTTTATAAAACTGTAGAATCAATTACAGTGATCAGCAATTTTCTGTTCTACACAAGGCTAGATCAAACTACCATATATATATATATATATATATATATATATATATGAGGAAAGAGGATTGGAATAAAACGCTTACCCACCCACTTGACCTCGTTCTCCTATCCACCCCTCCCGTTCCACTTCCCCTTCTATAAAACACTTGTATGCTACCTGATCATTCAATAAAGCGACTGATGATGCCGAGCTCCACGCTCTAGCGAAATATATCCTACATACGTTTGTCTGAGTTTTGTTCTTGTGTTCCTCATATCTCTACCGCACACACACACACACACACACACATATATATATATATATATATATATATATATATATATATATATATATACGTTCGTTACGTCGATGATATTCTCCTCGTTAATAATGTAAATGAACTTCATACTCAAACACGAAACCAAAAACACTACCATTATCATTACCTTTAACCTACCAACCAACATACACAACAAATCACTCTATGACAAATTAACAAGTCTAGGAATAAAAGTCATACAAACTACCTCCCAAACAATTAGGGATCTCACCAGCTCCTCCATTCGCACAAATGCTTTAACACATCCAATGCCGGTATTTACACCATTCCATGCAACGACTGTAACAAATGCTAGATCAGAGAAACCCAACGAAGTCTTGACATAGATTCTATGAGCATAAAAGGTCGATAAAGACAAATGACATCCAAAATGCCCTATTCACACACACAGCTGACTTAGATCACACATTCAAGACAAGGTTTTTTTTTTCAACCTTGACATAGCTATTGCAAAAATCATAGCCCACGAGAACAAAATCAAATTCGAAAACGGATAAAAAAATCCAAACAGAGATACTCCACTCCTAAATGTTCACAAAGCTCTGCTGACAACCATCAAATTTCTTCAAAGGCACAATCCAGAAACAACAACACCCCTTCGCCCTATTATTTCTCAAGTGACCACCCAAATATATTAGTTAACAAAACACATTAACCCAATCATTACACTATATATGCTCACCAAATACAGTCTGAAATTTATCTATGAACTAATTCAAATTCTACAAACTTCAAATCCCCCTCCCAAAAAGAAATCATAGCCTCACCTGATGTCGAAAATCTTTTCACCAATGTTCCTGTAAAAGGAACTATTGACATCATCATAGAAAACATTTACAACAACCCGCATATCCTTCACTTAAAATTAACTCCAACATTATTTTTTTTAAATTATTCTCTGTTGTACTGAAGTTCCATTCTACGACCACCAAGGCAATCTATATATACAAAACGATGCTATATCAATGGGTTCTATGTCCGACATTAAGCAATTTCTACATGGCTCACCTTGAAAACAAACCTACGAATATTAATTCATGTACCCTTAATTATCATAGTGAATGTTTTGAGCAGTATAAAAAATAATATATTGTGCAAAACTCATTTCCTCCTCAAAAACAATATTCTTTTCTGGAACTTAAAAATATTAAACAAATCCTCATCAACAACGAATTTTCTAACTACATTGTGGACGAACAAATTAGACGAATCTTCATAATATTAACTCTAACTACGAATTAAAAAAAATACTACATCGAATATATCTACACATAACATAATATATTATCGTAACCAGATGCACCGAAATTACAAACTGGATGAAATAGCTTTAAAATAATTAATTCGTAACGTTTCTTACACCAACTCTATTAATAAAGTAAAATTAATCATACTATCCTAGATTTAAAACCACCAACCTTGTCACTGGCAACACACCGACTGGTTGTCTTGATGAGGCCAATGTTGTGTGCAAATTCAAATGCTCCGTAGGAGATTACGTCTCCAAAAATGAAAGTACCTACATTGGAAAATGAAAGTACAAATTGGATCGAAAAGAAATTCGTCAAACACGAGATATCCGTCTTGTTATATATATATATATATATATATATATATATATATTATATATATATATTATCCTCGATATTTAGCTCTATTGAGCGAGGATCGAAACATGTTAGCTAACAACTCGTTTTTACTTTCCCTTTACCCCCTTCTATAGTATAACAAAGAAGAAAAATATTTGTTTCTTGTTATTTTTCTCCTTACAATGAACCCCCCAAAATTTATATATATATATATATATATATATATATATATATATATATATATATATATATGAGACCACCACACATGCATACCGGTACGACCTGGTAAAAAGGCAAATAGAAATGGCCTATAAAAACATAAAAAATCTGAACAGTACAGCCTCGGAATTATACAAAAACATAAAAGCCTCAATTACTACATAACAATACGACAGCCTAAAAACTCAACTTGAACACTTGTACAATAGCAATAAACTCCAACACTGGTTGAAGATCAACAAAAAACTCAATTCACTCTACCACGGTTCAATATATCTGCCAAATAACAATGACAAATTTATCAACCTATCTAACCTCGAACTAACACCCGAGCAAACAGAATTCTTGAACCTCGGACCAAACTGCCACATACAATTCCTACAACCAACTGCATGAAAAAAGAGAAATTGAACTACTATACCAGAACATCCAGAAGCTCCAAACACAAGGGGAAATTACCACCCACCCTGAGCTAAATGTCCTTTTAAAAGATGAAGCTATCAAGAACCGATTTGATAAGAACCGCAATTCCTCTATCTTACTCAATAACCAGTTAAAAACTTCCGCGAAACAACTACGGAATCATCCCGATATTTATATAAAAAAGCTGATAAACCAACATTTTCGTTGTGCTTAACAAAAAAGACTACAACTCCAAATGACAAAAAATACTAGATGATCACTCAAAGTTTTAAAAAATCAACGAAAACCCATAAACCAACTAAAAAAAAACAAACTAATCTCAGCCAATAACGCCCAAGTGGACAGTCTAAAACTTCAAAAGAATATTGGTGACTACAAACCTGGGTATATTTACGGAACAGTAAAAATCCATAAACAACACTAACCCCTCTGACCTATCATTTCTCAAGTCATTACCCCTGTATATGATTTAACAAAACAAATCAACCAACTGATTACACCATATATGCCCACGAAATAAAGTCTGAAATCCACAAACGAACTAATCCAAATTCTACAAACCTCAACACCAAATAACCAAATGATCGCTTCATTTGGTGTCGAAAATCTCTTTACAAATATTCCAGTAAAAACAAATCATTGACATCATCATACAAAACATCTACAACAATCCGGAATATCCACCACTCAAAATCAACCCTAATATCCTTAAAAGGCTACTCCTCTGCTGTACAACTGAAGTTCCTTTTTACGACCACCAAGGCAGTCTATATATCCAAAAAGACGGTATATCGATGGGCTCGGTTCTTGGTCCCACATTTAGCAACTTCTATATGGCCCACCTTGAAAACAAAGTCTTTAATATTATTAAAAACCACAATCTACGTTCGTTATGTCGATGATATTCTCCTCCTCGTTAATAATGTAAATGAACTCCATGAACTACAAAGAACATTTCAACAACACTCCGTACTAAACTTCACATATGAACTTAACACAAACATTCCTCGACGTTATGATAGACTCTAACAACAACATATTCACCACCTATCCATATAAAAAAAAAACATCTCACAATTCCTGTATTATCAAATACAAAGGTGAGTGTCCTGCACAATACAAAAGAGCCATTATGAAAAACCTAATAAATCGGGCAAAGTTTCTTCTTCTAAATCAATATTCTTTTCCGAACTAAAAATATTAAACAAACTCTCATCAATAATAAATTCCCCAACTACTTTGTCGACGAACAAATCCGACAAATCATTCATAACATTAACCACAACGAAAAAAATAACACATTCAATAGCTTCACCCAACACATATATTACCGTAATCAGATGCACCGAAACTATAAACTGGACGAAACTGCGTTAAAAAACTAATACGTAATAATGTTTCTTCCACCGACACCAACAGCAAAGTAAAGCTAATTATCTATTACCAAAAGTTTAAAACCGCCAATCTTGTCACATGCAACAACTCATCCCCCAAAACTACTTGTCTCAATGAGACCAATATCGTGTATAAATTCAAATGCCCAGTAGAAGACTGCCTCCCCAAAGTTGAAAGCACGATGACCACGTTATCATGCAGATTAACACTACACCAGACTGATAAAAAAAAAAATAATGCAACACTTAAAATCACATTCATGCCCCCCTCTACCTACCGGAAAATTTTAACTGAAAATACAATTATACTGCACAAACAAAAAAAAACAAGCAAAAACTTCAAATACTCAAAGCTTTATATATCAAACAAAACAAACCCACCTTAAACAAGATAAACTTTGAAACCAGTCAACATGTCCTTAAATGTCTATAATTTCCCGCCAATCCTCCTTCAACCATTCCCCTTACATTCTTACAAAACTTGTGAGCCCTCTCCTACAAATTTCTACTGCCACTGTTCGTTTAAACGGAACTCGTGAACCCCTCCTACTAATAATTCCTACTGCTACTGCTCGTTTTAAAAGCGAGACAACGGAAACATTCCACCAGTTTCACATCTGATGTTGGCAAAGACGTGCAGAAAGGGCTCGTGAAAAAACCTTTGGTGGTTTGCTACACTAATTCCAGCCAGATATTAAAAAGATGGCCAGACAGTTAGAAAGGATCGAACAAAACCTCGTCCGACAAGAATTGTCAGTAGAGTTTAACAAAATATGTTTAAAAGAAAAAATGATGCCAATATATATATATATATATATATATATATATATATATATATACCACCCATCTATAATCATGAATCGAATTCGATTCATATGTTCACTGAAGAAATTAGTAATGGAAGAAAAAAGAAATTGTGTGACCTACTTGACACTTTTCTCAGATCACATTCTGGCTTACTGATAAATTATCTTGATAAATATTTCTTGTCACTGGTATGCCACGTTTACTGATGGAAAAGAAAGTGATTGAATGGGGAAAAAAACACTCCTCGATATCTATTTTACTCGCCAGAAAGTAATAGGTTTCATCAATCTACATATGCACTGTAATGCTGGCATGGATCGACATGCCAAAAAAGTCTGTTAATACATTTGTATATATACCCAGATTTACAGACATTCAATTTTTTTGTAGTACATATCCCCAAAACGTAGGTATAGTATAATGACTTGCATGCACATAAAGTTATTCGTTGTCATTGGCACACATACATTTATGTATTAGGTTGTACTACATGAAATATCCATTTTGTTTAAATAATAAAAACGTCTTTAATTAGAATATACATTCATGGTTGCAGTAAAGAATCCATTTTTCATCACATCACGCTTCATAAATGGGTCGTTATTGGTGCTAGTATATATTCACCCAACCCCTCCGCAACGAGCTAAATACGTAATAAGGTCAACTTTTTTAATGGAATAAAACTGGTTTGAATTCAGAGTTTTTCTTCTCCTGAGCTGGTTTCTATACCAAATTTTAAGAACCCAGTCTGCCCTACTATTTACCCATAGCTGAGTTATTGTTGCGTGTATGAAATGATAGAAACAACTTTGAGGGGGGTAGAATCAACATACTCACTTTCACATGAAGGCTGAAACGAGCGTCCAGTCACCATACAAAAAAAAGACAGCCTGTGTGAATACAGGCTCTGCGCCAACTACCAAACTACCAAACACAGTCATGTATATATATGGATAAAAGTATCCACACTAAAACCAGCAGCCAATAAGAATCCTGGGAATGGACTTGTCCAAAGTACACAGTGGAATAACCCAACCTGCTATTCTCATAACAGATTCAGCTTGCAACACAGCTGAATACTGATCACTCAACAACATCTCTGCGAATAACAATAAAACCTGAAGACTGGGAAAGCTACCTCATTAAAGCGGGAAACTCTGCAGACTCAGCCAAAAGCTATGCTGCAACATTTGCGAGTGAAAAGCTGACGAAATAGAACCTTTAAATGATAGATCGGGCCACGCTAAAAGAGTATATATATATATATATATATATATATATTGAAAGGGAAATTACATCAACCCTTAACAAAATCCGAGAAATTACCAACGAACAGACAAGGATTATGGAATCCCTCAAGAACCATACAAGTAAGACCCAATTCGAAACACGGGCAGATAGTATAGGAAGAATCCTATTCCAACTGGATCCTAACATCAGAAAGATCGCCAGAAGACTGGAAAAAATCCAAATCTAAATAATGAAAAAGAAATGTTCCGTGTTGTTCAATAACACCTGCCTATAATATATCTATCTATCGATCGATCTATATATATATATATATAATATATATATATATATATATATATATATATATATATATATATGCGCGTGTGTGTGTGTCTTTGTCGTCATGCACCATAGAATGGAGATGGAAATTTCCCTAGTAATGTGTGAGACCGCATCTATAAGTCCAAAATTGGACTAATTAGCCACCAGAGGGTCCAGAACTGATGAACGACATGGAGTGGCATCATTGTCGTCTGCGACGGACAGCTGAAATGTGTGTTACGTGGATCTGGTCTTCCCACACTGCAATGCAAAACCAATAAAGCCTGGTAGTAGCGTCAGTTATTATTAGGGCTCACTGAGTTAGTGGTAATGATGCTTCGGTCCCGAAACCATACTTAGAAAGAAAACTTGAACGTCTGCAACTAAAGATTACAAAAAAGAAATATTCCGTGATGTTTAATAATACCTGCCTAAATAATAACTTGCTGCCAGAATACACAATATTCAAACTATACGCGCCGGCAGCAAAATTCCGGAGACACCTTATCCCAAAGCAAATAACATCAGCCGAAAAGACATCCTCGGATTCAACATCGAACTGACAAGGATTATGGAATCCATCCGTAACAATACAACCGAAATCCAAATCCAAACATCTGCGGATTCAACATCGAACTGACAAGGATTATGGAATCCATCCGTAACAATACAACCGAAATCCAAATCCAAAACATCTGCGGATTCAACATCGAACTGACAAGGATTATGGAATCCATCCGTAACAATACAACCGAAATCCAAATCCAAAACATCCGCGGATTCAACATCCAACTGACAAGGATTATGGAATGCATCCGTAACAATACAACCGAAATCCAAATCCAAAACATCCGCGGATTCAACATCGAACTAACAAGGATTATGGAATCCATCCGTAACAATATAACCGAAATCCAAATCTAAAACATCCGCGGATTCAACATCGAATTGACAAGAATAATGGAATCCATCCGTAACAATACAACCGAAATAAAAACAAAATCCAAACATCGCGAATTCAACATCGAACTGACAAGGATTATGGAATGCATCCGTAACAATACAACCGAAATCCAAATCCAAAACATCCGCGGATTCAACATCGAACTAACAAGGATTATGGAATCCATCCGTAACAATACAACCGAAATCCAAATCCAAAACATCCGCGGATTCAACATCGAACTAACAAGGATTATGGAATCCATCCGTAACAATACAACCGAAATCCAAAACATCGCGGATTCAACATCGAATTGACAAGGATTATGGAATCCATCCGTAACAATACAACCGAAATCCAAAACATCCGCGGATTCAACATCGAATTGACAAGAATAATGGAATCCATCTGTAACAATACAACCGAAATCCAAAACATCCGCGAATTCAACATCGAACTGACAAGGATTATGGAATCCATCCGTAACAATACAACCGAAATCCAAATCCAAAACATCCGCGGATTCAACATCGAACTGACAAGGATTATGGAATCCATCCGTAACAATACAACCGAAATCCAAATCCAAAACATCCGCGGATTCAACATCGAACTGACAAGGATTATGGAATCCATCCGTAACAATACAACCGAAATCCAAAACATCCGCGGATTCAACATCGAATTGACAAGAATAATGGAATCCATCTGTAACAATACAACCGAAATCCAAAACATCCGCGGATTCAACATCGAACTAACAAGGATTATGGAATCCATCCGTAACAATATAACCGAAATCCAAATCTAAAACATCCGCGGATTCAACATCGAATTGACAAGAATAATGGAATCCATCCGTAAACAATACAACCGAAATCCAAAACATCCGCGGATTCAACATCGAATTGACAAGAATAATGGAATCCATCCGTAACAATACAACCGAAATCCAAAACATCCGCGGATTCAACATCGAATTGACAAGAATAATGGAATCCATCCGTAACAATACAACCGAAATCCAAAACATCCGCGGATTCAACATCGAATTGACAAGAATAATGGAATCCATCCGTAACAATACAACCGAAATCCAAACATCCGCGGATTCAACATCGAACTCACAAGAATAATGGAATCCATCCGTAACAATACAACCGAAATCCAAATCCAAAACATCCGCGGATTCAACATCGAACTAACAAGGGAATCCATCCGTAACAATATAACCGAAATCCAAATCTAAACACATCGCGGATTCAACATCGAATTGACAAGAATAATGGAATCCATCCGTAACAATACAACCGAAATCCAAAACATCCGCGGATTCAACATCGAATTGACAAGAATAATGGAATCCATCCGTAACAATACAACCGAAATCCAAAACATTCGCGGATTCAACATCGAATTGACAAGAATAATGGAATCCATCCGTAACAATACAACCGAAATCTAAAACATCCGCGGATTCAACATCGAATTGACAAGAATAATGGAATCCATCCGTAACAATACAACCGAAATCCAAATCCAAAACATCCGCGGATTCAACATCGAACTGACAAAGATTATGGAATCCCTCAAGAACCATACAAGTAAGACCCAATTCGAAACACGGGCAGATAGTATAGGAAGAATCCTATTCCAACTGGATCCTAACATCAGAAAGATCGCCAGAAGACTGGAAAAAATCCAAATCTAAATAATGAAAAAGAAATGTTCCGTGTTGTTCAATAACACCTGCCTATAATATATCTATCTATCGATCGATCTATATATATATATATAAATAATATATATATATATATATATATATATATAATATATAATTATATATGCGCGTGTGTGTGTGTCTTTGTCGTCATGCACCATAGAATGGAGATGGAAATTTCCTAGTAATGTGTGAGACCGCATCTATAAGTCCAAAATTGGACTAATTAGCCACCAGAGGGTCCAGAACTGATGAACGACATGGAGTGGCATCATTGTCGTCTGCGACGGACAGCTGAAATGTGTGTTACGTGGATCTGGTCTTCCCACACTGCAATGCAAAACAATAAAGCCTGGTAGTAGCGTCAGTTATTATTAGGGCTCACTGAGTTAGTGGTAATGATGCTTCGGTCCCGAAACCATACTTAGAAAGAAAACTTGAACGTCTGCAACTAAAGATTACAAAAAAGAAATATTCCGTGATGTTTAATAATACCTGCCTAAATAATAACTTGCTGCCAGAATACACAATATTCAAACTATACGCGCCGGCAGCAAAATTCCGGAGACACCTTATCCCAAAGCAAATAACATCAGCCGAAAAAGACATCCTCGGATTCAACATCGAACTGACAAGGATTATGGAATCCATCCGTAACAATACAACCGAAATCCAAATCCAAAACATCTGCGGATTCAACATCGAACTGACAAGGATTATGGAATCCATCCGTAACAATACAACCGAAATCCAAATCCAAAACATCTGCGGATTCAACATCGAACTGACGGAATCCATCCGTAACAATACAACCGAAATCCAAATCCAAAACATCCGCGGATTCAACATCCAACTGACAAGGATTATGGAATGCATCCGTAACAATACAACCGAAATCCAAATCCAAAACATCCGCGGATTCAACATCGAACTAACAAGGATTATGGAATCCATCCGTAACAATATAACCGAAATCCAAATCTAAAACATCCGCGGATTCAACATCGAATTGACAAGAATAATGGAATCCATCCGTAACAATACAACCGAAATCCAAAACATCCGCGAATTCAACATCGAACTGACAAGGATTATGGAATCCATCCGTAACAATACAACCGAAATCCAAATCCAAAACATCCGCGGATTCAACATCCAACTGACAAGGATTATGGAATGCATCCTCAACAATACAACCGAAATCCAAATCCAAAACATCCGCGGATTCAACATCGAACTAACAAGGATTATGGAATCCATCCGTAACAATACAACCGAAATCCAAATCCAAAACATCCGCGGATTCAACATCGAACTAACAAGGATTATGGAATCCATCCGTAACAATACAACCGAAATCCAAAACATCCGCGATTCAACATCGAATTGACAAGGATTATGGAATCCATCCGTAACAAATACAACCGAAATCCAAAACATCCGCGGATTCAACATCGAATTGACAAGAATAATGGAATCCATCTGTAACAATACAACCGAAATCCAAAACATCCGCGAATTCAACATCGAACTGACAAGGATTATGGAATCCATCCGTAACAATACAACCGAAATCCAAATCCAAAACATCGCGGATTCAACATCGAACTGACAAGGATTATGGAATCCATCCGTAACAATACAACCGAAATCCAAATCCAAAACATCCGCGGATTCAACATCGAACTGACAAGGATTATGGAATCCATCCGTAACAATACAACCGAAATCCAAAACATCCGCGGATTCAACATCGAATTGACAAGAATAATGGAATCCATCTGTAACAATACAACCGAAATCCAAAACATCCGCGGATTCAACATCGAATTGACAAGAATAATGGAATCCATCTGTAACAATACAACCGAAATCCAAAACATCCGCGGATTCAACATCGAACTCACAAGAATAATGGAATCCATCCGTAACAATACAACCGAAATCCAAATCCAAAACATCCGCGGATTCAACATCGAACTAACAAGGATTATGGAATCCATCCGTAACAATATAACCGAAATCCAAATCTAAAACATCCGCGGATTCAACATCGAATTGACAAGAATAATGGAATCCATCCGTAACAATACAACCGAAATCCAAAACATCCGCGGATTCAACATCGAATTGACAAGAATAATGGAATCCATCCGTAACAATACAACCGAAATCCAAAACATTCGCGGATTCAACATCGAATGACAAGAATAATGGAATCCATCCGTAACAATACAACCGAAATCCAAAACATCCGCGGATTCAACATCGAATTGACAAGAATAATGGAATCCATCCGTAACAATACAACCGAAATCCAAATCCAAAACATCCGCGGATTCAACATCGAACTAACAAGGATTATGGAATCCATCCGTAACAATATAACCGAAATCCAAACTAAAACATCCGCGGATTCAACATCGAACTGACAAGGATTATGGAATCCATCCGTAACAATATAACCGAAATCCAAATCTAAAACATCCGCGGATTCAACATCGAATTGACAAGAATAATGGAATCCATCCGTAACAATACAACCGAAATCCAAATCCAAAACATCCGCGGATTCAACATCGAACTAACAAGGATTATGGAATCCATCCGTAACAATACAACCGAAATCCAATCCAAAACATCCGCGGATTCAACATCGAACTGAGAAGGATTATGGAATCCATCCGTAACAATACAACCGAAATCCAAAACATCCGCGGATTCAACATCGAATTGACAAGAATAATGGAATCCATCCGTAACAATACAACCGAAATCCAAATCCAAAACATCCGCGGATTCAACATCGAACTAACAAGGATTATGGAATGCATCCGTAACAATACAACCGAAATCCAAATCCAAACATCCGCGGATTCAACATCGAACTAACAAGGATTATGGAATCCATCCGTAACAATATAACCGAAATCCAAATCTAAAACATCCGCGGATTCAACATCGAATTGACAAGAATAATGGAATCCATCCGTAACAATACAACCGAATCCAAAACATCCGCGGATTCAACATCGAATTGACAAGAATAATGGAATCCAGTAACAATACAACCGAAATCCAAAACATCCGCGAATTCAACATCGAACTGACAAGGATTATGGAATCCATCCGTAACAATACAACCGAAATCCAAATCCAAAACATCCGCGGATTCAACATCGAACTGACAAGGATTATGGAATCCATCCGTAACAATACAACCGAAATCCAAATCCAAAACATCCGCGGATTCAACATCGAACTGACAAGGATTATGGAATCCATCCGTAACAATACAACCGAAATCCAAAACATCCGCGGATTCAACATCGAATTGACAAGAATAATGGAATCCATCTGTAACAATACAACCGAAATCCAAAACATCCGCGGATTCAACATCGAACTAACAAGGATTATGGATCCATCCGTAACAATATAACCGAAATCCAAATCTAAAACATCCGCGAATTCAACATCGAACTGACAAGGATTATGGAATCCATCCGTAACAATACAACCGAAATCCAAATCCAAACATCCGCGGATTCAACATCGAACTAACAAGGATTATGGAATCCATCCGTAACAATATAACCGAAATCCAAATCTAAAACATCCGCGGATTCAACATCGAATTGACAAGAATAATGGAATCCATCCGTAAAACAACCGAAATCCAAAACATCCGCGGATTCAACATCGAACTGACAAGAATAATGGAATCCATCCGTAACAATACAACCGAAATCCAAAACATCCGCGGATTCAACATCGAACTGACAAGGATTATGGAATCCTCCGTAACAATAGAACCGAAATCCAAATCTAAAACATCCAAGTCATTAAAGGTTTAAACTCAAACACAAATTGAAAACAAACAAAAAACTAAAACTATATCAAGAACAATATATTTACCTAAAAACAGTGACGTATACCTCAAACTTTCTAACATCCAACTTACTGAAAAACAAATACAATCCTTAAAGTTGGGCCCAAATTGTCTCCGTTAACCTTGAATCAAAGAAGATTCATCCTCTCCACAGATGTTGGTGGTTCAGACCTTCATTTTATGCTATAACAAAGCATGCTACCTCAACCATAGTTTATACTCTGGATGAATGCGCACCAGATCCAAACGCCTTTGGAAAGCATGGCGGTACAACATGGAATTGTCTGGCAAATGCAGTGACTTTAAATAGTAGAACTGCTCTTAAGTCGAGGTGCTAACACCAACGGCATCGTATGCGATCATAAAACTGCGGTTATTAATGCATGATCTCGAGACAAGAAGAAAGTATCAAAATTTTGATTGACTGTGGTGTACGTCCCGCTTCGAAGGAGCGCACGGACCAAAAGACCACCCCCACCCTGCATTTGTGTGATCATGAGATCAGGGGGAGTGTGACAGAGAACACGAGTCGAGTGGCGGAAATGATGACACCGTATTCTTGAAGGAAGCGGGTTGGACTTTGATCTAAGATCGAACCTGAATACGAAAAAGCGATACTTGAGCGTAGCGCTAAAGATTGAGTTGACCCAAATTCCCGTATGTTAAACCAGATGCCCGTATGACAGCTACAAGCACGTGGATGCTGGGTGTATAAATAGACCTGCAGAAACCCAGTGGGACAGAGGAAAAGGCACGTGTTACGAGATCAGAGAGACAGTAGCAGCGAGAGGCTTGGAAGAAGAAGAAACAACAAGTAGAAGTCGACTGCGACGAGACAGGAAATTGAGAAGAAAGGAAATTGAGAAGAAAAAGGAAAGGAAAGATTAGTCTGCCAGCAAGCGTTGGACTCGATTTTTTACCCTCCCCTCTCAACAAAGACTTTTTGCGTTAACTTAAATTTTTCCCGCAACATATATATATATATATATATTAATATATATATATATATATATATATGCAAACATACGCACTTACAATTATACGCATATTTACATATATCTTAATGTTTCTTGTACACATTTATTCATTGCGTTTTTAACATTTGGCGCGTATTGGATTGAAAACCGTGTTTCTAGACGTAGTGCTAGTTTTTCTTGACCTACACCAACTAGGAAGTTATCCAGCGTGTATACATACCGTGTATACTCGAATAGTGAATGATCCCTCATTTTTACCCACAAAAGTTTTTTTAATCATATATTGCATGTAATGAACGACCCCAAATTTTTGGCTTTACTAGTTTACAAAAATCGTTCTTACACATCCATTGACATTAAGAGAAAACATTCAAACACTTATTATTTATACTTTCAAATACTCCTGTAATACAAAAGCAATGCAATACCGTAAACAAACAATGTAGTCTAGAACAAAAGCTTTTAGTTAAGGTAATGAAGATTTTACGTAACTTTTGTTTACTAATTATAATATTTGTACATATTTTATACACAGGTCTTACATATAGTAAAACAATATTAAGTAAAACCTATTATCTTAACTAATAGCCTTTGTTTTTATTAGGCTACGTAAGGAGTATTTGGATCTAAGTTACAGCAAGGTTAGGCTTTCAAACAAGGTTAGTCTCGACCTTTCAAAACATTTTTAAAAATATTGAAAATAATTTTTGAAGTAAAAATGGTGTCTTTTTGTTATGGGGACCGTTTACAACACAAAGTTGTATCTTAAACTGTCTTCTAGTGCTGACGATCCATCCGTAACAATACAACCGAAATCAAATCCAAAACATCGCGCGAATTCAACATCGAATTGACAAGGATTATGGAATCCATCCGTAACAATACAACCGAAATCAATCAAAACATCCGCGGATTCAACATGAATTGACAAGAATAATGAATCCATCCGTAACAATACAACCGAAATCCAAAACATCCGCGATTCAACATCGAACTGACAAGGATTATGGAATCCATCTGTAACAATACAACCGAAATCCAAATCCAAAACAATCCGCGGATTCAACATCGAACTGACAAGGATTATGGAATCCATCCGTAACAATACAACGAAATCCAAATCAAAACATCGCGGATTCAACATCGAATTGACAAGAATAATGGAATCCATCCGTAACAATACAACCGAAATCCAAAACATCCGCGGATTCAACATCGAACTGACAAGGATATGGAATCCATCTGAACAATACAACCGACAAATCCAAAACATCCGCGATTCAACATCGAACTGACAAGGATTATGGAATCCATCCGAACAATACAACCGAAAATCCAAATCCAAAACATCGCGGATTCAACATCGAACTAACAAGGTTATGGAATCCATCCGTAACAATACAACCGAAATCCAAATCAAAACATCCGCGGATTCAACATCGAATTGACAAGATAATGGAATCCATCCGTAACAATACAACCGAAATCCAAAACATCCGCGATTCAACATCGAAATGACAAGGATTATGGAATCCATCTCAACAATACAACCGAAATCCAAAACATCGCGGATTCAACATCGAATGACAAGGATATGGAATCCATCCGTAACAATACAACCGAAATCCAAATCCAAAACATCGCGGATTCAACATCGAATGACAAGAATAATGGAATCCACATCGTAACAATACAACCGAAATCCAAATCCAAAACATCCGCGATTCAACATCGAACTAAAGGATATGAATCCATCCGTAACAATTACAACCGAAATCCAAAACCCGGATTCAACATCGAATACAAGGATTATGGAATCCATCCGTAACAATAAACCGAAATCCAAATCCAAAACATCCGCGGATTCAACATCGAACGAACAAGGATTATGGAATCCATCCGTAACAAATAACCGAAATCCAAATCTAAAACATCCGCGGATTCAACATCGAATTGACAAGATAATGGAATCCATCCGTAACAATACAACCGAATCAAATCCAAAACATCCGCGGATTCAACATCGAACTGACAAGGATTATGAATCCATCCGTAACAATACAACCGAATCAAATCCAAAACATCGCGCGATTCAACATCGAACTAACAAGGATTATGGAATCCATCCGTAACAATACAACCGAAATCACACAAAACATCCGCGGATTCAACATCGAATTGACAAGAATAAGGAATCCATCCGTAACAATACAACCGAAATCCAAAACATCGCCGATTCAACATCGAACTACAAGGATTATGGAACATCCTGCTACATAAACACGAAATCCAAATCCAAAACATCCGCGGATTCAACATCGAACTAACAAGGATTATGGAATCCATCCGTAACAATATAACCGAAATCCAAATCTAAAACATCCGCGGATTCAACATCGAATTGACAAGAATAATGGAATCCATCCGTAAACAATACAACCGAAATCCAAAACATCCGCGGATTCAACATCGAACTGACAAGGATTATGGAATCCATCCGTAACAATACAACCGAAATCCAAATCCAAAACATCCGCGATTCAACATCGAACTGACAAGGATTATGGAATCCATCCGTAACAATACAACCGAAATCAAATCCAAAACATCCGCGGATTCAACATCGAACTGACAAGGATTATGGAATCCATCCGTAACAATACAACCGAAATCCAATCAAAACATCGCCGGATTCAACATCGAATTGACAAGAATAATGGAATCCATCCGTAACAATACAACCGAAATCCAAAACATCGCCGGATTCAACATCGAACTGACAAGGATTATGGAATCCATCTGTAACAATAACAAACCGAAATCCAAAACATCCGCGAATTCAACATCGAACTGACAAGGATTATGGAATCCATCCGTAACAATACACCGAAATCCAAATCCAAAACATCCGCGGATTCAACATCGAACTAACAAGGATTATGGAATCCATCCGTAACAATATAAACCGAAATCCAAATCTAAAACATCCGCGGATTCAACATCGAATTGACAAGAATAATGGAATCCATCCGTAACAATACAACGAAATCCAAAACACGCGGATTCAACACGAACTGACAAGGATATATGGAATCCATCCGTAACAATACAACCGAAATCCAAAAACATCCGCGGATTCAACATCGAACTGACAAGGATTATGACTTCCACCGAAATCCAAAACATCCGCGAATTCAACATCGAACTGACAAGGTATAATGAATCCATCCGTACATTACAACCGGAAATCAAATCCCGCGAATTCAAATCGAATACTGACAAGAATATGGAATCCATCCGTACAATAACAACCGAAATCCAAATCCAAAAACATCGCGAATTCAAGCATCAAACTAACTCAAGGATTATGGAATCCATCCGTAACAATACAACCGAAACCAAATCTAAAACATCGCGATCAAATCGAATTGACAAGAATAATGGAATCCATCGTAACAATACAACCGAAATCCAAAAAATCGCGATTCAACATCGAACTGACAAGGATTATGGAATCCATCCGTAACAATACAAACCGAAATCCAAAACATCCATTCAACATCAACTGACAGGATTATGAATCCATCCGTAACAAACAACCCGAAATCCAAAACATCGCGGATTCAACCATCGAACTAACAAGGATTATGGAATCCATCTCCGTAACAATATAACCGAAATCCAAATCTAAAAACATCCGCGGATTCAACATCGAATTGGACAGAATAATGGAATCATCCCGTAACAATTACAAACCTCCAAAACAATCCGCGAATTCAATTCGAATGACAAGGATTATGAATCCATCCGTAACAATACAACCGAAATCCAATACTCCAAAACATCCGCGAATTCAACATCCTCAACAAGGATTATGGAATCCCCGTACAATACAACCGAAATCCAAATCTAAAACATCCGCGGATTCAACTCGAATTGACAAGAATAATGAATCCATCCGTAACAATACACCGAAATCCAAAACATCGCGCGATTCAACATCGAACTGACAAGGATTATGGAATCCATCTGTAACCAATACAACCGAAATCCAACCAAAACATCCGCAGGATTCAACATCGAACTAACAAGGATTTATGGAATCCATCCGTAACATATAACCGAAATCCAAATCAAACATCCGCGGATTCAACCATCGAATTGACAAGAATATGGAATCCATCCCCGTAACAATACAACCGAGATCCAAAACATCCGCGAATTCAACATCGAACTGACAAGGATTATGGAATCCATCCGTAACCAACCGAAATCAAATCCAAACATCCGCGATTCAACATTCAAACTAACAAGGATTATGGAATCCATCCGTAACAATACAACCGAAATCCAAATCTAAAACATCCGCGGATTCAACATCGAATGACAAGAATAATGGAATCCATCCGTAACAATACAACCGAAATCCAAAACATCGCGATTCAACATCGAACTGACAAGGATTATGGAATCCATCTGTAACAATACAACCGAAATCCAAATCCAAACATCCGCGGATTCAACATCGAACTAACAAGGATTATGGAATCCATCCGTAACAATATAACCGAAATCCAAATCTAGAAAATCGCGGATTCAACATCGAATTGACAAGAATAATGGAATCCATCCGTAACAATACACCGAAATCCAAACATCCGCGGATTCAACATCGAACTGACAAGGATTATGGAATCCATCTGTAACAATACAACCGAAATCCAAATCCAAAACATCCGCGAATTCAATCGAACTGACAAGGATTATGGAATCCATCCTAACAATACAACCGAAATCCAAATCCAAAAATCGCGGATTCAACATCAACTAACAAGGATTATGGATCATCCGTAAAATACAAATCCAATCTAAAAATCTGCGGATTCAAATATCGACATTGACAAGAATAATGGAATCCATCCGTAACAATACAACCGAAATCCAAAACATCCGCGGATTCAACATCGAACTGACAAGGATTATGGAATCCATCCGGATCAACATCGACACTGACAAGGATTATGGAATCCATCCCAACAATACAACGAAATCCAAATCCAAACATCCGCGATTCAACATCGAATTGACAAGATATTGGAATCCATCCGTAACAATACAACCGAAATATCCGCATTCAACATCGAACTGAAAAGATGGAATCCATCCGTAACAATACAAACCGAAATCCAAAACATCCGCGGATTTCAACATCGAACTGACAAGGATTATGGAATCCATCGTAACTAATACAACCGAATCCCAAATCCAAAACATCCCTATTCAGACTAACAAGGATCAACCGTAACAATATAACCGAAATCCAAATCTAAAACATCCGCGGATTCAACATCGAATTGACAAGAATAATGGAATCCATCCGTAACAATACAACCGAAATCCAAAACATCCGCGAATTCAACATCGAACTGACAAGGATTATGGAATCCATCCGTAACAATACAACCGAAATCCAAATCCAAAACATCCGCGGATTCAACATCAAACTAACAAGGATTATGGAATCCATCCGTAACAATACAACCGAAATCCAATCTAAAACATCCGCGGATTCAACATCGAATTGACAAGAATAATGGAATCCATCCGTAACAATACAACCGAAATCCAAAACATCCGCGGATTCAACATCGAACTGACAAGGATTATGGAATCCATCTGTAACAATACAACCGAAATCCAAATCCAAAACATCGCGGATTTCAACATCGAACTAACAAGGATTATGGAATCCATCCGTAACAATATAACCGAAATCCAAATCTAGAAAATCCGCGGATTCAACATCGAATTGACAAGAATAATGGAATCCATCCGTAACAATACAACCGAAATCCAAAACATCCGCGGATTCAACATCGAACTGACAAGGATTATGGAATCCATCCGTAACAATACAACCGAAATCCAAATCCAAAACATCCGCGAATTCAACATCGAACTGACAAGGATTATGGAATCCATCCGTAACAATACAACCGAAATCTAAATCCAAAACATCCGCGGATTCAACATCGAACTAACAAGGATTATGGAATCCATCCGTAACAATACAACCGAAATCCAAATCTAAAACATCGCGGATTCAACATCGAATTGACAAGAATAATGGAATCCATCCGTAACAATACAACCGAAATCCAAAACATCCGCGGATTCAACATCGAACTGACAAGGATTATGGAATCCATCTGTAACAATACAACCGAAATCCAAAACATCCGCGAATTCAACATCGAACTGACAAGGATTATGGAATCCATCCGTAACAATACAACCGAAATCCAAATCCAAAACATCCGCGGATTCAACATCGAACTAACAAGGATTATGGAATCCATCCGTAACAATATAACCGAAATCCAAATCTAAAACATCCGCGGATTCAACATCGAATTGACAAGAATAATGGAATCCATCCGTAACAATACAAGCGAAATCCAAAACATCTGCGGATTCAACATCGAACTGACAAGGATTATGGAATCCATCCGTAACAATACAACCGAAATCCAAAACATCCGCGGATTCAACATCGAACTGACAAGGATTATGAATTCCATCCGTAACAATACAACCGAAATCCAAATCCAAAACATCCGCGGATTCAACATCGAACTGACAAGGATTATGGAATCCCTCCGTAACAATACAACCCAAATCCAAATCCAAAACATCCGCGGATTCAACATCCAACTGACAAGGATTATGAATTCCATCCGTAACAATACAACCGAAATCCAAATCCAAAACATCTGCGGATTCAACATCGAACTGACAAGGATTATGGAATCCATCCGTAACAATACAACCGAAATCCAAAACATCCGCGGATTCAACATCGAACTGACAAGGATTATGAATTCCATCCGTAACAATACAACCGAAATCCAAATCCAAAACATCCGCGGATTCAACATCGAACTGACAAGGATTATGGAATCCCTCCGTAACAATACAACCGAAATCCAAATCCAAAACATCCGCGGATTCAACATCCAACTGACAAGGATTATGAATTCCATCCGTAACAATACAACCGAAATCCAAATCCAAAACATCCGCGGATTCAACATCGACAAGGATTATGGAATCCTCCGTAACAATCCGAAATCCAAATCCAAAACATCCGCGGATTCAACATCCAACTGACAAGGATTATGAATTCCATCCGTAACAATACAACCGAAATCCAAATCCAAACATCCGCGGATTCAACATCGAACTGACAAGGATTATGGAATCCCTCCGTAACAATAGAACCGAAATCCAAATCTAAAACATCCAAGTCATTAAAGGTTTAGACTCAAACACAAATTGAAAACAAACAAAAAACTAAAACTATATCAAGGAACAATATATTTACCTAAAAACAGTGACGCATACCTAAAACTTTCTAACATCCAACTTACTGAAAAACAAATACAATCCTTAAAGTTGGGCCCAAATTGTCTCCGTTAACCTTGAATCAAAGAAGATTCATCCTCTTCACAGATGTTGGTGGTTCAGACCTTCATTTTATGCTATAACAAAGCATGCTACTTCAACCATAGTTTATACTCTGGATGAATGCGCACCAGATCCAAACGCCTTTGGAAAGCATGGCGGTACAACATGGAATTGTCTGGCAAATGCAGTGACTTTAAATAGCAGAACTGCTCTTAAGTCGAGGTGCTAACACCAACGGCATCGTATGCGATCATAAAACTGCGGTTATTAATGCATGATCTCGAGACAAAGAAGAAAGTATCAAAATTTTGATTGACTGTGGTGTACGTCCCGCTTCGAAGGAGCGCACGGACCAAAAGACCACCCCCACCCTGCATTTTGTGTGATCATGAGATCAGGGGGGAGTGTGACAGAGAACACGAGTCGAGTGGCGGAAATGATGACACCGTATTCTTTAAGGAAGCGGGTTGGACTTTGATCTAAGATCGAACCTGAATACGAAAAAGCGATACTTGAGCGTAGCGCTAAAGATTGAGTTGACCCAAATTCCCGTATGTTAAAACCAGATGCCCGTATGACAGCTACAAGCACGTGGATGCTGGGTGTATAAATAGACCTGCAGAAACCCAGGTGGGACAGAGGAAAAGGCACGTGTTACGAGATCAGAGAGACAGTAGCAGCGAGAGGCTTGGAAGAAGAAGAAACAACAAGTAGAAGTCGACTGCGACGAGACAGGAAATTGAGAAGAAAGAGGAAATTGAGAAGAAAAAGGAAAGGAAAGATTAGTCTGCCAGCAAGCGTTGGACTCGATTTTTTACCCTCCCCTCTCAACAAAGACTTTTTGCGTTAACTTAAATTTTTCCCGCAACATATATATATATATATTATATATATATATATATATATATATATATATATATATATGCAAACATACGCACTTACAATTATACGCATATTTACATATATCTTAATGTTTCTTGTACACATTTATTCATTGCGTTTTTAACATTTGGCGCGTATTGGATTGAAAACCGTGTTTCTAGACGTAGTGCTAGTTTTTCTTGACCTACACCAACTAGGAAGTTATCCAGCGTGTATACATACCGTGTATACTCGAATAGTGAATGATCCCTCATTTTTACCCACAAAAGTTTTTTTTAATCATATATTGCATGTAATGAACGACCCCAAATTTTTGGCTTTACTAGTTTACAAAAATCGTTCTTACACATCCATTGACATTAAGAGAAAACATTCAAACACTTATTATTTATACTTTCAAATACTCCTGTAATACAAAAGCAATGCAATACCGTAAACAAACAATGTAGTCTAGAACAAAAGCTTTTAGTTAAGGTAATGAAGATTTTACGTAACTTTGTTTACTAATTATAATATTTGTACATATTTTATACACAGGTCTTACATATAGTAAAACAATATTAAGTAAAACCTATTATCTTAACTAATAGCCTTTGTTTAGGTATAGGCTACGTAAGGAGTATTTGGATCTAAGTTACAGCAAGGTTAGGCTTTCAAACAAGGTTAGTCTCGACCTTTCAAAAACATTTTTTTAAATATTGAAAATAATTTTTGAAGTAAAAATGGTTGTCTTTTTGTTATGGGAACCGTTTACAACACAAAGTTGTATCTTAAACTGTCTTCTAGTGCTGACGACAGCTGAAGCTGCTGCGACTGATAATGTGGTAAAAATTACAAATATGACCTACCATAGAAAATAACTCTAATATTTTGGTGGGAAATATATGAAAAATAAACAATCAAAAAATGATTTAAAACAATAAAAACGTACGTTATGTGTAACAGAAATCTGTTTTTGTTTTTCTTTTTTTAATACATAAACTTAGAATTGTTCTTTATATTAAATGTAAAAGAAAACAGTAAAGATAATTTTTTAACATTTCAAAATATATATATTTTTTTAAAGTTCCATTTTTGTCCGTTTTTTGTACATCCCTAATATATGAATATATTGATGCTTATGCACAAAGAGTCAAAATACACAACGGCACTTAAATGTATAGGTGTTCAAATATTCAAACAGTATCTGCACCATGTATGCTTAAATAGTGTCGTAATTTTACTCGCTAAGATGTGAGGGGAGGAATTGATGGAATCCAAACGTTTGTGTGGCAGTCGTCAAAACAAGAAACAGGGAATCTGATTTCTCTTTGCCACCATTTTTATAATGTTCGTTGTTGTAATCACATGTGTTTGGGCGAGATTTGAATGCGATTTGAATGAAATCGTCTGGAAAGCTATAATAGGAAAGCCCTTTCACCCTTAATTACTTGTGTTAACTGGTTACGAGATTGTTAAGAATAGTTAAACTGTTACCGTTGCCAAGACGGACGGACGGACGAACGTTGCTTATAAGGAACGAGGAACTCGTTGTAATTACAATTTTGTTACCCAGAACTCTAAGAAATTGCTACATTTAAGTATGAGTTCGAACTTTTTCCCAGTTTATATCGAGTTTTGGGTTCCAATGTTTCAGCGTTGACTCAGTAGTACGACCTTCAACCTCTCCTAACCGGTTGGTAAATAAAATCCGACAATACACACCTTCATTGATTAATTTTAACCGTATGTCAACCCTACCCGTCTAGGTAAGGGAATTGCGTTTATTGTACGTTCATATTTACATTATTTGCATAGTTATTTCTTAACTTTTTTTTACACTATCCTATCGAATACAAATCATTTTTTAACAGATCTATTTTACCCATAGTTGGGACCTTAATAGGTACTACCATCCTGCATCAGAGTAGTAATGCCAATGAAGGAGTACCCCACACTCACCAGATATCCACAACTGGAGCCTCACCATCAGTTTAGTGTTATATCCAGGACAGCTCCCTTTGAGGAAGAGTATTATCCCCCTGCAGGGGATATAGTCAGTATTTTCTAAGCTCCACCGACAATGCATCTCACATTATCGGCGTCTATGGCTGATTAATTGGAATTGATTTCATAATTGACTTGGACAACTTTAAAATGCCTATTTATTCTCATTATCTTCTAAAAACTTGAAATCAAAATAAAATTTACTGTGTCAATGAACATTTTAAATTAATTCATTAGCCTATGTTTTATTTCATTGTTTGAACTTCATTTTTATTTTTACTTGATGTGTAATTTGTACATTTTTTCTTTTCTTCTTTTTATGAATGAACTTAAATAAATCATAATGCAATTTTTAAACAGCTGTGACGATTGATGATAAATGGCGTCTCTTAGACTGAGTACAATATTTTAATTGTTTCATGACAAAAAAAAAATTGAGACTCAACCAGTCATCCAACTTGGTGAACCACTTCTAATACAAACCGATCAAGAAAACGAATATTGAATATTCTATAAATTCTAAACTTTAAACTGATTTCTTTAACTTTCAATACTACTGTAGGGCTACTTTTACGAAGCGGCTCGAGAACTAGACGAGCAGAACATTTCTAGTGAATTCTATTCTCACTAGGTGCCACACATTTCTACCCTTGTGCCAAACTTTGTAAATATCTAATTATCTTCGTTGTATAGTATATGTATCAAAAACTACAATACCAACGTTAAATGCTATTTAGATTTAATACTTTTTTTCTAGGCTATAATGAATATTTAAAATAAAAAATTATAGAAGATAAGAATATAACATTCTGAACAATAATTTCTTGTTTTATTTAAGTAAAAAGTATAAGTTGTAAAAGCACAAATTGATTGTTATGCTTCGTTTTGATATCTAATTGATTCATATGAACAAGGAAATTGTTGAGATCAAAAAAGTTACCAATTTAGATAATTAAATATTTAACTTAGATAACTTTACATTACAAAGTGTCTAATGTTTCACAAAACGTAATTACTAAAGTAGATTACAGGTGAAATAACAGGAAAAGGTTATTTTATAAAGTCAAATAAGCTAAAAACTAGAATCTAAAAATTGCAATTTCGGACTTAAATGTTTCAAAACACAGTGCAATATTGTAATTCATATTCACCAAATGCCTTTCTTTGTTTTTTTGTTGTTTTTTTTTTTTTTTTTTTTTCATCATTATATAATTCAAGTATGTCTAGAGTTATGCTCGCTGGATTTTCTGTGATTACTAAAATGACCACGGAGCATATAAATTTTTGAAAATTCCAAGGCTTTTTTTAAGATAAGCGAGGTGTTTGATTTGCAATGTTATAATTTTGAACAAAACCCTTAATTAATTAGCTCAACAAAATATTTATCTTTTTTTTTTAATCGTATAAAGTAGAAAAATTCTCAAGCCAGAAACCAAAACTATGACTTTCTATCTATGTTTATTTTTCCTGTGACTTTTTCCCCAGCGACCGGAAAATCAAGATTTAAAATATTGTGTTTTTGTGCTTAAATTTGTTGTGCATGCAATGGTCACCAGAGAAACATAAACGTTTACATTTTGTCAACAGTGGGCGACCAGACATCGGCTACATTTGAAGATTGTTACTATAACAGGACATGTGCATATTCTTTATCTTAAATTTTGGAGTGATCATACGTTTTTAAATTGTCTTTCTATCATTTCTTTTTTATTGAAAAGATGTGGTGTTTAGAAATTGACCGTTTTATCAAAAAATGAGTTAAAATGTATTCGTACAAATCTATCATCGAAATTGTGTTGCAATCTATAGACGAGAAGATGCCTTACCTCCAAGAACGAAGTGTGTCCGTATATGTCTGGCCTGCACGAGGGGTGAGATGGGGGTCTGCGAAAGGGAGTAATTTAATTTAAGGAAAAACACACTCCCGACCTTCGAGATCGTGTTGGCGCGTATGCAATTTGTTGCAGCGTGAGTGGCCCGGATGTGAGATCATGGTGAGTGCAGTGGTGTGTCAATTGTTATTTAAGCCCTACCCTCCCACACCACAGGGTAGTTGTGTTTGATATTCCTAACGAGAACAGAGACGTGTTTTGGACAAGAAACTAGTGAACTTTGGCGGATTGATCGACGACAGTGATTACCGTGTGATTTCGATCGTCACTTCACACAAACAATTCCACAATCTTTGAAATGGCAAATGTTAATTTAAGTCAAAATATCCTTATAGTTTCTAGAAATGTTCTAATTTTTAGAACTGAAAGCTTTAGTAATATATATTTTATGACTATTTCCGTAAAATTTTACTTCTTATAATAGATTTTAAGGTAAAACCCATCAAAAATGCCAAATTTGAGGGTAAAAACCTATGAAATATGATAAAAATGATAACATACTATTCATATATTCTAAAACAAGGACCTACATGCTATCTCTTTAAAGTAATTATACCCTGTCCTACCATAGTTATTTGGAAAACATATAATAAAAATTTTCTTTAAATTTTTCTGATCAAATTTATACTATTTCAAGGCATTTATAAAAACATGATCATAACAAATTATTCAAAATAATAGTTAAATTGGATGAAAGAGTCCCCTGTTGGATAGCTATCTTCTTTTTATGTTCTTACCCTCTTTGTTACTCTATCTTCTCCGGGGAGTGGGGGGGGTCGATCCCCCGTTCGCAGGGAAGAATAAACGAACACATCTTGTGTGCAGACATTGCTTTAATCCTTACTTCATAACTCCGGACGTCTTTTACATTACTGGCCGTGCAAACCGGGAGTTAACCCTTCGGACCATGATGCGACCTCACTTGTTTTTTTTTTGTTTGTTTTTTTTGTTTTTTGTTTTTTTACTAATCCGTGGGTCTCTGTTACCTTGGGCTAACTAATTAGAAAGTTAAAATCTAATTTCTAATTCTAGCTTCTAAAATTCGTAGTCACATGACTTTAAAATCTTTCAATGAGAATAAAACAATAAAAGAAAAATCATTCCTCTCTTATCATTATTAATGAAGGGTTGACTTACCTAATCATCTAAACCTCGTAATCCGTACGGAGAAAAGTGTTTCTGGCCATGCATCCCATTTAAATACAGGGTATCGCTCATCTGATTGGCTGTTGCTAACAACCAATCAGATGCGCGGTGCCTTGTATTTAAATGGGATAGAGTTCTACAACCGTAAAAAAAAAAGTCAAACGTCTCTTAGCGTCTATTGTTGGTGGTTGAACCAGAGTTTGATCACCTCTGATCGGGTCAGCAAGGCGAGGGAAGTCTGATGCTGGAAGACCCGAAACTTCCCAATGAACCTTGCGGATTACATCACTGACGACAACCACCAGCGCCCCAAATGTAGGAGCGTATATTTAAAGTAACTCTGAACTGACCTCAGTTGACATCATGACAATCAAACTCAGTTGACCTCCGATAGACATAACAATCTCACTCTGAGTAGAACAGTTTAATTCTTTTTTAAATGATCTACACTTCCTGCCAAATAAAATATTCTGCCAATCTATTATTTAACATCCCTATCTCTGGTTTTGGGTCTGTCGGGTTAGCTCAGTCGGTAGAGCGTTCGGCTAGAAATCACAAGGTTCCTAGTTCGATATCGGCCCCCGCCAACTCGGCGTATGAGTAGCACAGGGATCTGTGCGGTAAAGTAAAGGAGCTGATGGTAGGTGTGGCACTCCACCTCAGACGGAAAAACAATCTCCTTGGTCTAGCGCTAGTGAAAAGGGGATAGACTCCCTCGCTGATTGGCTGATACCGATTTTAGGCCACCCCGACGACTTTACTTTATTACTTACTTTTTGAAAGTGAGTGATATATGGTATATATATCGAATTTACCTTGTGTCAGTAGTCAAATAAATATTAAATTCTTTACATAAAGCTATTTAGAGGTCATAAATGAATTCCTGGTAAAATTCTGACACGTAACAAACATGTGCCCATTGTATGGTTTATCATATTTGACAAATTTGCCATGTTCATTTTAAATGTCTACGAAACGTCAAATATCCACTGCCCTCTTAAAAAAAAAATAATTCGCTATTATTAAGCTTAAGATCCCACCCATAGGGTAGGGCTTGTTTTTGTTTTTGTTTCAGAATCAAACAGCTTATGGAAATCTCTTGCTGCAGGCATTTTTTGCAAGAATAACTACGTGAGTGGCAGTTAACAAAATAGTTTCGATTGAACGAAATAAATATCATAAAACGGCAAATGATCATGTAATATTTTTTATTCTTTTGTTGAACAATATGTATGGCTGAGCATATTGTTTTAGCTCGGTCGGTAGAGCGTCCGACTAGGAACCACAAGGTTCCAGGTTCGATACCGGCCCTCGCCAACTCAGTGTATGAGTAGCACAGGGATCTGTGCGGTAAAGTGAGGAGCTGATGGTATGTGCGGCGATCCACCTCAGACGCAAAAACAATATCCTTGGTCTAGCGCGTGAAAATGGGATAGACTCCCTCGCTGTCAGACTGATACCGACTTTAGGCCACCCCGACGACTTTACTTACTTTACTATAAGTATGTGGCACCAATGGAGAATCGATCTTTCTAACAAATGACCAGCTACGCAGTGTGTCCAGCAATTTGCATGGGTTGGTAGATAAACTACATATGTATCGTTGACATTGTCTGCATAAGAATGACTATTAAATATTCAAATTGTTTTCCATTTGTAAAATCAACTAAATGTCTCCCTCGCTGTCTGACTGATATCGACTTTAGGCCACCCGACGACTTTACTTACTTCATTTTAAATCATCAACGAAGCAAATAGAAAAGACTTGTATAATTCACATTGGGGTCATTTATGTAATACAGTCATTCAACTTAAAAAAAAACATACAATGTCCAATCAATTCCTTTCAAGTTGCAGATCTCATCGTGAAATAAGAAAGAAAGAAAAAAAAAAACATGAGACGAGCAATTCATAAATCACATCGACTTCGCTTTACATGGAAATGAAATAGTAGTAGTAGTTTAGTAGTAGTAGTAGTTGTTGTTGTTGTTGTTCTTCTTCTTCTTCTTCTTCTGTAGGAATTTCGATTTCCAATACAAATCACTAATCAACTGATCTATGCAAAATGTCTTAAAGCTCAATCTCGTAAGGAACATTTAATTTGGTTTTGTTTTATGGTATATCAACCCTTTCGGGTTATTTAATGCCTTTGATAAACAAAGGACTCAAGTTGCTTATAGTACCTGCTGTGCTTAAGTGGTCACCCAATTAAGTATTGAATAACTGCTTAACTTTGGAGAGAGAATGAGAATTGGTTCTTTTGTTTTACGGCATATCAACCCTTTTCGGGTCATTTAATGCCGTATCAAGTCATTTGATCAACAAATGACTCGGGTTACTTACAATACCTACTGTTGCTTAAGTGGTCACCCAATTAAGTATTGAAAGGCTTGCCGCTACTTAATTTCGGCAATCTAGCGGAAATCGGATGCCTTCAGTATCACCTGGCCGGAATTTGCTCTTTTTGTTGCTTACTCATTAGATAATAAGAGAGAGAGAGAGAGAGAGAGAGAGAGAGAGAGAGGGGGGGGAGAAGGAATTGGTTGTTTTGTTTTACGGCATATCAACACTCTTTCGATACATTTAATGGCGAATCAAGTTCTTTTGATAAGCATAGACCTAAAGTTGCTTACAGTACCTGCTATTGCTTAAGTGGCCACCCAATTAATATTAAACAGGCTCGTCGCTGATTACTTTCGATGATCTAGCAGGGACCGGTGATGAGAACATATGAACTCTACAGATTGCGCAGTCAAATTTCTACAACGAAATTGACCCATTTTGAATATGTCCCGTAAGAAAATTCTATAATTAACAAGTGTAGCCAAGTGTATATGATTTGTGTAGATTTTGAAATCAGAATACTTTGACGTTAGTGAAATTGATCATTGTGTTACTTCTCTATGAATGCCTTGATTTAAAAAAAAAGAAAGAAAAAAAAGGAAGGAAAAAAAAAAGGAAAGTAACCTTTAGAACTTATTTATTAATATTCAGAAATTTTCTTATCAATCAAATAAGTTTTTAAATAAATGTTTATTCTTTTGCAAATCAGTTTGTTAAAAGGTTAATTAGGTCACATTTAGTAGATGCATGTACTGCTTAGACGAACAGTTTAGCGGGAGGTCCTCTAAAGGAAATTGTGTTATATTTGATCTCTTTTCCAAAATTAATTATCACTAGTAATTCTTATAGTACAACAACAGAATCGCGAAGCATTCAACTGAGATATTTTCATGATGAGGTATAAATGGCAATTGAAAAAACACAAGAACGACTATGCGAAAAGAATCGATGGGAACTACACAAGGATGTTACGTGCTGTTTGGAACAAATCCTGGAAGCAACACCTTACAAAACAATAGTTGGTGCCGTTATAGTATGTTGCCTACCTTTGTGATTCTGTTATAGTATGTGACCTACCCGGTTTGAATATCCTACCTTAGTAAGATTATATTTATAGATATAAGTAGTAGGCAATTTATTGAAACTAATTATTTTTCACATATATTCAATTTCAAGAAATGCAATTCAGTCATAAGCTGTATATAGTAATTAAGAATAATTAAAAAATAATTTATCCATAATTTACATTAATCAGAGATCTATTTAATTTAAAAATTTTAAAATTCTGAAATAGGGTTAGGGGGTTAGCAGTTATTATTATAACCTTATGGTATGCTTTTTATGGTAGGCCACATACTATAAGAGAGACATGATTTCGTAGGCCACATTCAAAAGGTAGCCACATACTATAAGAGAGACATGATTTCGTAGGCCACATTCAAAAGGTAGACCACATTCAAAAGGTAGGCCGCATACTATAAGAGAGACATGATTTCGTAGGCCACATTCAAAAGGTAGGCCACATACTATAATGGTACCCAATAGTTTTACGTCAATCTATCTTCCATTTCGCAAACCGTCCAAGACAAACAAAACATGCTGAGCAATGTTGAAGTAAACACTAACTCATAGGCGACATTTTCCTATGGACTCTTACATGTAGATACATCAGTGTTAGCCAACTAGCAAAAGCTTACATTCATCAGCGCTGTACGGACACTAGGTGCCTTCTAGAGGACTTACCAAATACGATGGCTGATGAGTCAAAGGAATCCGTGCTATCAGCACGCCTTGATGATGATGAACAATGAATAAATAGTGTGGACTCCTTTTTATAAATATAAATTATATATACATATATTAAGGCAGTGTATGTATGTCCGGATGAAACAACGAAAATAAAACAATTAACGACAAAATATATATATATATATATACATTAAATATCACCAGTTCTTGCTTTTTGTGCAAAAATTATGAAGATTTGATTTATATTCAAGATATTTAAAAATTAAAATATACACAGAAATAGCATTTGTGAATCTTAAAAGTAAACAAATCAATACACCAAGTATTCCCTCCCCTCTACCTAGGCGACACTAGGTGGCCGCTTCTAGTTTAAATATAAATGAGTAATGGGCATTCTATCAGTACTTAAGGGATGTCAAGATACCTAGGATAATGTTTCTCTCCTGAGATTAAAAGTATTTTCTCAGAGAAACTAAAAAAAAGGGGGGAAGGAAAATAAACTAAAACATTATACCCATATAAAGTAAAAGTAAAGTATGCAGGGTGGGCTTTTGTCAATATCATTGAGGGAGTATATCTCCTTTTCGCTAGCACTAGACCAGGGTGACAGTTTTTGTTGATTTGGAGCGCCACGCCTACCATCAGTTCCCAGATCATATTACCCAAGCTGTGCTATTCATGTGCTGAGTTAGCGGGTACCAGTATCAAACCCGGAACCTCGAGATTCATGGTGGATGCTCAACCGACTGAGCTAAACCCCCCCCCTTAAAAGTGTTAATAAAAAACATGTACGACAAGAACAATTCAGAAAAAGGTATCAGTTGTGATAGATTAACAAAGACCAAATTAATAATGGATTTGAAACTGGAACTAACTGATGATTGCAAATAAATCCACATTTTTTTTTTAGAGTTCACAGAAACCTGAGGAGCCGATATATTTAGAGGAAAGGGGTACAAAAAATAACAGATAAATTACACAATCTACACGTTCTTTTGGATTTCTAGCCAAAAATTGGATATGGACAAATAAGCCAAAAAACTTGGTTTGGTTTGGTTTGTTTTACGGCATATCAACCTCAGTGGGTCATTTAATACTGATAAAGTTTTGAACTAAATTCATTCTTAACGGATACTAAAAAATTTTTATAAACACATTTATTTATCTATTTAACCCATAGCTGGGACCCTAACAGGTACTACCACTCCCCCTGTCGGTGAAGCTTAGAATAGGCTGCTTGTATTCCCTGCAGCAGTGTAACACCCCCCCCACCAGACCCGCACCCCAAAAAAGGTGGTGTCCTGGGTGTGACACTAAACTGCATCTGATGGTGAAGTTCCAGTTGCCATTACTCCCAATTCAACTCTGAACCAGAGTGGTATTACCAGTTAGGGCCCCATCTATGGGTCAAATAGATCTGTTTAAAAATAATTCACATTTGATAGAACCGTGTGCAAAAAAATAAAAATTAAAAAATAACTATTAAGAAACAACTACACAAAAAAATGTAAATATAAATATGCAATGAACGCAATTCCTTAACCTCTAAGCATAAAATAAACCGGACTGACAAGTCGTTAAAATCAACCGAGTATGGTTGGAGTGAGTACAAATATTGACTTTTCATATTTACATTTTGCACACATTAAATGTGTGTATAAAATATTTAATTCACACGGGTCACAGGGTACACTAAGTGTCTATTTATGTTTTAGAACATTTGTGTAAAATATTTCTGGTATTAAGTATCTTTAACAATTTTACAAATGAGTTAACACACTCACAAAACGCCTTGATGTTGGATTTCGTGTTTAAAGTAGCATTAAAAGCTCAGTACTTTTAACAGACACCAACAGAGTGTTTGTAGGAGATTGCTCATCCGGTACAAACACCCTCTATGTTAATGTTAAAATTAAAATGGTGGTTCCATTTCTTGCATATATATATGTGTGTGTGTGTGTGGTGTGGAAATGTAGAACACACACACACACACATATATATATATATATATATATATATATATTCACCAACCCCTTTGCACGAACAGGATGTGATACAAGGTCAATTTCTTAAGCGGAGTTTAACAGGTTTGAATTCAGTTTTCTTTCTCCAAGGCTGGTTGTCATACCAAGATTAAAGTGTCCGTTCTGCCCTGATATTTACCCATGGATGGAAGGATAACTGTTAGATGCATACCTTTTCCTTTAAGGTATTATCGCTATGTGAAATGCAAACAGCATCGGCCAGAATTTGAACTTGGTTCACTGTATCCATTTCCTATCACAATAACCATTACACAACGAGCATTTCTCATCTGTAAGTAAGAATTCAGTTCGACTTAAAATATAATTGCAACTGTGACATTCATTTTAGTTTCATATTTGCAAAATCAGGAAAAAAACAAATAAATTTGAACACTAACTACACCTAAGAGCAGAAAGGGATGAGTGTGGCGTAACTGTTGTTGTCTCATGAAATGAAATCAGCAACCCAACTACAAACTAGGTACCACCAATTTTCCCTGTGAAATTACCCCCCCACTATATTTAACACAATGAAACTTGCATAAAGGTTAACATTATCTTGAAAATTTTTTGTCCATTCGAAAGAAGAAACATTAAAAAAAACTCCTGATGATTTAAAAAAA
The DNA here is from genome assembly GCA_023376005.1 of Doryteuthis pealeii. Classification (NCBI taxonomy): domain Eukaryota; kingdom Metazoa; phylum Mollusca; class Cephalopoda; order Myopsida; family Loliginidae; genus Doryteuthis; species Doryteuthis pealeii. Next base: position 105,178,363 of record CM042147.1, on the reverse strand, counting down.
AAAAAATTTCACCTTAGGGAAATAATGAAAATTATGAAGGAAAAACAATGTTTACATTTTTGCACCGTTAAATCAATTGAAATTTAACGTAGCCAAAAACAAGTTATGACTACTGGCTTTTTAAAAAATTCTATGAAAAAATCAATTTTGATGTAAATATGTCTGAAATAGTTTTTTTTTCCTAAAATATATTAGGGGAAATATTTTTATGAAATCTGAAAAAATGAACCAACAAAAAACGATTTTTACTTTTTTTCCTATAAAGATAAGTCTGAATGATTATATCTTCAATATGGCCTAAACTGATCACGTGACCTATTTTGGTGGTACCTAGTACAAACCCATCACACTAATATCCTTGGAATAGACATTAATCCAAATGCACCCCAGTTATGGGTAAATAGTAGGCTAGACTGGGTTATTTAGTATTTGGTAAGGCAACCAGTCTAGGAGAAGGAAATTTCTGAATTCAAACAAGCAGTACTCCGCTTAAAAATTAACCATATCCCATCCTGCCCCCTGGTGGAGGGGTTGGGTAAATGCATACAAGCAGAAGAAATGGTGTGCATAAGAAGAGTATTAAGCATTTTAAGATGCATGGGTCCCTGTATTTATGTGTGTGCATGTACGTGCAGATATGGGAAGAAATCTACAGGTGTCTGTTCTTTTCATGTATTTGTGTAAGTCTGTAAGAGTGATGAAAATACTCAAATAACGAGTGTGAATCAATGTATCACAACATATACATGTGTCTGTGTGTATATATGTGTTTGCACTCACTTCTATCATATATATGTATACGTTTCCGTATGTTTGCACATACGCAATATTTTTAGAAATATCACGTGCGATTTTGAATTGAAATCCAAGAAGGCATTGTGGCAAAACAGAATGCAGTATTATGTTGCTGTTGGTCTGTTAGAAGAGCAAGTAAAGCAAACCCAGTTTATTTCCTTTTTTGAAGAAAGTAATGATGGCTAACACTGGTTGATAAACAGCTGCCAACCTGAAGGGAGCAATTTAATCTAATACAAACCATTTACATGGCTATTTTCTTGATCTCTCCTGAGATTTCTTAAAGAAAGGGGGCGATATCGATGCTTCCACTTAAGTGTAATTCTTCTCCAAAATTTCTTTTGCAGCATTTACACACACACACGTATGGATGCACTCACATGTGGTTCCATTAAGGAAATGGAGTTTATTTTCATTCGAATTCATGAGTGTTAAAGTTTCTTTCTTTCTTCCCATCATAAAAACAGAGAACCTAAACGAGAATAATCGATGCCACTTAGCATTACCGTCAAATAAAATGTTAAATTCAAAAAATTTCTCCTTTTTTTCTGTTCTTTTTGCCCTGTGAGATGATGATGAAAATAAATGTTTGATTGGCTATGGTTTGAATTAATGGCTTTTTTTATGATTATTTATCAAATTTTACATAATACAAAAAAGTTAAAGAATTATTATTTAAATACGGCTGTTTTATTTTAATTCAATTATCTAATTATTCGCTTTGAAATATAATATTAATTGAACAAATCACCTCATTTATATCTTTTTTTTTTAAATTGTAAATTATTGAATTAAAATTTCTTACTATATTGTTATATGTGATATCATTCCCTCTACCCAGCCAGGTAGCCCCTACTAGTGTGTGTGTGTGTATATATATATATATATATATATATATATATATATAATATGGTCAGAAACCGTATCATCAGTTCCAGGATTGGTGTCATAACAAATTTATTTCAAATCCAAACTACAAGTTATCCCCTTCAAAGTAATCCCCTGGAGTCTAATGCACTTTCCCATCCTTCTCTGCATGCTTGCATGCACTTCTGGAAGATACTCCTGGGATTCTCTGTAGCTCTGTCGTCACTGCCTTCATGCACAACCTCAAAATGGTTCCTTTGATGACTCATTTGAGCTTGGGGAAGAGGAAGAAATCACATGGAGCCAGGTTGGGCAAGTAGGGAGGTTGCTCTAGCACAGTGATGTTCTTCTGGGCCAGGAACTCTCGGATATTCAGGTCAGTGTGGGCAGGTGCATTGTCATGGTGAAGCACCCACAAGTTGTCTTGCCAAATCTCTCGCCTCTTCTCACACACTGAACGAAGCAAATGCCGCAGTATCTCTTTGTAGTCATGCTGGTTGATCATCTGACCCTGTGGCAAAAATTTGCAGTGGACGATGCCCCTTACATCAAAGAACGCGATCAACCTGGAACTTTTCTGATCATTATATATATATAAACACAGAGCTGAAAGAGAAAGTTCTATATACAGCATATTCTCCTCACCATATTAACTGTCTAGTAAGAAAAATACAGCAAAGAATTTGAATTTTTTTAAAAAAATGAATCATTCTTATACGATAGAATATATAATTTTCCCTGTTAAAGGAGAGACATAGTAAGAGATTCAATAAGCAACACAAAAATAAAGATATTTTGTTAAATTTTATTTCATAAGTCCAATAAAAATAAACACTTTTAGGCAAGAAAACAAAAAAAAATAAACAGTTTTTTTAATAGGTTCAAACCTCTATCAAGCTAGACAATTTTTTGTAAAGTAAAAATATAACAAGTAAACCAGTCATTTTATCCATGATAGTCAGTATTCCATATTATTTGTAGTCAAACTGAACAAGATTTAAAAAAAAAATTTTTTTTTAAATCACACATACATAAGCAAATTGGTAATTATGAACTTTTGTTTAGTAAATTAGGTTGTCCCAGAAAAAACAGAACCCACAAATTTTGTAATAAAACTGTTAATTTTCCCATTAAACAAATAAATTAGAGGTTAGGGTTAGGGTTTAGGGTTAGTTTAATGGGAAAATAAATAATTTATTATTTATTTTCCCATTAAACTAACCCTAAACCCCAATCCCTAATTTGTTTGTTTAATGGGAAAATTAACAGTTTTATTACAAAATTTGTGGGTTCTGTTTTTTCTGGGACAACCTAATTTACTAAACAAAAGTTCATAATTACCAGTAAATTCATATGTTCTTCTATACAATGAAATACAGTGGTATAAGATATAAAATTCTGGTATTTTTGGTTTATATTAATTTTTTATTAAAAAATGTTTGGGTTGTACTTATTTATAGGTGATGCTGTAACATATTATTTCTTAATAAGAGACATCATATAAAAAGTTTTACTTATGAAATATACATAATGTACAATAGGGTAGGTCGATTTTTCACTTTAAAAAAATATAAAATTCTATCAAACAGCAAAAGTTGTGTGTTGGTATAATGAGTACTTGATACTAAAGACTAGATCTTGTACTTGTGCCATTGTTTGAGGAAATAGTATCAAAGATCATCGACTAAAATGCACCAAAAATACCTGTTTTCACAACATTTGGCCTAGTAATTGGTTAGAAAATTTAGCAATTTCAATATTTAAAACAGAAAAGATTGTCATTTTAAACGAAATGAATAAGATATCATAACTAGAATTCAAATTGAAAATATGCCCTACAGACTCATCCAATATGCTGCTTTTTACCTAATAAATAAGATATGTGATAACATTTTAAAAGATTGAAATATATGAAGGTAAAGTTTTGAAGAAAAATATTTTGTGTGGTAATTCTTTATGTTAATTTGCCACATGGGAGACATTACAGTTCCAAAACTAACCTACCCTTATGTACAAAGACCTCATCTGTCTGTTTGCTGATAAATATTAAATACTACTCAAAATCACATATTTTCTCTTTATATTTTATATACATAGACATATAGCTCAATCTGTTCTTCTGGTTTGTGTCCATCAGTCAGGTGTTGAGTTAAGTAAAACCTTTAATTTTTCATCAATAAACCTGAAAAGTGAATTGATAAATATTGAACAAAAACAAGAGTGTAATGGACATCACATATTACTCTTAAATGCATACACTTAAAGACAAAGTTTATTATCAAATAATTAATTATAAACATTCTACATTGTTCGTCTGCAACCAGACTTGTCTGATTAAATCCTATAATGCTTTTATGTTTTTACTATTCTAAGTTTTCTGAATTTTCTCAAAAATATCTGACCACAACTTTAAAGCTTGGTCATTTGTGCCAGGTGTATAAATAAGAAAAACATAATGTCATTAAAATTCATAATATAAGCTTATATAAGTTACATTTTAAAATAAAACAAGTTGTACAAAATTAATATTGTAAATAAATAAATAATAAACATAAGTATGTGCATAATTTAAATATATATAATTTATATTATACATAAATTAATAAAGAATATGATGTAAAGAATCAATCAATAAACAAATAAATAAAAAATAATTATCACTTCCCTTATTTATTTTAAAATACATTGTTTTCTCAGAACAATGAAAAAGACACCCATTCACTTCAACTGCTTGCATACACATACATAAATATATATACTAAAACATATACACATATATATACTAACACACACATACAGTGTAACATACATACATACACATATATACTGTAAAATATGTTACAGTGTGTATGTATACACACACACACACACTGTAACTTCACCCTTGCAAGCCCTATTGTATATGTGACAAACAAAAGAACTGTCTTTGTTGTTAACCCCCTCAAACAAGACATGTTGGGCACTACTGGAGAAGTAAGAACAAACACATAAGTGATATTCTCCTGTGTACACCACATATGAACACACTAATGTTGGCCGATTAAAAATTTACAAAATTTAGCTCTGTGCAGACACTGGATACCGTGCTGAGCACTTACCAGGAGTGATGAACGATAGGGATGGTTGCAAGTGAATCATGGGAATCTGCTGTCTGCATGACTTGATGATGATATATTACTGTAGCATATATACACATATTGTAATATATACACATTTACAATTTTTTTATTTTTGAAACCATCAGGAAAATGTTGGATAAAAACTTTACTCATGAGAACATAATACTTCATTCTTACTTTTAAAGACCAATAGATTGTCATTATATGCTGCTCCACCCATAAACAAAAAACCTACCATTTTGAAATTTGTTTAAACTTTACAATGTGAAACAAAGACAAAAGAAAAACACTGGTCACCTTATATGAGCAATTAAGTACATCAGCTGGAGATAATGATCTGGGTGGTCAGTGACCGCAAAAGAGGGGAACTCTTAAAATAGATTCTAATAATTTGACTAAGGTGGCCTGAGGAGAGAACAGCTGCACCCCATTACCCTTCCACTTTTTACATCTTCTGTCTTTATTTTCTATAAACATCCACAGATTTCTGAAAAGAGCTTTGTCCTTAGGTGGATTCTGATTTGATTTTCAATCAATATTTCTTTTTAAAAAGTTATAGAAGCAATGTCTGTTCATCAGAATTTTTTATATAAGGCTTGATAATTTGTATTATTTAGATTTTTCACATTTGCTGAAATGCTGTGTATATAACAATAAGGATAAGGACAACCGTCCAAAAAATCAAAATAATACAAAGCAATGTCTGTTTTTTTTAATGTTAAGCTACCCTTTCTTTGTAGATAAAGAGTAGTGGCACTATTTAACCTATTGTAGGTTTAATACTCAAATATATACAGTACTTGTCATAGGCTATATAACTTACCCAAGAGTGAATGTAATAGCGTGCATGGAGTTCAAACTCCCCACTACGATGTCGCAGTCTAGCACATTTGCCACTACACTACAAGGACTCCCCTCTAGAAGCAATGTTTGTACCAAATGAACCTATGACTATATCTTCCATTGGAATTTGTACATGCAAACAGATGATTAAGTACAAGTCTTCACATTTGGAAATTTGAATCAATTTCAAGACTTAGTGATATTTTAGGATCTTTTAGAACCACATCATTTAGAGATTATTATTCCAGTAAATTCATCTGATTCCTCAGTACCATAGTCTGGTTTGAAAATAATTATTTTGTTTGTTTTGTTTTACGGCATATCAACCATAATGGGTCATTTAATTCCGGCAAAGTTTTTTAAAATTCATAGCGATAGTTTAGAAGAAAATTTTTTAAACTCAATTTTCTTTGTAAACAAATTTTCTATTTAACCCACAGGTAGCACCACTCCGGGTCAGAGTGGACCTGGGAGCAATGGTGATGAAGAGGTGTTCCACATTCCCCAGACCTCCGGAACTAGAATCTCACCATCAGATAGTTTAACATCTGTGACAGAGAACATTAATTATTTTGTTTAGGACTCCTCAGAAGAATTGGATAGTCAAGATTATTTCCTCTTAAACCAAATATCTTGAATTATTTCTATATTTTTGGCATAAAACTTAACGTTTTTTTTGTCTTATTTTTTTATAGCTGAAATTAATTTTTTAAATGAGAGAATCCATTGTGTTTTCAAATGACTTATAATAGTATATCTTATCTTATATGTGTCTCTCCATACCTATGTACATTCATATCTGGCCAACATATTCCAACAAACAATTGGATGTATATGTTTATAAATTGAGTGTGGGTGGTACTTGTGAGGAGGACCCATGGAGACAATATATAAAGAGGGAAAAGTGGTGAAAGAAAGCAACAGCAGATTTTTCAAACAAACAAAGCAGAAGAGAAAAATAGAGAAGAGCACACATCTGGTTATATACAGTATTAAGTATACAAACATAGCCGCCACCAAGAAAATACACACACACACACACACACACACACACACACACACACAGAAATGCTAAGAAAGGGGCCACATAGTAAAATTCATCATTCACAACACTTAATTTTCACCCATTGCTATATATATATATATATATATGAAAGTAACAAACAATTTGTTTGAGATGGCAATAGCCGACAATTTTTGGGAGAATATGTGCTTAATTGGAGTCATACCTAATTTGAAAATTAATTAGTTGATAATTAATGAATTAGGCGAATATATCTGTTCAAATGTAAGGCGTAAACAAATCAGGAAAAAATCAATATATATATATATATATATATATATATATATATATATATATATATACTTCTCTAAAACAAGGTACATTCTTAACAAGCTTAATCCAATCGTTGTTAAATGTTCTTTTATTACTTTTTTGTTAACGGCATTACAAAAATTAAACTATCAAATCACAGTGGTTATAACACATTGAAAATATTCATAGCTTTCATATTTCAATATTGTTATGAGTCAGATTGTTTTCTACTCCAGAGTATATAGTAACAATCAGGCATATGGTGTAATGATTATCATTGTAGGAAATGGCTACCCAAGTTCAAATCCTGGATGAGGCTGTCTGAATTTCACATAGTGCTAATACACTTGAGAAATGTATGGATCCAACTATTCTCCCTCTAGCTATGGGTAAAATAGTAAGGCAGATTTGGATTTTTAACCTTGGTTGAGCAACCTGTCTAGAAGATGAAAAATTCTGAATTCAAACCTGTTAAGCTCCACTTAAGAAACTCCTTATGTGTCACATCCTACTCATGCAGAGGGGTTGGTGTGTGTGTGTGTGTGTGCATATATATATATATATATATATATATACACCACAGTTACCATATAGTCCACCAAGCAAATAAGTATACAATCTTATTTACTTCGGGATTTTTTCACTAAAATCAATTAAAAACTGCTCAATATAAAGAGCTAAATAGATGATTAAAATCAAATGGTTTAAAATATGGATCTTTTAAAATATACTGACTCAAGTTTCTCGCAATAGCGAGATCCGTATTTTAAACCATTCGATTTTAATTGTATATATATATATATATATATTAGTAAAAAGAGCATCTCTTTCAAGACAAAATATGGTACTAGCAAAATACTTTGTACAGATTATAAAATATTAAAAGTATTGGATAAGAGTCTACAAAATGTACATTTCTTAGTTAATGGAATTTTTGCTTAAGGAAAAAAACAAAAAAACAAAGAATTGCATTTAGAAATGGAAGTCATGAATGAATAAATATTAAGATATTTCTGTATTGATGTGTCAGAACAAAATGCCAGAAGTCAGAACAAAATCAACCAATTAAGTTAGGAGAACACTGCAAATGTAATTGGTAATTGTGTCTCAATTGTCAATAAATGACAATAACAACTGAGAAACATTTTAAGACTTCATTAAAAATAAATAAATATCAAAATTCTTCACAAGAATCAAAGATTGTTATTCTATACCAAAACAATTGGCCAAATAAGGAAAGATAAAAATTGCAACTTCTGCACATTCCCAGTGTTTAAAATAACATTTAGCATAATATTCAGATTTCTTATATTCTTTCTAAACTATTACAAACAATAATATAGTAAACCTATCACTGGCATAACATCTCAATGTACCATCTAAATATCATCATAAAAAAAAAATTACAGTTTTCTGTAAAGAGTTGACTTTCATCAAGATAAACATAAATATCTTCTTATTGTTGGTTTCTGTCAAATGAAAAAAAAGTTCACAAGAATATTTCTATGAGATAACACATTCTGACATTTTGATGTAGGCAATTAAGTGACATTATCATGCCAATAGGTGCTATCATCCACATTTACATATCATGTATTTGTGAGCGTATATATCTTATTATAATGGAGATTGTGTGTTTGTCTGTCTGTAACCGAAACTATATTACTATACAAATCACAATTCCCTTTGTTATTTACATCATATTCTCCATGATTTTATTTTTATTTAAACCTCAATTATTGATAAAATTGTTTTACATCATTATGACTGTTGACCATATCTACATACACAGATCATGCAATTGTATTTATATATACAACAAAATAGCGGATTACAGTATGAATGGGAAGGCTAATTTGCATATAGATATTAAAAATTTGATTTTAATAAATATATGCTTAGTATTATTGATTTCTAATTATTTGGTTTTACCTTTTTGAATATGAACAAAAATCTCGGGGATAAATTTAAAATAAATCCATTAACAAGAAGGAATAACTAATATTATTCTTTACTTCCTATTTTAACTAAATAGTTAATTAGGAAAATTTACCAATGAAAGAGGGGAGTAATGGAAAATTATGGAAGAGTTACTTTCAAAGTTGTTCTATTTTTCAATCATACCCCCTCTGTTCCAAATCTTTTTATCTGCATACTTATTCAGTTTCATTAGCCTTTCTAATTTAATATGATATTTTATCATATTAAAACTTAAATACGTGCACCCGGAGGGTGCATATATTTGCTAGTATATATAAAGAGCAGATATGACATTAATTTTTCAGCCCACAATTGTATATATATGTATAAAAAATTCATGTCATATCTGGTCTTTTTTTTTTATTAAAGGTATCTAAAAGCTGCAATACTGATGGAGGAAATGTGTGAGTAGCAGGGTGGGGGTCACATTCTATGAATGTCTTGGTCAGCCAATGAACTTTTCAACTGACCCTCATATATTTACATATATATTATAGTGTGTACATACATATATATATATATATATATATATATATATATATAGATAGATAGATAGATAGATATATACACACACTCTGTGTGTGTATGTGTGTGTGTATATATATATGTCTGTTGCTGTGTATGCATATATGTATGTGATATATGTACATGTCATCTATCATGCCTACAAGTACAATCAATCATCATCTAGATTGAAATTTAACATTAAATTCTTATATTCAATTTTACTCTTTTCCATAGATATGCACCACTTAGCAAGTATTGTTTTGATACTCCTTAAATAAAAAGATTCATTTTAAATCAGATATGTCATTTGCAAACATTTATTTTATTTTTAATGAAAATCACAAAAACTTCAAAAGGCCTGATTCAGTTTAATCCTTTGTCATTTTGGAAAGGTATCTTTAAAATATGTCATACATTATTCCCATATAAGTAGATTTTAAAACAAGAGTTTCATTTACTATTGACATCATTTGCTCTCATGTGCTGCATTCTTTTGATTAGAGAGAGAGAGATTTATACCATAATCTGGATTGGTTGTGGGAGTGCTACTTATGTAATGTGTCTTAGATAGGAATAACCTGGTGGAGCCCTACCCTCTCCAGGTCTGGTTTTGAATTCCTTCTCTTAGACCGGTTGTCATATCAAGGTTAAAAAGCTCAGTCAGTCCTACTATTCACACATAGGTGGAGGGTGATTAGTTGGATTCATACCTTTCCCAGATGTATTAGAGCTATGTAAAATGCAACAGGCTTGTTTAGGATTTGAACTCTGGTTGCTGAGTCCACTTTATGATAACCATTAGATGAGGGACGCATTTTTTGATTACTTCACTCTTAACTCCCCACCACTTCATACAAATTAATTCTCAGTACTCTACCAGTTCGGTGTTAGAATAATGTAATAAATTATACCACCAAAGTGATAACATAAGTGTCAAAGAGTTGATTTGCCACAGAATTTGGCCAAATGAAACAAAAAACAATCTAAAGATTATGACAATGTATAAAACTATGCGGTACCATTATAGTATGTGGTCTACCTTTTGAATGTGGCCTACGAAATCATGTCTCTCTTATAGTATGTGGCCTACAAAATCATGTTCCCTTATAGTATTTGGCCTACCATAAAAAGCATATTATAAGGTTATAATAATAACAACTGCTAACCCTAACCCTATTTCAGAATTTTAGAATATCTTAGAATTAAATAGATCTCTGATTAATGTAAATTATGCATAAATTCTTTTTTAATTATTCTTAATTACTATATACAGCTTATGACTGAATTGTACTTCTTGAAATTGAATATATGTGAAAAATAATTAGTTTCAATAAATTGCCTACTACTTATATCTATACATATACTCTTACTGAGGTAGGACACATTCAAACTGGGTAGGCAACATACTATAACAAAATCAAAAAGGGAGGCCACATACTATAATGGCACCAAATATGCTCTGCAGTAGAAACTATGATAACACTCAAGGAACTATGCTCCACTATAGAAACATCATAGAGGTCATTTCTTGTAGTCAAAAAGTAAAACTAATTCAAATAATGTGATTAAAAAACTGTTGTCAAAAATTTGTAACAATTCCAAATTAATCTTTGCCTGCACACTCTTTCATGTATTAGAACTTGATGAGTAAATAATGAATCCATATAAGATTTAGTTTGGTTTCCGAGTTTAATGGCATATCAACCTTTGTGGGTTATTTAATGCCAAAGCTATCCATGTAGAAAAACAGTAGTGGTATTATTTAACCCAAAGCTGGGGGGATAAGGAGGTTCTTGGCTTTCCCAAGTATATTAGTCGGAAAGCGAACATAATTGCACAAATAGAGTTTGAACCCACTTACTACATTGTTACAGTCCAGCACGTTAACCACTGCACCATTGGGACTCCACCTGAATCCGTATAATGTTTTAAACTTTTGTTAAAATAAATTGTGTCCATCTCTAAATTTTGGTGAATCCAGTAAATGTTTGTATTTAATTAGTATAGTTGATTTTATTAGTACTGAATCCGCATTAAAGGGAAGGGAACATTTAAAGTCAAGAGTTTTTCCTCTGCTAAGTACATTGTAACAGATTTTTCTGGCCTTGCCCTAAAATGGTAGAATGCTGTATCACTTAAGCCATATTCATAAGTGAATGAAATTTAAGAAATTACATTAAGAGACTTTCAGACATTTCTAAGTACTGCATTTGTATATATTAAATTGAGTGGTTGAATTTCCCTTATTACTGCCAAGAAAAATTAACTGAACTTTTACAATTTGAACAGATTAATCTGTTAAAAAGTTGGTGTCACCAATTTTTATATCATTTATAATAAACTTATTATACCATTATAATTAAGGGGAAGCCTGCTTAGTGTAATGGTTAACGTCATTGGAAATGGAATCGGCAACCAGAGTTCAATTCCTGAACAAAGCAGTTTGCATTTCATTTCGTAACAATGCCCTAGAAAAATCTCTTCTACCACCAGCTATGGGTAAATACTGGGTTCTTTAGCCTCGGTTAGGCAACCAGTCTAGAAGGTAAAAACGAATTTCAAATCACCTTTACCTTATGTCACATTCTGCTTGTGCCAGAGAAGCCTGCTAAATACATATTACACTATATATATATATATATATATATATATATATATATATATATATATATATACACACACATATATACATTTATTTTCAATATGTAATAGTAAATTTGTTAGGCTTTATATTCATAAATTAAAATGAATTTCGAATGCTACACATAAACAGTCAAGTAAGGTAATGCCAGGAGCAAAATTTAAAAAATAATTTTGAACAAATTACGTCACACAGTTTTAAAATAGAATACTAACGACTACACAATGTTAAGTTCTGTCTTTTTTTTTTTCTTTCCATATTCATATTTGAATGAGATTCAGAAGTCACAACATATTAAAAAGCTTATTAACCACTTAAGTTTTAAAATTTTCTTTCTATGTAATTGAATATCACTGATGCCTTGATGATAGTTAATCAAACAAACCAAAACATTCTAACAATGGTTCTTTCTATGATAAAATCCTCTTCTGAATACCTTGTTTTTTCACCTAGTTTAGCTTAGTTGGTTGAGTGTTGGGCTGGGAACCTCAAGGTTCATGGTTCGATACTGGCCCTTGCCAACTCAGCATATGAGTAGCACAGTAAATGTGCGGTAAAATGGTAGATGCGGTGCTCTGCCTCAGACACTAAAAACTATCTCCTTGGTCTAGCGCTAGTAAAAAAGGATAGACTCCCTTGTTGTCTGGCTGATACCGACTTTAGGCCACCCTGATGACTTTACTTTTTTATACAATATATATATCAGTTTAAAATTGATTTAATTAATGTAGCAGGTTGTCTGCTACATTAATTAAATCAATCTCAACTATAAGATGCATAATGTTCATAAATGTACAGGAAATAGGTATCATTGGAATTGTGGATAAGCAAAAGTGATTTGATAAAGAAAAGATATTTGTATGGAAAATTTTTATTAAGCCTTCTATAAGAGCTCTAAATTAGATCTATTACTTATAGATGTCTACATTTCTTTGTTACATTTATCTACTGATCTTTTTTTTTTAAATCTTTTCAGAAAAATTATATTGTTTTTCTCTTTTGAATTTCAGTTTTCTTTTTCTCTAGTAATGCAACTAGCAGATTTCAGAGTTTTTGGGTTTTTTTTGGGGGGGACAGAAAAAGCATTCATCTGAAAAGGTTTCTAGATAAACTGAACATTACATTGGTTGTTTATAGCATTAATTATATTTTCATTCTTTAATGTAGAAAAGGATAATTAATTCTAATGTACAATTTAGCTCAATCAGTACATCGTTCATCTAGGAATCAGAAGGTTCCTGGTTTGATACCGGCCCTCCCCAACTCAGCGTATGAGTAGCAGAGGGATCTGTGCAGTAAAGTAAGGAGCTGATGGTAGGTGTGGTGCTCCACCTCAGACACTAAAATAATCTCCTTGGTCTAGTGCTAGTGAAAAGCGGATAGACTCCCTCACTGTCTGGCTGATACCAACATTAGGCTGCCCCGACGACTCTACTTTTTACATTAAAAACAGAAAAAAAAAAAAAAAACTTTGAGTAGAAAAAAAATTCAATCAAAAAACTTTCCACATCCATTAGAATGAACTGTACCCATGAAGATAAGCTGAATAAATAATAAAATTGGTAATTAGTAACTTTCTCTTATTTAGCAAAAATTGTTTGCATAAAAAATAATAAACATAACTGTTTATAGTAAAAATAATCTTGATGAACTAGATTATATAACAAATAAAAATATGATGTGTAGAATATGATATAAGTTTTTTTACCTCACATCCACATAATTCAATAATTACAGTGTATTCTTGACTTTCTCATACAGACAGACACACACACACACACACACATACATATATATATATATGTGTGTGTGAAGAAAAGGAAGTGAATCCGACAGTATGTAGTATATTAAGAAAGAATGAAAAACACAGGTTTAAATGAGTTGAGTGGTGAGTTTAAACTCACCACTTAACTCATTTAAACCTGTGTTTTTTCATTCTTTCTTGATATACCATATATATATATATATATATCTGGGTCTGCTTTAGCTCAGTCGGTAGAGCATCTACCTAGGAATTGCAAGGTTCAGTGTTTGATACTGGTCCTCATCAACTCAGCACATGAGTAGTACAACTTGGGTAATCTGATCTGTGTGGTAAACTATCTGGGAGCTGACAGTAGGTGTGGCAATCTACCTCCTGCAAAGAAAATCTCTTTGGTCTAACACTAGCTAAAAGGGGGTAGATTCCCTCACTGTTCAGCTGATACTGACAATCGGCCACTTTTCTTACTACTATATAATTCACTTTGTTAAATATGGACTCCTAAGCTGCTGAGCCAGCAAAGGCCCCTCAGGGCCTGTTCCAGAGTGCTTCGGCCTCTGGACCGGCTAAGTAAAATTAACAGCATTGATCCCAGAGGGCTATCCCCCCAGGCAATATCTGCCCCCATGATTTAAAGGGACAGGGCTGGGTTTATTGCCCAGTGCCTGAGCCGCCCCCCTTGAGGGGGAATGCCAACGGGATCAACACATTTTTGTGCCTACCACCCATGAGCTTCGACTTGTGGGTGGGCCTATATAAAAAGGTCCTTGTGTCACGCCCTCATAAGTGGGATAAGCTAATGAGTTAACTTTGATTAAACATAGCATGTAAAATCCATTTCACCTCAATGAGTGTTTTAAAGACATCAGCAGCAGGCAGGTGGGTGGGGGGGAATACACACTCCTGGAGGTTTCAGAATATTTTAGTTTAAAAAGATCTAATTCATACAGAAATAGGTATCCACAATAGTCCTTTGCTCCTGAGGAAATCTGGAACTTTGGGGGAAAAAATTATTAATTCTACTTACAGATTCCTCATTTAAGAAATAAATCAGTATCTGCAGAAGGTAAGGGGTGCAGTACACACACACTCCAGAGAGTACCTGTAATATTTTACTTTAAAATTGATGAGGAAGGTCTAATACTCCAGAAAGCAAATAAAATTTCCATCTGCAGGAATGTACCTCCCCACCCCCCCAATCACAAGGGAAGTGGAACTTAGTATATTAATTTATCCCTGACAATGCCAGGTTCTTCTGCTAGTGTTTATTATAAGCAAATTTGTTGACACACAAACATTACACTGGTAAAACTGTTATTGCATTTAGTATCAGCAACTAAGACAACTAATGACATTCTATTAACCTCAAAACCCACAAACAAAACTTTATTGGTAGAACAATTTTCTCTACAGATTATTTATTCATAATTAAAATAAAATTAAAATATTCTATTTTCATTGTAAAAATTAAATATCAATTTATAATAAAGTTTTCAAAGCAGTGAACTTTTCTTGGCATTCTTAATGTTGCTAACACAACCTTTCGACTGATCCATTCTCCAGTGCTCATTAGGTTTTACACCTAATGAGGACTGGACAGAAAAAAAAAATGGGATAAATCTTGCTCTACAGGGAACAAAACAAAACAATATCACAGAAAAAAGTTTGGTCATAAATGTAGCAAACAAATTAATCAATTATCAAAACTCCAGATACATTAAATGCAAGGGCAATACAACTCTGATCAATATACCTGGAGGAGAGGACTTTAACTCTCATTTTCTTAAGTAAAGAAAACTACTGTTGAAATCTTTATTCACAAGACTTAACTACATCTTCCATGTTAATTACTACAGAGTATCTGATGCCAACAACATGGACTCACTCACTCTCGTCATCCATCCCAATTGGCTATCACTCTTGGTAAGCAGTCTAGATGGCATCCAACTTCCGCACAGAGCTGATGTATGTAAGTTTTTACTGGTCGACCAACACTAGTGTGTCCATGTGAGGATGTCACTAATTTGTTCATCCTTACCTCACTAGCAGTGCCCAGCATATCACTTGGATAGTGTGATAGGAGGTAAGTGGCCATACAGCTGTTGTTTTGTAGGGTGCTGCTTCTAGGATTTGTTTAAGACAGCACGCAGCATTCTTGAGTAGTTCCCATCTAGCTTTTTTCTACAGGCATTTTGTTAAAGTCCAAGTGGTGCAACCATACAATAGTACTGATATGGCTACAGCTTGGAAGAATTCCCATTTTATTTTATCAAGAGTGATCAGATTTAAAAGAGGTTAAATACTTTTGTAGACCAAATTTTTGTTCAAGAATTAATTTCAATACCAAAAATGCAAGATCTCATAAGAGAGAATAATAACTTCTATAAATTGCATTCACTGATAATAACAAGTTTGCCTTAACATTTATCTTTCTTTAAATAGCATGACAAGTAAAATTGGAGATTAATTTACTTGAAATAAATTTTGTTCTTGGAAACCAAACCATTATTTATGACTAATATAATCAGGTTAGCTCAGTCAGTAGAGTGTTTGGCTAGAAACTGCAAGGTTCCTAGTTCGATACCAGCCCTGCCAACTAAGCATATGAGCAGCAGAGGGATCTGTGCGGTAAAGTATGGAGCTAATGGTAGATGTGTCGCTTCACCCCAGACACACAAAAAAAAAACAATCTCCTTGGTCTAGCACTAGTGAAAAGGGATAGACTCCCTCACTGATTGGCTGATACCGACTTTAGGCCACCCCAACAACTTAATGTAATAGTTTTTTTTTAGACCCCCTTATCTTTCTGATATTTTGTCTAACAAAAATGATCTTCCTGAAACTAAAGATGGTGCTAAATTTTTAATTCACTATACAAACCTTAGTCGTTCTTTGAATTTGGACCTTTGTTTTCTAAGATGCTGTAACATTAGATCAGAGCTGAATTCTTCATCTGAAGAGGAATGGTAATCTGGAACAAAGAATATAGAAACAAGTAGATAATTAACCTTTTTAATCAATGAAAATCATGAAAATATACAAGTTCTCAAGTTTCTTTTCAGCTACAAATTATTTTATTTGTATTTGGTTGTGCACTAATTCTACATAAATGTTGTAGTTTCATCACTGTAAACTGCTAAATGAATGGGAATACTAAATGTTGTTTCATCACTGTAAACTGCTAAATGAATGGGAATACTAAATGTTGTAGTTTCATCACTGTAAACTGCTAAATGAATGGAATACTAAATGTTGTAGTTTCATCACTGTAAACTGCTAAATGAATGGAATACTAAATGTTGTAGTTTCATCACTGTAAACTGCTAAATGAATGGGAATACTAAATGTAGTTTCATCACTGTAAACTGCTAAATGAATGGGAATACTAAATGTTGTAGTTTCATCACTGTAAACTGCTAAATGAATGGGAATACTAAATGTTGTAGTTTCATCACTGTAAACTGCTAAATGAATGGGAATACTAAATGTTGTAGTTCATCACTGTAAACTGCTAAATGAATGGAATACTAAATGTTGTAGTTTCATCACTGTAAACTGCTAAATGAATGGCAATACTAAATGTTATAGTTTCATCAATGTAAACTGCTAAATGAATGGCAATACTAAATGTTGTAGTTTCATCACTGTAAACTGCTAAATGAATGGCAATACTAAATGTTGTAGTTTCATCACTGTAAACTGCTAAATGAATGGCAATACTAAATGTTGTAGTTTCATCAATGTAAACTGCTAAATGAATGGGAATACTAAATGTTGTAGTTTCATCAATGTAAACTGCTAAATGAATGGGAATACTAAATGTTGTAGTTTCATCAATGTAAACTGCTAAATGAATGGGAATACTAAATGTTATAGTTTCATTAATGTAAACTGCTAAATGAATGGGAATACTAAATGTTGTATGTAAACTGCTAAATGAATGGAATACTAAATGTTGTAGTTCTAAAGTCAGTATCAGCCAGTCAGTCTATCCCTTTTCAATAGCGCTAGACTTGTTTTAGCATCTGAGGTGGAGCGCCACACCTACCATCAGCTTCTTACTTTACCGCACAGATCCCTGTGCTACTCATACGCTGAGTTAGGAACGTTGTGATTTTTTCTATGAGCTAACCCGGCCCCTCACTGTAAACTGCTAAATGAATGGGAATACTAAATACATCTATTTGTTTCTTATTCATATTCAAAATAATGATCATTTTTTGTTAGCAAAAAATAAATGCACATAATAGACAGATTCATGCCTTTTCTATTTGGATTAACATGAAGTGAAATGCAAACAATCACAACCAGGATTTGAACTCAGATTGCTGATTCCATTTTCTAAGCACATCTCTGAATTTGTTTAACGTTGGATTGTAGTTGATACAGAAATATTTGTCAGTCATGTTTATCAAGATGCATGTTTAGCTCACACAATACTCTTTTTCTTTTTTTTCTTTAGTAAATTTGCCTGACCTTTGACACATTTTCATCCACTTTATTTCTAGAACTTGAATGACCTAAATTTATATTATAAAATAATCTAAATAGTGACTATGTTCATCTAGAAGACATATAAACGAAACTTATATTTGAACTCACCATTAAATTGTAGTGGACCATCTGTAAGTTCATTGGGTGATTCACTGGACTCTTCAGATATAGAAGTCTGAAAAAGAAGAAAATGAAAACTTATATTTATCCCTTTTAATTGCATGTCTACAGGGTGACATATTTCCATACCACAGAGGATGGATAATAGTTTGATTGAAATAAGAGACACAATGAAAAAAAAAAGATTCTTAGTTAATCAGAAAAGTCTAGAACCTGGAAGTTGTAGAATAAACATCACACTCACTGTAGAAGCAATATTCCAATTACCATCGAATTGGCAAGACAAGGCAACAAGCGACCCATAACTCAATACGGATCTTACATTGTTACAAGCCTACTGCATAATCGTAGGTAATTTATCAAACACCATAACACCACTGAAACGAAGCAGCCAATCAGGGCTCAAGGAATGGAATCACCCAAATGCATGAATGGAGTATTCCTGAGTGCCATAAATACCAGCTGCTTTGGGCACCAGCTCAGTGGTGCTTAGTTAATTGTTATTGTACAAACCAACAGTATACTAATTCACTTCAACAGAAATGCAAATCAAGTATTTACAGGTTTCATATTATGAAGAAAAGGCACCAAATGATAATTGGAATATAACTTAAATTTATAATTCTGAAGTGAAAAAGATAAAAGAAATGGATCTACAAAGACACTGGTTTGTTTAGGTATTTAGGATATTTAATGGAAACATGAACAGAAAAACAAAACATATTGGGGGGGGGGTCTTACCACTCTGTAATGGTTACAGTCAGTGTATTCTAAACCCTGACAACAGGGCTTTTGATGTTCAACTCACAGATGGCATAAATGAAAATAACACAGTAAGGCGATATATAGATGAATACCATCAATGGTTAGAGTACTCTGACACTGCACATACTTACCAATACACCAATCATTCTATCAATATATATATATAATTACATATATCATATTTATGCTGTTTAAAAAAAATGAAACTGCCTTTAACAACTTATATTTTTAAAAAAAGGAAGCGCGTAGTGTAATGGTTAAAGTCATGGGAAATGGACTCATCGTCCCGAGTTCAAATCCTGGCCGTGGTAATTGCATTTCACTTAGCGCTAATACCTTTGGGAAAGGTATGAATTCTACTCTCCCTCCAGCTATGGGTAAATAGTAGGGCAGACTGGGCTCTTTAACCTTGGTTAGGCAACCGGTCTAAAAGGAAAATTCTGAATTCAAACCTGCTGAACTCCGCTTAAGAAATTGACCTTGTGTCGCATCCTGCTCGTGCGGAGGGGTTGGTAAATATATATATATATATTTAAAAAAAAAACATTTTTTTAATTGAATGTCAAATAAGTATGCATACCAAAATTTGGTCCCGACATCAAATCGCTTGGTTTTTTCAAAGATTTAAATATGAAATGAATCTTAAGAATTAACACATATTCATCATGTAAAACTACATAACTGATACAAAAGAATGGATGCTCAAATGAGGCTAGCCCATTACAATCATTTTAACTGCAAAATACTATTTTTCTTGAGTACAGTGTTGCCATGTAATTAACACTGTAGCATAAAATTTATGTGCATATAAATTCTACCCTCTTATCTTTAGGATTGTACCCTTACAGAATATTCACAAGACTTTCTGCCAAATATAACTTCAAATTTATTATTCATTTGACATAAATCTGTTTATATGGCTATGGTCAGTAAAAATGATATCCTTGTAAAAGGATTATTTTCCTTTTAGCTACATTTGAACAATTTGGGGTTTTTTTTTTTTGGGGGGGGGGTTCATTGCTATCCTCAACCACACACCCTTATAAAAATAAATAAAATAAAAAAAAAAGATTTTTTTAAAGTTTAGAACATTTAAGTTCCAGACTTGATAAAACAATTGTGAATCCAATTGATATCTAACATTCAATGAAAAAAATACATATACTATAACAATACTTTTAAAAAAATTTTAAATAATAAAATAATTAAAAAAAACAATACTTAAAAAAAAAAAAAAATTTTTTTAGCTGGGAGCATATATACACATTGCATAGTGTAGGCTCAAAGTGAAAAAATTCATTCATGCATGATTAGTTTGGATGTAGGTGCATATATATATATATATATATATATATATATATATATATATTTGTTTTTCAATGTTTCATAGTAAAATCTACTGACTTCCGACTTGACAAAGGATAAACAAAGCCAAGAATAGAAAACTGCAACTTCCATTCAAACCAACGGGTGCAGTCCTCAAATCTCCAGTTACCCTAACATCAGCACAGCTATAGAACGCAACCCTTATTTGTCAACGG
>CM042147.1:104952614-105152614 GCA_023376005.1 Doryteuthis pealeii | reverse complement strand
GCTAGGTAACCAGTCTAAGAGAAGGAAAACTCTGAATTGAAACCTTAAGAAATTGACCTTGTGTCACATCCTGCTTGTGTGGAGGGGTTGGTAAATATATAGACTAGGTGATGAGAAAGGAAACTGAAGTTTTCATTATTCCACTTAAGATATATTACATATTCAAATATATGACTGATTGATTTAATGGAATGTCAACCCTTCTGGGTTATTTTATACCTAGAGGTTAGTGGGAATAGTGTTAATTGGATACCTTTTTATGTACAAGGGTAATCCTAAAGGCAAAGTCTCTAAAATATTTAGAAATCACAGAAACATTTTTAGTTCATCAATGATGTTTACATCCTTTTAAAGTTTAAACATGTATCTATTTTTTACGTGATTGCCATTTTGGTCTATGCATTTTTGTAGGTGTTGTGGCAGTTTTTGATAGCCCATGTCATACCAGCTCACCACCATATCATTAAAGAAGCAGTGAACCCCATCATTACAAACTGTCTACACCACTTATGGATATTTTTGAATTCCACGCACAACTCACCATACACTTCTATTAATTGGTTTATTGCTAAATAACTGCCCGAACTTCACACTTGGCAGTAGTGTCAATCAGGAGCTCCTTCAGAAATGACTACCAAGCCAGGATTGAGCACGGATGGCAGGCACATGCACAACAAACACAACAGTGTTGCCAACAGCTGCACAAACATTTTCCCTGTACCCCCAGTACTTTGAAGAATTTACATTTGGAATTACCCTTGTAGTTGTTTCTTAAAAAGTTTTTTTTTTTTGCATGTAGTCCTATCAAATACAGATCTATCTAATAGATAGTAATAGGTACTACCACTATGGGTTAGAGTTGACCTAGAAGTTATGGTAATGAAGGAGTACTTCACACTTCCCAGATACCCAGAACTGGAGCCTCACTATCAGGAGCAGTTTAGTGTCTTAACCAGAACATCTCTTTTTAGGGGTGCTTAACTCCTATGCAGAGGGATACAGTCAGCATATTCTCAGTCCTACTGGTTTGGTTTGGTTTGTTTTGTTTTACGGCATATCAACCTCAGTGGGTCATTTAATGCCGATAAAGTTTTGAAATAAATCAATTCTTAATGGATAATACAATTTTTTTTTAATACATTTTTCTATTTAATCCATAGATGAGACCCTAACAGGTACTACCACTCTGGGTCAGAGTGGACCAGGGAGCAATGGTGATGAAGGGGTGCTCCACATTCCCCAAACCTCCAAAACTGGAACCTCACCATCAGATAGAGTTTAACATCATTCCCAGGACATGTAGACCCGCAGCCACCGCCTTCTAGCACCCATATGATAAAAAGGGGTTGGGGCTTGCCATAAGGGCAATAGGGTTGGGAAAATCATATAGGTGCTAGGGCTTGACATGACCAGCCGATTGATCGGAGGGGGCCTCTCCGACCGCCTGTCTAGCCCAAGATAGGGCCAAAGTGGAGTATTGCATGTCATGAACTGCTCATCCACCTGGGCTCCATCCTTAAGCATCACGGGTCGCCACCCACGGCCAACAGGTGGCCCCGTTGGGGGAGTCTTACCCCTCTGCAGAGGTGCAGTCGGTGCATTCTAACGCCCCAGCCGACAGGGCGGTCAGTCCTACTGAATGGGTGACACATTTAAATATAGTAAAATTGTAGTTCATATGCTAATTATTAACTCTTACAGCTCTCTTTACAGGTGTTCATCGTGTAATGGTTATCATCATAGGAAATGGACACAGCAACAAGTTCAAATCCTGGCCATGGCTGGTAGCATTTCACATAGCACTAATACTCTCGGGAAAGATATGCACCTAACTCTCTCAAGCTATAGGAAAATAGTAGAGCAGACGGTACTCTTTAACCTTGGTTAGGCAACCAGTCTAGGAGAAGGAAAAACTCTGAATTCAAATCTTTTAAACTCTGCTTAAAAATAGACCTTATGTCACATCCTGCTCATGGAAAAGTGTTGGTAAATACATAGAGCATTCAACATGTATTTAACCTAGAAGAGTCCAGGGTAAGTAAGGGAGCCTTCAGAAACTAATATATATATATAAATACATATTTATTACAAAAACAAAGTCAAAAATCTAATAACTAACTACTTACAATCCTTTTCAAAAATTATCCTTCTGAAAGCCTAATTAAAAACTCTTGAAAAAAAAAAATTTTTTTAAATAAAAATTGAAATAACTAAACAAATTTCTAAAAAAATGTTTTATTTATATGACTCATCCTTAAAAAATAGCCCCTGCCTACAAATGAAAAATATAAATATATTAATTTTTACCTACAGGCAAATATGAATACATATGTTACTAACTTGATAACTAGTCGACGTTAATTGGTATTATAGGAGAGAGTCTTATCTGGGATGTAAATCTTTCTAATAAATCACTGTACACATTACTTAATACAAATATTCTTGTTCTTCAGAGTTTTCTTAATCCTTATTCACAATTAAGCTGTATAAGAACACTTTGAAATAAAAAAATAAAAATAAAAAAAAGAGGAAAGGAAATACATTTAATCACACTCAAATGTAATTTTGTTTCTGTGGAGAAATCACCTCTTAGCATCATTATTCTACTAAAAGGATAAGAGCTGCTGCTAGTTTGTCAATGTTCCTTTCCACTGGAACTTCCAACAATGCTACCTTTTAAGTAAGGACTAGTTCACATGAATGATTGCTGAAACCCCAAAAATCTATTTTACGGGGAAATCTCAACTGGCAAACATCGTCAATGCAAACCCAAATTGACGTTTAAGGACTGCCTCAAGGACACTCTGAAGAATATTGCTATTGCTGTGGAGGACTAGGAGAAGCTAGCTTGTAATAGACCTGGCTAGAGAGCCACCATCTACCGGTCTGTGAAAGAATTTGAGTTCAACCGAATTAAACACCAAAAATTGAAGCAGGCTATTAGAGACATACAGCTATGGGTATATAGTGAGTTCATTAGCCTTGGTCAGGCAACCAGTCTAGGAGAAAGAAAATTCTGAATTCAAACCAGCTTTACTCCGCTTAAAAATTGACTGTTAAAACCTGCTCATTGCCAAGTGATTGTGTAAATACATACAAAGGTAAGACCTCCAAAATATTTAGAAATCACAGAAACATTTATTGTTTATTTAAAGTTAGAACATATATCTACTTTTCTACATAATCGCCATTTTGGTCGATTTTGTAGGCACTGTGGCAGTTTTTGTA
Source organism: Doryteuthis pealeii (assembly GCA_023376005.1). NCBI lineage: Eukaryota > Metazoa > Mollusca > Cephalopoda > Myopsida > Loliginidae > Doryteuthis > Doryteuthis pealeii. The sequence continues at coordinate 105,149,386 of CM042147.1, read as the reverse complement.
TACCCATGACATATGAACTTGCCACCATGTTGCTGAGAAGCATTGAACCTTGTCATCATTGTAAAATCTTACACCACTTATGGATGTTTTGGACATCCATGCATGACTTGCCATACACTTCCTTTAATTGGTGATGAATTTCAATTGGTTTAATGCCATTTGCTTTCTAAAACCAAATAACTGCATGAACTTCACCCTTGGTGGTAGCATCAATAGGGAGCTCCATCAGAAACAACTGCCAAGCTAAGACAAGATTGAACATGACAGTGAAGCATGGGTAGAGACAGGTGCATGCAGAACAAGCACAACAATGTTGCTACTAACCAGATAAATAGTTTCCCTTGTTTCCCCAGCACTTTGGAGACCTTACTTTTGACATTACGCTATATACATCTACACTGCATTATTTTTAATTAAGTATATTAGAAGTAAATAAATTTTCTTATAAAAAAATTAAATTATGTTGACATAGATCAAAATTATCTTGGGTTCTTAATATCTATATTGCCTTATAATTCCTGATCAGTCAGTCATAATTTGACAACTTTCAATAGAAACACTGATTACACAATTACACATTTTAAGGTGATTTTTATGTCTTAATTTTGAAATATAAATATTTCCAATAGAGGTCAAGTATTTCTTCCTGTACTTTTTTTTTCTTCAAATATCAAAAGATAAAAAGGTAAAATTTAAATTTGTACTTAAGAAAAAAAAAATGTATATAAATGTCAAACAAAAATAAAATTAAGAACAATATTTAAAAACAAAGTCGGCAAAATCTGTTTCTGCAGGCTGAACTAATCTAAGAAAACAAATTGTGACAGGAAAAATCTAGACAATGCTCTAAGCAAATCCAATCTGAAAGTATGAAAATAATACAATCCTTTCAAGAGAACTTTTATTTAATTTGAACTTCTTTCCATTTCTCCATTATATAAAAAAAAAAATAACCCTTTCTCCAATCCATTTTATCCAATATGGATCAAGGTCAGATTAGTTTTGGAAAACATAAAAAAAAAAAAAATTTTTTTTTTTAAAAAAAGCAAATTTTATAGTCTTCAAATCTCATGTAAATAAAACTAAAGTCTTGATTAGTGGAATTTTGACAAAGGACCACCAAATTCTAAAAGTATTATTCACACTTGTCCCTTCAAATCTAGTAATGGTATTGTACATATTAAATTACCTCACTTAAAAGCAACACCCTATATTATTATTCAAAGTCCAGATATTAGAAAGCTGTACTATATTATGAGTAAGCACAAGTAAGGGGAGGGGGGTATAATCATTTTATTGTCCCGTGTTTACATATATACATAGCTTGATGTCAGATCTTGAGATGTAAAATGGTTCAATAACTACTGCAGTTTATATATTTAGAAAAATACTGATAAATCAAACCTTAAGATTCTTTCTATTTGCACTTACCCTCTCATAATGGTAAACATCCATTATACAAACTAGCAAATATATGCACCCTCCGGGTGCAAGTATTTAAGTTTGAATGTAATAAAATATTGTATTAAATTAGAAAGACTAATGAAACTAAATAAGAATGCAGATAAAAAGATTTGAAACAGGGGGGTATAATCGAAAAATAGAACAACTGAAACTTACACTTCCATCACTCTCGTCTTTCATTGTTATTTTTCTAATTTAAGTATTTAGTTAAAAGAGGAAGTAAAGAATAAAATGACAGTTATTTCTTCTTGTTAATGGATTTCATTTAAGATTTATTGAAGAGATTTTTGCTTATATTCATTAAAATAAAACCAAACAATTAGAAATCAATAGTACTAAACACATATTTATTAAAATCACATTTTAAATATCAATATGCAAATTAGCCTTCCCGTTCACACTGTAAACCGTTATTTTGTTGTACATATAAATATAATTGCATGTTATTAATATGTGGATATGGTCAACAGCATTAATAATGTAAAACAATTTTATTAATAATTGAGATTTAAATAAAAATATAATCATTGAGATTGTGATGTCAATAACAAAGGGAATTGTGACTTGAGTAGTAATATAGTTTCGGTTACAGACAGAAAAACACACAATCTCCATTATAATAAGATATCTGTATGTTCCAGTGAAGATGCAGAAAAAACAATGTACAGGATGTTTAGAAAAAGATTGATATCATTTCATAATCTAATAACTTGATCTCAAATTTTAACAGCATGTGTAGAAACAACTACAAATTATATGTTTAATGTTTTGTTTTAGGTATAGAAAAACCATTCACTAGCAAAATAGAATTTTAAGTTGTTTCTACACAATACACAGACAAAACTATGTAAGTAAAAATTGGTAACAATTATCCCGAGATACAGTATATATCCTCCAGCATTCCCCAGGGATCAGTATTGGGACTTTTCTTGTTTTTGATATTCATAAATGATTTACTTAATGATATGAAATCAGAAATAGAACTATTTGCAGATGATGTTAGTATAATAAAAGGAATAGAAAAATCCGTCGGGTTGGACAGCCGGGTCTCTCCACCAAAAAAAAGACGTTCTCCCAGCTTCTCCTGACCAAGTCCTTGTCGCCTGCAACAATCTTTTCTAGCAAAGCTCACTCGCCTCTTCTTCCTTGTCGTACATCAGTGCCCTTGTCAGCAAGACTGGACCGCAACTACCCGGTGTGTTAAGGCCATATATGGAATGAAAAGGGAAACCATCTGCCCTTATGGGATGAAGTTAGGATAATAGATAGGGAAGAACATTGGATGAGAAGACGCCTCAAAGAATCAGCTCATATGATAGGCTGTAGTAATCTTTTAAGTAAACCGAGCATAGAAATGAACACAAAATGGGAACCCATAATTAAAAAGGCTAGATCAGATTTTTAAAAAAACAAAAAAACACCCAATATGAGCCTAGGTAAAAAATCATACATAAGTGAATAGGTAGATATTCTAGCCAAAACAAGACATTAGGTTTATAAGTTCCCAAAATTCACACTGGATTGTCCAATTGGACACATGGCCTAGTGGATACAGGAGTTAGGTGGACTGAAGAAAGGGTTAGGTTTAAGGTTCCGTGATGGCTCCCAATTACGACAAGAAGGTTCCGATTACAAGAAGGTTGCCGAGTCTGAAAAGAAGGTTCCTGAGTCCAACAAGAAATACCTGAAGAAGGCCAGAGGGCATATTGGCCGAAACGTTGTACAGATAACAATGAAGATGAGGACAATAGTCCGAATAATGTAGATAATACTAATCATCAAGCCTCATCTCAAACATTCAGAGAAATTTTCATTTTTATCCTTGAAGTGGAAATTTACTGCCAAGACAGATTTCAAAAACTATTAACTAATTGGATTCTTTTTTTTTACTAATAGAGAAATATATATTTTTGGAATACAAATTGCTAACTTGATGAAACTACAATATTTAGTATTCCCATTCATTTAGAAGTTTGTATTGATGAAACTACAATATCTAGTAATCCCATTCATTTAGAAGTTTGTAGAAGTTTGTATTGATGAAACTACAATATTTAGTAATCCCATTCATTAGAAGTTTGTATGATGAAACTACAATATCTAGTAATCCCATTCATTTAGAAGTTTGTATTGATGAAACTACAATATTTAGTATTCCCATTCATTTAGAAGTTTGTATTGATGAAACTACAATATCTAGTAATCCCATTCATTTAGAAGTTTGTATTGATGAAACTACAATATTTAGTAATCCCATTCATTTAGAAGTTTGTATTGATGAAACTACAATATCTAGTAATCCCATTCATTTACTACAATATTTAGTAATCCCATTCATTTAGAAGTTTGTATTGATGAAACTACAATATCTAGTAATCCCATTCATTTAGAAGTTTGTATTGATGAAACTACAATATCTAGTAATCCCATTCATTTAGAAGTTTGTATTGATGAAACTACAATATCTAGTAATCCCATTCATTTAGAAGTTTGTATTGATGAAACTACAATATTTAGTAATCCCATTCATTTAGAAGTTTGTATTGATGAAACTACAATATCTAGTAATCCCATTCATTTAGAAGTTTGTATTGATGAAACTACAATATTTAGTAATCCCATTCATTTAGAAGTTTGTATTGATGAAACTACAATATCTAGTAATCCCATATAAATTGCTAAATGAGAAGGAATACAGAAAGATTTGGAGAAATAAGGATTAACTAATTTACTAGAAAGAAGAATGAGAGGTGTTCTAATTGAAACTTTCAAAATAATCAATAGAATTTCTAATCATGGTAGATTTTTTTTATTTTATTGTAGTTTTATAAATATAAACTGCTAAATGAATGAGAATACTAAATATTGTGGTTTCATCAATGCAAACTGTTTGGATATTGAACAAATAATCTTTATTGCAAATTGTTAGCAAAGTTATCTTATTTCATTGATGTGTTTGAACAGAAAGTTTATTGAGATTATAACCAATTCCATTGAGATTACATTTTATCAATATGATTGCAGAAAAAAAATTTTTTTTCTTGAATCAATTATTTCATTTTCTTAGAAATTGTGGAAAATTCTTCGATCTTTTTTAAAAGATTGTGTGGAAATTAGTAAATATAGTCCAATGGAAGCAACATATCAAAGTGGCTAATATAACCATACAGCTGCAAATAATTTTCAACACTTGATTTGGATATCTTAAATATATTGGCCATCTCTCATATCATATAATATTTGTTAGTTTCAAGTAATGTCTTCATTTAATTGCTATCAACACCACTGATCTAAATGGGCTTAAAGCATCATTTAATGGTACCATATATATATATATATATATATATATATATATAAAGAAATTTGAAAAACAAGTGTTCCAAAATTAGATTAATTTATTCATTAACACTTAAACATTTCGTTTCTTTAAACCTTCATCAGGATGTATCATGGGGTGAAGAAATTGATGGATGTTTTATAGATGACAGGAGATAAAAAATCTTTATAAAATTTTTTTTTTGTTGTGTAACTGAATTTGTTCAGCATTATATTTTTGAAAGACACTGAACAAATACAGTTACACAGCAAAAAAAAAAATTTATAAAGATTTTTTATCTCCTGTCATCTATAAAACATCCATCAATTTCTTCACCCCATGATACATCCTGATGAAGGTCTAAAGAAACCGAAACGTTTAAGCGTCGATGAATAAATTCATTTAATTTTGGAACACTTGTTTTTTCAAATTTCTTAATATTGTCGGATTTATTTCCATATTTACTCCCATATAAATATATATATATATATATATATATACACACACACTAGAAGCAGCTACCAGTGTTGCCTGGGTAGAAGGGATATAATAAAAAGTTAATCTTGTAGATCCATTGATGGTTTTGTTTGTACAAAATTGATTTATGTTTTAATCAAGAATACAACCAATGACTTTCCCTTTTCTTACTATTCAAATCCTAATTTCTAAATATCTTCCCAGATATAAATAAAATCTTCATTATTTTTGCACAAAAATCAAGCTCTGGTGATAGTGAATGTGTATATATATATATATATATATATATATATATATACTTTATCATTAACTTTTATTTTTGTAGTTCCCTTCTGACATACATACATACATACATACCTACCTACCTACCTACACAACTGTCCTTTATATATGTATATACTAGAATCTGCTACCCATTGTTGCCTGGGTAGAGGTGTATAATAAAAAAATTAGTCTCACAGATCCATTGATGGTTTTGATTGTACATAACTGATTTATGTTTTAATCACAAACACAACCAATGACTTTCCCTTTTCTTACTATTCAGATCCTAATTTTTAAATATCTTTCCAGATATAAATAAAATCATTAAGTTCTGTTGATAGTGAATGTGTATATATATTTACATTATCGTTGATTGTTTTATCGTAGTTTCCTCCAGACATACATACACGCAACTGCCATATATATATATATATATATATATATATATATATATATATATATATATATATGCATATGTAAAACAAAAAGAATTTTTAAAAAATTTTCTGAGAACAAAATACATTTTGCGGACCTTCCTTTTTTTATAAAATATTGAATTTTCTCCCGTTGGAACCAGAACAACATTTTATATATAATATATATATATTATATATATATATATATATAAGACCAATTTTTCCAGAGGAAAGAGTGACCAATAAGAAAGTAGAGTTGTGAAAGTAATGACTTTAACATATAAAAAGTTAAAAGTGAAAATCTATAACCCAAGGTTTTATTTCCCTTTCCCCTTCTCTAAATTCTTTTCTTTAAATGGTCTCAACATTACCACAGCACAACCACAGCCCTCTTTCTATCCAATCTATTACTATTCAGTTTTTATCAGGTGGATGCAGTGAACCAGATATCAACACAAGACCACATGTGAGACATGTTACTTGACAGGAGAACTGCTATTTACCAGATGTTGAGCACTGACTGAGTGACATAGCTAATAATATTAACTATGTTATGAAGGTATAAAAGCATTTACACTGTATAGATTTAGGAGCAATTTTATAGGGTGTACTTCTGTAGTGTTATTGTGTATGTCCCTTTCATTTCTGGATATATTATACTTAAGCAGCAAGTACACACACATGTATGTGTTTCCCTTTACACTGAAGGTTAGTAGACTTCAACTGAGTGTAGAAGTGTATTAAGTATTTTTTCATGTTTATTAGCTTACATACACTTATATAAATATACTGTAGAGAGAAAATATGTGCATGTATCTATGAGTATGTAATCAATATGCCTGCTTATACATTATGTATGTGAATAAATCGTTAGTATACATCGCTGATGAGACTTAATAAAGTTGAAACAGTCTGTACGATGTTCTACACACCGAATGATTCTTTACCGAAATTCACTTGTCATTATCATCTTCTATAATTATTAAATTTTATGCGATATACGCATTGTAATTGCCTTCAAGCAAAAAATATAAATAATATTATATTCAACAATGCTTCTAAAAAAAAAAAAAAAAAAACATCCAAAAATCTTATTTCCTTCGCCGAAGAGCATAAGGCCCGGGTTTGCTATTATTCACTCAACGTCCCCTTACCTCATATGGTAGAGACGTATCAGTATCATTGACAGGTTAATTTTGCAAGGATTGTCCCGTGCTGTATCGTGGCCGAAACAATATGGTTTCTGTCCCAGGTTTCGATTTCTGTCGGAGGGAAATCGTTAGTATACATCGCTGATGAGACTTAATAAAGTTGAAACAGTCTGTACGATGTTCTACACACCGAATGATTCTTTACCGAAATTCATTTGTCATTATGATCTTCTACAATTATCAAATTTTATGCGATATACGCATTGTAATTGCCTTCAAGCAAACAATATATATATATATATATATATATATATATATATATATATATATATTGTTTATATATATTGAAACTCTCTTATATATATATATATATATATATATATATATATATATTATTCAATATGAAAATGAATTGAGTCAGCAACTAAAATAAAGATGAAAGAAATACAAATAAAAAATTCATATTTGATAATAGTTCATCTAATAAAAATTTAAAATAGAATAGTTGTACACAAAGCATGTTTGCAGCATTATATAGATCTGCACTTGCATATATACATAAGATAATATCATTTTCAATTTTTTATTATTATTTTCCACTTCTCCATGCTTTTAATATAACCTCAAAAAGCTTCCCACCACCCATTACATATATCTTTAAAGAAGCATGTCGACTCTAATAATATCATTATATATTGTCAGCTATCGCCATCTCAAACACTTCATACTGTCGTGCTGTAAGTCAACCAAAAAAATGCGATATATACATCAGTTTAAAAATAAACAAGAAAATCTAAGAAAGCAAGCTAGTGTAATGGTTAGAGTGTCCGCCTGCCTGCCTGGCAGGTAGGGTTTGAATCACACACAAAGCACTGTCCTGTCTATAGTTTTGCTGATGAGGTCTAATGGGCTGAAATGTACATATAGAGATTGACTTTTTCTCGATTTGTTTACACCTTACATTTAAACCGATATGCACGCCTAATTTATTTAATTATAACTAATTAATTCTCGAATTAGGTAAGACTTTAATTAAGCACATAATCTCCCAAAAAATTGTCGGCTATCGCCATCTCAAACACTTCATATATATATATATATATATATATATATACATACACACACACAAAACTTATTCAGTTAATATTAACTGTATACTTTAGATACATTAAACCAGGTGAAGTATTCTAAAGAAAATAGGTATTTAATATTTTCCAGACTTAGATTGTAAAATAGTCATTGATAATAAAAGATTAAGATTTACTTTTATCAAAGTTTTGGATAATTATTCATATTTGAGGCATAAGCTCCTGAGCCTAAATTTATCCTCTGTCATTTGAGCATGATCTCCACACCAGTAAACCAGTGCTATGGTGTGGAGGTAAAAATAAAGTACCACCAATATATATATATATATATATATATATATATATATATATATATATATATAATAAGAAGCAAATACACAAACAATGTGTTTTGATATGGCTTTTTTAGCCAACAATTTTTGGGAGAATATGTGATTAATTGAAGTCGTACCTAATTTTGAAATTTAATTAATTAATAATTAATTATATATATATATATATATAAGTATAATGGGATTAAAGAGAGGAGGTCTATTTTTGTTTTTATGGTTTATCTACTTTTCTAAAGTTTTGGGTTTGTTGGAGATCTTATTCACCCTCAAAAATGCCTAAAAATTAATATGTACTTCAAATGAGTATTTAATTTTAACATTTTCATCATTAACCTAATCTTTTTTTCAATTGGGTTTTCTAAGCCTGTTTTCTTTTTATTATTTTTAGGCCGGCCAACCATCAAGATGAAATTGATTCCCTTAGCAAAACACCTGCCAAATCATAGAATGTCTAAGTACATAAAGGAAGGGGGGAGAGAGAGCCATCCGACTCTTGTAATAATTATCAAGAGAGTGGGTCACCAACACTGGGTGTGAGACAAACTCCCTTGGGTGGTGGACAGTAAGACATTAAATGGTGAGAGACAGATCCCACTTAAAAACCAGTCTGAACCGGATCTCATAATAGAATTCTACTAAAACCTTTCCAGGCATGACTAACAATTCCTTAAAGTTTGCTTGTCATTGGGCCCAAAATGGTGGAGCCTTAGCTGTATAGACAGAAATATTTAATGGATTTAATAAAATTAATATAATAAAATTTTTATTTGTTAAATACAGGAAATCTTTCTTAAAACCAAATATTTCTAGTGAATACAGAAATTTTCCGTACAGATAAACAACTAAACAGAGCATACACTCATTGTGGTTGTAATGAGTGGATATATATATATATATATATATATAATATATATATATACATATTGATAATTACAACAAACACATAATACGGTCACATATATTAAGACAGAAAAACAAATAACCCATAAATTCAACAAGTAATATGTGTATTAAAACAAATAGATTACAGTAGTTAAAAATACTGATCAAAGTCCTGCAGAATATGCTTTTCTAAAAGTTCATGTAATTAGAAGAAAGTGTTGGGAAAGAAAAAAGAAAGGGTAATGTTCTATATATCAGCAGGGAAGTAACTTGTAGAAAGAGAAAGATATAGCTTGTAATACCTTCAGCAGTAGGCAAATATTTCTGAGTTGAGCGACAAGGAATATCCAGGCATAAGTTTGTCTTCTGAACCATTCTTTGAAAACCTTCGTTTTTATAGGACTCCCTAGGCTTGAAATTGGTCTTTTTGAAAAACTTTTTTAGGCACGAACGCTTCTGATTGTTAAAAATTATCATTTTTAATATTTCTATATTTTTTTCTTTCTACCTGCGCTGATCCTATGCGCAGACTGCTTATTTTCGTCATTTTATTTCTGCTTTCAAAGCGTTAACTTCTGGCTCACCACACACTCATGAATATCAAGATAATATTGACATTAGATGAAAAGTATTTAATTTTAACTAACTTAATTCAAAAAAATTGCTTTTGATTATATTGCAACAGATATCATTCATATCAGACTACATTTTTTTTTAATTTTCAAAAGTGGCATACTTTTATTCACTATTTCTAACACTGAAGATGGAACAACATAAGCAATAGGCTAATTATGATTTTTTTTATTTATTTTAAGATAAATGAAAATATAAAAACTCAAATGCAAAATAAACATTACAGTTTATAAAACTTACAAGGAATAATTAAATGTGTCAGGTAGACCTCGTTAAGATATCACTTGATAATCAACATTATACAATACAAAAAGATAGCATAGCTAATATACTCAAAATCAAAATAATTTGCATCAATTTAGTAGTGTTAGCCAATTTATTTTTCTCATAAGAAAAATAGGAGTATATTGATTCACTATTTAAATGAAAAGAAAGTGTTTTATTTTTTAAACAAATTATGGTGATGATGAAAAATGGATTCTTTGGAATAATGTGGACTGCTAAAGATCATGAAACAAGTGTAGCGTTAGTTTCGTATTTGCCTGGGAGAGTTGTCTGCCCGGTTTAGTTTGCTGTTGCCCGCTAGGGGAATTAGTATTTAAGCGGCTGGTTCAAAAGGCTTCTCCCTCTTTTTCTGTTCCAGTAACCACAAGACACATGGGCTAGACACAGTCTATCCCTCCTCGTTGGGGCTTTTGGCCCCACTTACATTACTGTAAGTTCTTCACAGCATGGACTATCCCTAGTCTCATGTCTGTACTTTTTGTATATCTTGTACCATTCATGAATGTGTGTTTATCTATTTCCCGTTATATATGTAACTCTTTTTACCTATGTACTTTGTATCTCGTCATATCCATGTGCTGTACTGTATTAAATGTTTTGTCTATCAACCCTCGTCGGAGTTTTGTATGCAAAGTATATATAACTTTGAAAATTTCTACACAAGCAAAATGAACCCCCACAAACCATAGAAAAGGACAGTCTTCATCTATAGAAAATGGTTTGTACATGGAGGAACTGAAAAGGAGTCTTCTACTATTATTATGACCTGTTTAAGGGTCAATAAACAATCACTCAACACGGAGCTAAAATGTAGGGAACAGATCTATTCAGCAATATATCAATGTACAATTGAGTATGGGTTCCTTGTTACAGCATACACGAAGAACATGTATCTGCTACTTCTCCCTTGAGTAGCTTTGCTCTGTTTAATATACCCTTTGGGTAAGTTTATGTTCGTGTCATAGGTGAGTCACCTACAACAACTATGAACTCCTCTTCCTCTTAGAGAACCAAACAACTGATTCAAACAAATACTGAAAAGGGTGAAAACCACATCACATTTTCAAAATAAACATTCTCCATTTCTTTCTTTTACTCATTTCTCCATATCTCTTTCATCACCTTCTTTCTACCTCCATTCCATTGAAGCAGACAATAAGCATCTGATGTATAGTGTGTTCTTTTTCCTTTCTTTTCCTTGCGATGAAAATGGAAATTCAAGGCATGTGTTCAGGTTTTATTCTATTAATATAATAGATAATAGAAAAACTTTCCAATAATTATAACAACTATATTTTCTAAAACACTTCTGATCAGCCTTAAAAATCAGCATTCCATAAATTTACTTTCTTAGATGTAGATGCACTAACTTTTGTTCAAACTGATTCATTTTTATATTTTAATTACTCTGAAATTTGAAATCTTTCAATGGTGACAGAGTGCACACTGTGAAATATGAAACCCAATCTGAAATAATATCATCTACTTGTGCAAACTGAGAAATGTGATTGATTTTAATGGCACATCAACCTTTTTGAGGTTATTTTATGCCTAGAAGTTAAGGAATCACATTCAATATATGTGCATATTTACATTTTTTTGTGTAGTTGTTTTTTTTTAATTAACTTTTTTGCACACAGTCCTACTGAATATAATCAATTTTAACAGATATAATTGACCTGTAGATGAGACCCTAACAAACACTACCACCCCGATAAGAATGGACCTGGGAGTAATGGCAATGAAAGGGTATTCAACACTCCCAAATCTCCAGAACTGGAGCTTCACCATCTGATGCAGTTTAGTATCATACCCAAGACACACACACACCCTTTTGGGGGTAGGGGTCTTATCCTTCTGCATAAAGTCAGCATATTCTAAGTCCTGAGAGCAGAGAGAAATAGGATATGTACCCATAATGTGGCAAATAAAATATTCTCACATCAGAAAATGATACAGAGCCATCTCAATAAAATTGGTCACCTGTATCAATAAGTATAAATCTCATTAAGATTGTAAATAGATACGAAGTGATCCAGAGTTAGAAGTTCCCCACATTACACAGGATTCTTTTTTTTTTATAAATACAGGTTACCAATTTTTTTTTTAAATATTCCTTTAAATTTAAACAATGTAGAACATTGTTTTGATTTTCCAATCTAATTTGTTGTATAGTCATCAAGTCATATAATTCAAATTAATATCATTGTTGGATTATTTATTTAATGCAATTATATGGTTTCAAATAACTAATTATAATAATCATCTATAAACAATTATAGTTTCAATTAACTATTCTTAATACTAATGATTTATATAATTACATGGTTTCAAGTAACTATTCCCATTTAATTCAGTGTATTGATGTTTAATGTTATTTCTATTTAATAATAATCATCATTTCTTTGCATACAGTTACATGCTATCAAGTATTCTATCTAATACTAATAATTTTCAAACAGATCTATTTGACCCAAATACCTTAACAGGTACTACCACTTCGGGTCAAAGTGGACCTGAGAGTACTGGAAATAAAGGGGTGACTTCCCAAAGCCTCATCACTAGATGGAGTTTAGTGTCATAATCAAGACACCCCTTCTTTTTGTTTTGTGGGGTGGGGGTCTTACCTTTCTTCAAGGGATGTAGCTAGCATATTCTAGCTCACACCCCCTCACTGAATTAATGATTTATTATTGAGATCTTGTACACTGACTTTGCGTATGAATTTCACAGAAATTCTTATCTCATTCAGTGTATTGACCTGTAAGTTAATTCAAATCTTACATCACTGAATTAATAATTAATTGCTGGAAATTTGTGACTACAAAGGGTTATACAAAGAGGCTGCATCTTGACCTGCCATTCCCATGATGTGATGGAAAACCAACAAAGTCTGGTGGGATTGTAAGATCCTGCTGGGGCACTCTTGGTTAGTGGTAATGATGCTTTGATCCCAAAACCATGCCAGACCCAGAATCATTATCTGATGAAGTCTTTCTTGCCACAGAGCTTTTGTGGTTTAGAAGGTTGCAGCAGCAGCAGCAGCATGTGTATATAATATTGCATAATATTTTTATAGTCATTTTGTTTTTATGGCTATCTCATTGTGTTATATAATGGATATGCAGAGCCTATCATTTTTAGCAAGTAGAGTAGGGTAGTTTGAAAATAATGGTAAAACAGTGGAAAATTACTGTAAGTTTATAGTTTGATTGGCAACAGCCTTGAACATAGAGTCATTTGGAATGGGGCCTCTCATTGGCTTAGAGGATCACATGACCAGGCGACAAAAGTAGATTAGAAGTTAGGGAGTTGAGGCCAAACGTGTCCTTCTGACTGCTACTCCCCCACAAGCATGTATCAAGTGAATAAAAAAATGTGTACGCAAGAAAATGAGTGTTGTCTTCTTGATTAACTCTTAACATCCTGTTGAGAATTTTCTAAGTACAGAGCATTACTATAAGGATATATGAAAAAATGGCTAAAAATGACCTTTGCATCTAAAATTACCTGTTATTTCCCTTAAATCAAAGACTTCTAAATATGTTTAATAGTATTGAATTTAAACAAAAGCTATCGATTAGGGCAGATTAGGAAAATGAATGAGACTTCCGGCCGGGTGGAATGAGGTGGTATAGGACATTAAGAGTTAAAGAACAACTCATAGAGAGAGAATCCCCTCCCCCTCCAACCGAAGAGAGCAGAAGTCAAACCCAATATGAAGAAGAAATCCAACCCAAAAGAGAAACAACAAACCCTGATAGAGATATTAGAAGAATTTAAGAAGATGACTCTGAAACAATTGTGCATTTGCATTTTCTATACAAAATTTCCATCTAATAATTTTCATCATCAGTTCTGATTTTCAAACTCTTGAATCATTACATATTTAATTTACCGTTTTACCAATATTGAAAATCTCTTCAAGCTCGGACAAAATGTGTAGGTAACAATAAAAATGAGGACAATAGTCTGAATAATACAAATAATCAAGCCTCATCAAAAAAATTCATAGAAATAGTATCTGATAGTTTATTTAAAGAAAAATATATTGTTTAGTAGAAACAAGGGAACAGACTGAGATAAATGAGTGTTTTTTTATGTTATCAATTCAGTTTTGATTTTGATTTGATTTTGTTCTTGTTTTACGGCATATGAACCTCAATGGGTCATTTAATGCCGACCACGTTTTTGAAATGAATTGGTGATAATGTTTAATTTTCTAAAGATTTTTTTTTTTTGACATATTTTTTGTGAATGGAACTTTTAGATGATTCTTTTTAACATATATTTTTGTGTTTTTATTTTTTTTGGAAGATTTTTAGATTTTGTTGTAGATGTGTGCCTCTTTTATATATCCAAGTAGTTTTTCTGGGTTTATTTGGTAGAATATCTGTTTTAGATTTGTTGTTTGGTAGTATTTTTTTCGTATTTGTTTTAGTCTGCTACATTCTGTTAAAATGTGTTTGATTGTGTAGGGTTTTTGGCATGGTATGCAATATATATTTAGGGGCTGCTTTTTTTTGAGGAGGTATGAATGGGTAATGTATGAGTGTCCTATTCTTAGTCTGGATAATATTACTTCTTCTTTTCTGGATATTTTGGTTTGATTTATTTGAAGTTTTCCTATTTGTGACATTATTTCATGTAGTTTGTTGTTTTGGAAGTTATACCAATAATTTTGCCATTTTTGTTTTGTGTATATGTTTATGGTTCTTTTTAAGTCTGTAAAAGGTATTTTACAATTCAGTTTTGAGTGTCAATTAAATAGTAAAACTTGGTTTGGTTTTGGTTTGTTTTACGGCATATCAACCTCAGTGGGTCATTTAATGCCGATAAAGTTTTGAAATAAATCAATTCTTAAATGGATAATACAATTTTTTATAAATACATTTTTCTATTTAACCCATAGATGGGAGTAAAATTTGGATATGAGAAAGATACAGCTCAAATTTCCATTGTAGTTTAAGGAAAATACTCCTTTTACAACTGACCAACTGATGTATACATGACAAAGTAATCAACAAAAATGGTATGAAATCAACTAATGACTGTTTTTTAACATATACAGTGATGCTGATAGCTTTTTGATTTAGTGTCTCCTGGGACTCACATATTTGCTTTGAATGAGTCCCCAGGAAAATTTATGGGTCCCAACTAAAGCTGTCAAACCCCTATCTTGTAACCTATCCTGTGTAATTCATTTCCAAGAAACTATTGAAATGTATTTACAGTTAACTTGAAATGGTGAGGGAAGAAAAAAGAAAAAAACTGGGATGGATCGATATGATTTTACTGTGTCCTTTTTTATTTTTGTACCTCAGGGACGCAGGACATGCACCTATCTGCATCTCTGCATATATAAACAGAACAACTGTAAGTATATGTCATAAATATAGATCTATGTTTTAAATTCAAAGACTTGAGAAATGTACTTACCTGATGGTAATTTTGATGTGGCCAAGAATCCATTTCATCTGTGGGTTTGGAGTATGTTAGCACTGTCTGTGACTTGCAGGGGTCATAATTCAAATCCTTGGGGTCGGTCTGAAGAGATTTATTTTCCATTCTTGTATTCACTTTAAGTCTTTGTCCATGGAATTTATCAGTCTTAGACACATTTTTCTTTTCGGTTTTAGAATTTTTATTTTTATTTTGTTGAGATGATGGAATGTTAGAATCAAAGTTGCTACAATGGGGTTTTTCAGCAACTAGATATTTATGATTCTTAGTTCTTTTGCCTCTTGGGGGTGGGTCAAACCCAGGAAGGGTTATAAAAGGAACAGCATGCTTCTCGTTGTTGGGGTTGTATGTTTGCTGGGTTGAATATCATAGTTCATGTGGGTACAAGCAGATACTTGATTATCATGCCTAACTGTGGGGCCTAAGTAAGATTCAGCTGATGGACGTGAATGTGAACCTGATGTTGAATTTTCAGCAACTAGATATTTATGATTCGTAGTTCTTTTGCCTCTTGGGGGTGGGTCAAACCCATGAAGGGTTATAAAAGGAAAATCATTCTTCTCATTGTTGTGGGTTGTATGTTTGCTGGGTTGAATATCACAGTTCATGTGGGTACAAGCAGATACTTGGTTATCATGCCTAACTGTGGGGCCTAAGTAAGATTCAACTGATGGACGTGAATGTGAACCTGATGTTGGATAAGGCTTAAGTGGAGATGTCTGCACTTCAGCATTTACCTGGGGAAAAAAGAGGAAAAAAAAAACAATGAAAAATTACCCTTTAATATGAAAATAAATAAAACAAGCAAAACGATAATATAATCAATATTAAAATTGCAAATATCTGATACTTTGTGTTATTTGTATTATTCGGACTATTGTCTTCATTTTTATTGTTATCTAAACAACGTTTCAGCCTTCTTCAGCTATTTCTTGTCAAAGTCGGGAACCCCCTCCTCGAACTTAGGAGTCTTTTCTTCGAACTCGGGAATCTCCTTGTGAAAAAGGCTGGAGGGCACATCAGTCAAAATGTGTAGATAACATTAAAAATGAGGACAATAGTCCGAATAATACAAATAATCAAGCCTCATCTCAAAAATTCATAGAAATAGTATCTGATAGTTTATTTAAAGAAAATATATTGTTTAGTAGAAACAATGGAACAGATGGAGATAAATGACTGTTTTTTATGTTATCAATTCAGTTTTGAGTGATGAATATAAAAAACCAAGTCAATTAAATAGTAAAACTTAGATGAGAGAAAGATACACTTTTATATGTAGAGTTGTAATAAAAAAGTAGGACCAAATCACCAGCAGGCACCCCAGCCCAGATGAGTTTTGAAAGGAACTGAATTTTGCTTTTCACCGGTTGTCAAGCCGATAAAAAGAAAGGCACGTTTTTATACTAAATAATTTTTGATTTTAATAAAAAATTAGTTATTTCATGTTGTTAGCATATGTGAAAAAATTAATTTTGCACTAAAGATAAACTAATATTGTTATTTAAAAAAAAAAAACTTAAAATGAAAGACATGTTTAATTATTTTCCATGTGCCTCTACGGATAGTTAATAAAAAAGATTTCGCTATCAAATTATTATAACCTTATAATATACTTTTTATGGTAGGCCACATACTATAAGAGAGATATGATTTCATAGGCAACATTTAAAAGGTAGGCCACATACTATAATGGTACCAAAAAATGTGTCTTTAATTAAAAAACAAAAAGTATATTATAAGGTTATAATAATAACTGCTAACCCTAACCCTATTTCAGAATTTTAGAATATCTTAGAATTAAGATTTGATAGCGAAATCTTTCATTTTTATCGGCTGTTGATTTTGTTTACTGACAACCGGTGAAAAGCAAAATTCAGTTCCTTCCAAAACTGATCTGGGCTGGGGTGCCTGTTGGTGACTTGGTCCAAAAAGTAATTAGTTTATATGGAGATATTCATATTGCTTTTCTTTTTAATATGCTATATTTTAATGTTTGATAGTTGAAATTAATGACAATTGCTAATATTATCAATGAAAGCTGGTGCTAATAGTAAAATAATCCCATCTTTCATTGTAAACCACAAAACATTAGTTCTCTAATCACTTACCAGATGGGTAAAATAAACATCAGATATGCATGGATGGTTTGGTTTGGTTTGTTCGTTTAATGGCATATCAACCTTCATAGGTTATTTAATACCAAAACATCCTTGTAGAAGAACAGTAGTAGTACCATTTAACCCATAGCTGTGGGAGGAGGGGGTTCATACCTTTTCAAAGGGTATTAGTTTGAAAGTGAACATAAGGGTATGACTAGAGTTTGAACTCACTACAATATCACAGTCCAGCACCTTGGGACTCGCCCCAGAGATGCATGGATATAAATATATCTTTGATGTTTATTTCAAACAATCTATCACTTAATATAGATCAGGTCAGCCTAAGTCAAAAATGTTTTTTTTAGAGCTAAAGGGAGTTAATTAGATGTAATAACGTTTGATTGAAGTCATGGTTCACTGAAAAAATGTTTTTATTAAAGGGTAAATAACTGAAATTTTTCAACCCCTGAGAAAAATATTCTAAATTTGTATAAATTAATTTTTTAATCAAATTCTTTGTGCCACAAGCAAGGAGAAAGATTCAAGAAAATTTGGTACCATAATAGTATGTGGCCTACCCAGTTTGAATGTGTCCTACCTCAGTAGAGTATATTTATAGATATAAGTAGTAGGCAATTTATTGAAACTAAATATTTTTCACATATATTCAATTTCAAGAAATGCAATTCATTCATAAGCTGTATATATTATTAAGAATAATTAAAAAAGAATTTATCCATAATTTACATGAATCAGAGATCTATTTTATTCTCAAATTCTGAAATAGAGTTAGGGGTTATTATTATAACCTTATATTTTTATGGTAGGTCACCTACTATAAGAGAGACCTGATTTCATAGGCCACATTCAATAATGGTACCAAAAATTCTGATAAAATATTTCTTCAAGTAATTTATATGGAAACAGAGATATTTGTGTTTAAAACGTTATTATGCACTATGTAAAACAGTGTAACTTAATTTACAATAAAACATTTTCAGTCAAAAAAATAAACAAACGAAAAAATAAAAAAATAAATTCTACCAAAAATCAATTACCGGATTTTAATAAAAATGTTGGTACATATTCAATATAGGATAATTGTTTTTTCATGTGATTATACCCCCTTAATTTGAATATAATTGGTAAATCACTTTTATAGTAGCAACTACAATTTGTAACCATTTGGTGTAAATTTTAATTGACAAAGATTGTACAATATTGAAATAAATACAAGGATTTTTTACATTAATCTATTACACCTCTTAAGTGTAAAATTCAGAAATGTTTAATTTCTTTCTTTATAAATTTCATTTGTTTCCTTGGGATTATAGCATAGATTAATTGAGCAATTTTTGGAAATTTAAAAAAAAATATTTTTAATTAAAAAAAGTATTTGTACCATTTTGATATTTAAAACTAAATATGCAAATTAGTGACTGCTGTCATTTTCACAACACAATTTTACATAATACATGAATACAACCAATTCAGAGACAAAAATAGATAACATTGGACATTGTTGTACTAAGAAAATAACAGGATTCTAAATAACTATATAAGTAGAATTTAAGATGAAAAAACTAAATTACTACAAACAACATGAGCAGATAATTGTTGAGGGATTAAAATGAAATTAAAATTATAAAAAATAAAAAAATAACAATCTCCCATAAGCCTTCAGCTTGGAAGTACCCTCTGAGCATGTAAGGGGAAAAAGGACCCACTTCCTACCACCAAGATAATCTCTCGGCCATTTGGATGAGGGCCTCAACTGGGACCAGACACTATTACTGGACAAGAAGAAATTTTCTCTTCACATGGTATCTATGACCCATGAATAAAGCTTGAATCCTAAAACTACCTTTCATCTTTGTCTCTTCCTTTTTACCCATTAATTCCTTTTCAGCGTGACCACCAAATATGATGGGGTTAAAATGAAAACCCATGAATATGCACCAGAAATAACCAACCACCTTTAAACCAAAACATTAAAATACTTGTCACCCCACAGATATACAAGATACATAAACTAAAAAAAATTAACAACCTGAGCTTGGGTAAAAATTCTACTTGGCACAGATCCTCGCTTTTCAGATTTTGCCTCTTCTCGAGCCAATTGTATTCTTCGTTTAATTCTCCACTGATAAAGAATATCCTCATTCAAGTTAGACTTCCAATACTGACAAAATGGTAAATCAGATGTGTAATGATCCAAGCGTTTATTTTCATTAGTATCTGAAAAATTAGAAAATTGAATTGAGATTTCACTGAAAATTACTTGCATTAAAACAGAAAAAGCAAACACAATGAAATAATCACAAAAGCAAATAACTATAATCTTTTTTTAATTGTTATTTGTTTTTAATCTTTAAAGACTATAATTTTTTTAAATTCATAATCTTTTAATTTCATTTTTTTTATTAATTTTTAATTGTTTTTTTTTTAATTTTTTTAAAATTTTGATTGTTAATTTTTTTTTTTTTTATTACGCAGAACATTTTTTACCAATTTTTAAAAAGGCAAATGACATCTGCTTTCAGTTAGGTTTTGAATTTCATAGTGAACACTATTTCACCATCAAAAGGATTGATGATGAACCATTAACTTTTTAAGATAATATTTTACACATTGATGTAATTTCTATCATAAAATATTTCAAATTTGTGATTGTCTACAATAAGAAATAATGACAGGAACAAAATCTTTCTAAAACATCAAACAGAATTAGGCAAAGTTAAATGAATCGATTCTGAATTAAAATGAGATTGAACAAGAACAAATCTTACATGAGAAAATGGAAGTTTATGCCAGAGTAGGCGGGCTGGTTGTGATAGCTGGATTTATTGAGAAGGGTTAGAAAGGGTCATCAAACTTGATTCGCTGATCATATTTCAGTAGCATTACAGTAGGTACCAGACATTATGACCATCATGATAGGAGATTTATTAACCAAGGGTGCTTACAGAAAATGGGATCCAGGATATTGTGGTAGCTGGATCTGGTGTGACAATACAAACTGTGAATAAGCATGGTTCAAGGGGAGCAAAGTAAGTAGATCTATAAAAGTGGGGGGGGGGCTAAGAGGTAAGGAATTGTGCAGAGACATAATTTATTATAGATGAAATCAGCTAATCCAGATACCTAGATATCATAAGTCAGGGAAATGGGTAGAGGAGCCACAGTGCTGGTAGCTACCCCCTCTGGACTAAAATTACAGCCCACAGTGAGAATTTTTGTAGTTGGAAGAATACAAGAGTTCTTGTTAACATGGGTTGTACAACTACCCTGCTTGCTTCTGAACTAGTGAGCATCTGGAATGGAGTAGGTAGTATGGAAACAGTATATGGAAAGGACATGGAAAATGTAATGGTAAGTCACATGTGCTGTCCAGGAAACATGGATCAGAAAAAAAACTACATCATTTGGAGATGGACAGAAGTTTATATTTGGCCAGGAAGTTGATCCTAATATAAGAAAAGAAACAATTCAAAAGTTGTGAAGGGTGTCAATCAATAGATCCACTCCAAGTATACATGAGAAGGGAGAGATGCAAATATAGTGTAATTGAAAAAGATTAGCTAGCCATCAACATGATGCATTGACCAAAAAAAAATGTATTTTCAAGGATTGATTGTAGATCAGGAAAGAACGCCTTCCATTTGAGAATGTTAAAAAATATTCTTCATGAGTAAGAATGTCGGACCACTTTTTCAGATCTGTCTACAATATGTGCAGACGAGGAAGAGAATGCATCTGTTCAAAGTAGGGGTGAGTTTGGAGACAAACCATCTGGTGTTTTATATGCACATTAAAATGGAAAAAGAAGAACAGTGACAAGCATGCAATCTCCAAACAATGATGTATCAACATACATTCTGGATATGCATCAGGTTGTCAGTTCGACTGATGAGATGATAAAAGTGAGGATGAAAGGACAAGAAAATAAGGTTCAAGCACCATGAATACCAATAAAGATTGCAACACCCACTGGGATGGTTGCATAAATACATAATGAAGTGAAAAGCAGGGTTGAAATTTGTAAATAGTATAAAGGTTTTTGGGTTGTATTGTTGTTGCTTTACTGGATGATAAAATGATTTTGTAAAATCACGAGTATGGGATATAAATTAGTTGAAGGAAGAGTAATATGATTGCAACAAAAAATAACTAAATAATGGAGGAGTGGACAATATTCCATTATTCATTCATTGGCATTTCAGTATCAGTTTATATTGTCCATGGACTAAGCCACCACCTTTTAGTTGCTGAGGTGGTATATAGGACAATATAAACTGGGACAAACCAAATAGCAAATTTTCCTTTTTGTATTTTTCAAAGGCAGAGAATTACACATGCACAGGTGATTATGAAGTCTAAAAAATTATTCATAAAGGTGGATTGTCTATGTGTTGCATAATTGATAGGCTAAATAACAGTTACAGAGATTTTGATGGACATCTTGTAACTTTATTTTGAGCTCTCTCTTCTTGTTTGCCAGGCAAGCATGAGAGAGACTTTAGTCTTAATCAGTCTCTAATTAGCTGCTGAAGACGCAATAGCGGTTGACTAGATTCTCAATGCGCGGCTGAGTGGTCCAGACTCAAGAAAGAGAAATAAGAGCTAAAATAAAAAATACATGTGAATTCACCAAAGAGATGTCTTGTGTTGTAATAAAAAACAGACCAACAACGCAGGACATCTCAGCCAACCAGATCTTAAGAAGACAGCCAGATAGCAGCGGATTGACCAATAGACCGAGAGAGCTACTCAGAATCATAAGAAGAAATACTTAGTCCAAATTAAGAAGGAGCTACAGAAAAGTAAGTACACTACGAGGTTAAGATGAGTATGAGAAATACAACCATGGGTATATGCTCATACTATAGATACTGTCTATGTAAAGAGACGGCTATACAACATATGGTAAAGGAAGTGATTGGGAAAAAGATAAGTGAATGATTCTTTGTACTTTATTTGCAACTGTTTAACATAAAAGAAAATCGATTTCTAAAATGAGCAAATATTAAATTAAGACATGCAAAATTCAGACAAAGTAAAAGTTACCTTGAATATTTACAAAGCTTGGTCGAAACAACATCTCATCTGAACTTGCAATTGTACCTGATGATCTTGCAAGACCTTCAGTACTCACCGGAAAATCAGAAGAATCAATACTAATATCACTGAAAATTAAAAAAGAATTTTTAATTTATTCAAATATAAAGGCGCATAAAGTTGACTATTTTATTAAATATATGACATCAAATTATGATGGAGATTATATGTGTCTGTAACCAAAACTATGTCACCTCCAACATCACAATTCCTTTATTTGCATTATCAATGGTTATTAAATAATCATTATTTAATCTTAATTAGCATCTCATTTATTGATGATATCTCTATTAAAGTCGAACGGAGATTTGCCTCAAAACAGCCTATGTTATTAATGTGTTTAAAATCCTGCAATGTGTGTTATATAATGTTAAGAAATAATGGTTTACACTATGTGATAATATATGGTGTGAATTATTTGCACACCGGTTTTAAAAGAAACATGTTTAATAAATAACTACTTGGTGTTATTGATTTCTAATATTATTGTTTTATTTTCAAACATATTAAAAGCAATCCTATGTATAATTTTGTTATAATTTTATATTGAAATGTATAATTTTATTCATAATTTTATATTGAAATCAATTAGAATAAAGTAAAAATAAGTCATCTTTTTGTGTTCTTATTTAATTTAATTAGTCTTTCTAATTCAATATCTAATTGTATTAAAACTTAAATACTTATACCCAGAGGGCACATATTTTTGCTAGTTTTAACAATTTCAACATACTAGGGTGAGTCAAAAATTTTGCAATATTTTTATATGTGTTTGCAACATGTATATCACATGGCCTAAGTAGTTCAAGCTGTGCAAGGTACCCACTGTGGTTGGAAGTATTGTGATAGTTGATACATTATACATTGCTTTACTCCATGTGTGATTTAAAAGACACATAGATGAACAAGCAACATTAGTCTAATTCAGGAACTAATACTTTATGAGTTTGAACTCAGCCACAAAAAGCAACCAAAAACAAAGTTTGTTACATTTTTGTGTGAACATGTCTTTGCCCTAAATACTGTGTAAATTTTGCATTTTAAAACATTATATAAACTATATAAATTTAACAAATACAAACTGCATAAAAAGTTGAATAAATCTTAAATTTAATTTAAATTTAGCTGCTACAAATTCCAAAAAGTTTATGCATATAAGATCCTTGAATGTATTATACACAACTATTTACAGTATCAATTTTTCTATCACTGCTTTCAAACTTCAATAATATGTTATTCCTCCAAATGGTTTCAGTTATTTTCTGCATCAATAAAATATTTTGGGTGACAAGAAAATAGAAAAATTTTGATGAATTTTTTTTTTCAATTTTTAAATAAATTACAGTAAAATAAAACATTTTATGTTAAATTATTCTGGATTATAAACAAAACTAAATTTATTGACAAAAGATTTTCCTATGCAAAGCAAGTGTTAATAAACATTATAAAAGATTTATTTTAACAGCATGTCTAGGGTTATTTTATGCCTAAAGGTTATGAATTACATTCATTGTATATTCATATTTATATTTACATAGTTGTTTAAGTTTGTCTTTTGTTTTTTCAACTTGATAAAATTTAGGAAATTCAAGTTAAAATCACAACTGATAGAAGCTGAACTTTGACAAAAGACCAACAAATGTTTTAAAAATAAAAAAAATAAACAAATCTGAGATATTCTAAGCACAAGAATTTTTAACATGAGGAATTATCAACTTATAAAAATTTTGATGAAAAAAAATCCACAACAGCAAGTCAAACTAAATATCATCATTGGATAATAGGGGAAAATGTGTAACCAAGAAAACAGCTGTATACTTTCTTAATATAAATGAATACAGTAATATCAATACAGCATAAGCAGATCACATTAGCAAATGCAACTAGTGTCATAAAGCTTGATTTTTTTCAGAAAGAGTTCATTTATTTTTTATTTAAATAAAACACAATTTGGAAAATGCACCAAGTCCAAATATGTTATATCATAGAAACAAGACAGCATTCTCCTTTACTGAAGTAAATAAAATGAAATTCAAAAATTTAAAAACTAACCTTCTCCAACCAACATTATGATAAAATCAAGCTTAAAATTACAATAGCATCTTAAGCACCAAAACTGAACATTTATCTCTAGTATGGAGAGAGAGGGGGAGGGGGAGAGAGAGAGAGAGAGAACATTAGATGGAGCTTTCTTTTCTCCTTCCCCATCTCCTATCTTTCTCCTTCATTTGCCTAAAAATAGATCAGTCAGACCATAGAACATTAAAAAATGAGGTATTTTTGAACTTAATGTTAATTTCAGATATGAAAAATTTACCTAATGTCAAAAATGCATAATTGGCACTGGAGGTGTTAAAGAAACTGTCTTATCTAATTCCACGATTATAAATCATGGGACTGGGGGAAATCAACAATAGTTTACATAAAAAGAGTATTTACACTCACTAAAATAAAACTCATCCCTATGAAACAAAGAATTTTAAGAATGTAAGCATCCAATGTTCCTATATATTCTCATCATAAAAAAGATGAGTATATCACAGAATATGACTTACTCAGCATTTTTTTCTACTTGACCTTCTGGTATCTGCAGAAAAGAAAAAAAAAGAGTAAGAAAAAAAAAACATTAAAAAATTTTAGGGCATGTATTTTGTTATCTAAAATCAGACATGGATTTATTACTGACATTTCATTGTATTGAATATTTGTAATCAATAGTAAGTGAAATACTCTCTACAATAATAATGTGATGATTGATTTTAATGGAATGTCAACCCATCTGGGGTTATTTTATGCCTTGAGGTTAGGGAATCACGTTCATTGTATGTTGATATTTATACTGTTAATAGTTTTTTTAAACAAATAATCTTTAAATAGATCTATTTGACCCAGTGATTGGATCTCTTTTTTACTCCTTTGAAGGGTTTACACTCAGCATATTCTAAACTCCATCAAATAGGGTGTAAAGAGAAAGAGAGGGAATTAAATAACATAAGAATCATTGTAAGTTACCCACCATCACCACTCTATTGATTATCATATGTACATTCTTACAAATAATACTATTCAACTTACATGGGTTGATGGTTTCTTCTCATTCAACCAATCTCCTTTTCTTCCATTTGATATAATATCATTTAATAAAGAATGATTTTCTAAAGTTGAATTTTGCTTTGAATCTGAAAAAATTAAATTTTCAATAAAAAAATTTTTTTAAATCAATATCACCAAATTAATTATTTCAATACTAATCAGAATATCTGACTCTTGACAGAATTTTCACAAATCTTAACCAAATGTTGCATTCTCAAAAGTATTGAATATTTTGTTATTGTCATATTAAAAAAAAAGACAATAGTATATTAGATTAACAATAGAGATGGTAGTTAACAACATTAAAATGTAGACAAAGTGTCTCTTAACTGATTTAATAATTGAATAAAATACATTAATACCAATTTTATTTGCCAATGTTAGGTGATCTTAAGAGGAAATTTAATTTAGAAAGAATTTTCCTCAGTTGCAACAGGGACAAGATATAAAAGAATTAAAAATTCACCAAAAGCTTTGAGGGACTTCACCTTTTATCAATTTTTTGTCACTTCTATATTTTTTATTATAAAACTAAAATAGATTACTAAAATTTAGGCTAATTCAAAAATATATATGAAAAAAAGGCACTCAATAATGATTGAACAAACTACATTAACAATAGTGTGCTTAGTGTAATGGTTATCATAATAGGAAACGGAATTGGTGCCCTACCTACAACCAAACCAGCTTATAGGACCAGTGAGAGATAAACCTCTACAGTGATGCTAATAGCTTATGATCCTGGATACACATATTTGCTTTGAATGAGTCCCCAGGAAAGTTCATATCTTGGATAAAGTTATTTATGTTTTACTTTGTGCTAATGCTCTTGGAAAAGGCATAAATCCATCTGTTTTCCCTCCAGCTATGGGTAAATAGGATAGACTGGCTTCTTTAGCCAACCAATCTAGAAGGAAAATAGAATTCAAACCAGCTGTACTCCACTTAAAAATAAACTTTGTGTCACATCCTACCTGTGGGGAAGGTGTTGGGTAAATACATCCATTAACAATGAATAGCTTGCTAAATCATTATTCTATAGTAGGAACCTTTGAGTGTAGCATCATTTGCTAAAATCTTTTAAATCTAATATACATTTTTTAATTTTGAAGTCATTGCCTCTTCATTAACATAACCGAGATTATTACTAAGAACATCTTTGTTTAATTTATATCAATATCAAACAATTGTGCCATAAATTAGCAAATAGCAAATGTCTAACAGAGTTTTTCATAGCACATTAGGAGATTTATGGATCTAACAACCAAGGGAAAATTTAATCTTCATTGGATAAAATACAATTCATAATTACCATAACCTTTAGTCATTGACGGTAGCTAATATGAAATATGAATACAATGAATTTCACATTGGATGAAATATTTTAGGTCCTCATCTTAACAGTTGCTGAGCAAAATGATATCTGTTGTCATCATTCCTAAATGCCATGAATTTCTTTAAAATACCTTTTTATACACATGTTACATAATCTATGCGGTTGCATAAGATTATTGTCAATCCCCTGTAATTCTAAAGGGATGGCCCTTTTCATATCATGGGCGGGACTTTCCATGGAATAGAAAGCCCGCCAAATTACATGAAGTCACGTTGGAACCTGGTTGTGTCCTCAGTTTTCAGTTAGACGTTGGGCAGATAAGGTCTTTCTGCCTTAGCTGAAACTCACTCTGCATACGCGCGCTATGTTAGTCAGATATTTAGTTACATGAAATGTTAGTTAAGTAAATAAAAGTTTAAGAAAAATAACACGGTCTTGTGATTAATGAATGTCTTGGTAACAAGACTGATTAGAAGGAGAAATTAGCCAAGTGCCACCGATCACCAAGACGCTAGAAGAGATGTTAGAAGAGACGCCAGAAGAACAACTTAAGAAAGAACATGAAGAAGAAGAATAGAAGTAAGAAGTAAGTAATGAGAAGGGTATACAACACACATGTACCAGATTCAAAAATTATCAAGACAATTGAACTCCTTGTTTTTCTTGCTTATACATTTTAACCAATACATTCTCCAGATTTGTTCTTCAAGTGTAATATCTCTTATTATAATGGAGATAGTGTGTTTTTCTGTCTGTAACCGAAACTATATTACTATACAAGACACAATTCTCTTTGTTGTTTACATAAATTTCTCTATGATTTTATTTTTATTTAAACCTCAATTATTAATAAAATTGTTTTACATCATTATGACTGTTTATCATATCTACATACTAAAAACATGCAATTACATTTATATATACAACAAAATAGTAGATTACCGTGTAAATGGGAAGGCTAATTTGCATATTGATATTAAAAATTTGATTTTAATAAATATATGCTTAGTATTATTGGTTTCTAATTGTTTGGTTTTATCTTATTGAATATGAGCAAACATCTCGGGGATAAATCTTAAAAGAAATCCATTAACAAGAAGAAATAACTGTAATTTTATTCTTTACTTCCTATTTTAACTAAATAGTTAAATTGGGAAAATTTACCAATGAAAGACGGGATTAATGGAAAATGATGGAAGAGTTAGTTTCAAAGTTGTTCTATTTTTCAATCATACCCCCTCTGTTCCAAATCTTTTTATCTGCATTCTTATTCAGTTTCATTAGCCTTTCTAATTTAACATGATATCTATTAAATTAAAACTTAAATACTTGCACCCGGAGGGTGCATATATTTGCTAGTAAATATAATCAAATCTAGAACAAGGCTGTTTGCATTTCACATAGCACTAATACCCTTGGAATGAGTATGAATCCAACTATTCTCCCTCCAGCTATGAGAAAATATTAGGGCAGACTGGGCTCTTTAACCTTGGTAAAGCAACAGGTCTAAGAGAAGGAAAACTCTGAATTCAAAACCAGTTGACCTGGAAAAGGATGGGCTCTGCCAGATTATTCCTACCTACAACCAAACCAGCTTTATAGGACCAGTGAGAGATAAACCTTTACAGTGATGCTAATAGCTTTTGATCCTGGATACACATATTTGCTTTGAATGAGTCCCCAGGAAAATTTATGAGTCCTAACTAAAGCCGTGTAACTCCTATCTTGTAACCTATCCCGTGTAATTCATTTCTAAGAAACTATTGAAATGTATTTACAGTTAGCTTGAAATTGTGAGGGAAGAAAAAAGAAAAATACTGGGACGCATGGATATGATTTTACAGCGTCCTTTTAGATTTTTGTGCGTCAGGGACACAGGATGCATACATATCAGCATCTCTGCTTGTATAAAAAAAAAGAACTCAGATCTCTTCCTTTAGTAGTGCAAAACAAAAATAGTATCAAATTATCTTTTTTGGGGGGGGAGGAAGTGCATGAAAGGTAAATACTACACTCTCTAAGATGAGGTCAAAATTATAAACTGGAAAGGGAGAAAAATTAAGCAGCACATCTCAAATATGTCAATGAATTTTATGTCAGATTATCAAGGAGTTCAAATCATGGTGTCTTCCAATACTCAATAAAAAAATTTGAAAAAAAAATCAAGATATGCAAAATGAGATTCAGTGAAAAACAAAAAATCGGACCATATAACCTTTAGGCACCCCTTTTTGAACTTGATTAAGAAAGGACATGTTTTTCATTTACACCGTCAATATCCGGTTGTTTTAACAGACGATTTTTAGATTTTTTTTTTTAAATTATAAAACTAACCCCTAACTCTAACCCCTAACAAACAACCGGATATTGATGGTGTAAATGAATAACATGTCCTTTCTTAATCGAGATCAAAAAGGGGTGCCTAAAGGTAAAATGGTCCAAAGAATCTAAAAACAATTCCATTAAAAAAAAAAAAAAAAAAAAAAAAAAAAAAGACCCTGTTAGATAGTGTTTTTGTTTTGTGCTATTGAAAAAATAGGTCCGACCCTTATGGAGGTGAATGAAAAAGGCTGGAGAATGTACCAATTGAAACATCATGTAAAGTAAGTAAAGTCTGCGGAGTGGCCTATTGTCGGTATCAGCCAAACAGCAAGGGAGTCTATCCCCTTTTCACTAATACTAGACCAAGGAGATTGTTTTTGCTGAGATAGAGCGCCACATCTACCGTCAGCTCTCCTAGTTGCTTTACCGCACAGATCAGATTACCAAGCTGTGCTACTCATGTGTTGAGTTAGCAGGAACCAGTATTGAACCAGGAACCTTGTGATTCTAAGGCGGATGCTCTACCAACTGAGCTAAACCGGCACCAAAACATCATGTAAAACAACAAAATCAAAGAGTTCAACTCTATGTATTATTATTTGAATCTTAATGACCTTTCTCAAAACTGTATCAAATGTACAAAGTAACAAATTCACAACTGGTAATCTGAACATTAGCTATATTAATAACAATTAAGTTCATTTCAAATAATGCACAAGCACAATTAAGAACACATTTTATGATATTTTCGTGTTAAAACATGCAGTTGCATTGATTCAAACAAATTTGTATTTTCAGTGTAGATTTACAGTGAAATGAAAATGGTCAACCAGCTTCCTCAAAGTGAAACAAACAAGGGGAGATTACTCTCATTTATGTAGCTAATGTTCAGATTATCAGAAACAGTTTACTAACTACTGCAAAACCATTTATTTGAATTCTTTTAAAAAGTGGGGATTTATTCCTATTGTAGCCAAGTGTGTAACTTAAATACTAACCATTGGTTTCTTCAGCAATTCCTTCATTTGTCATACAGCCTTTATCCCTTGTGGCAGAACAGTATAAAGGCTTTGCACTGAAATATAGATAAATCCATAAATAGAATTGATTTTATATTTACCTATTTTATTCATAACAAAAAAAAAAGAAACTGCATAAAAAATATAATTTTTCTATATCAGTAATTTTGGCCTCATTGAAAACCAGAATAAATAATTTACAACAATACAAATATTGTAATTGGAATATTTGGCTTTAAAACCAAAATGTAGATTTAAATCTGATTGCATACATTTGTGTCATATGAAAGCTTTAATGGCACTGGAGAATACAATTTAAAAAACAGATAATTTTTATCACATAATGCAATCATTATATATTTGGTAAATAAAAGGCTTAAAAATTGGCCATTTTGCGATTATAGATCTATTTCTATCCACAGGTATCTATGTATACCTTTGAGTTTCATCAGACCGCTAACTTTATTGAAAATAGTAAACAGAAAATTTATGGGGCTTTAATATTGAACATCGAGCTTTCAATTTGGCCCTGAACAACTCTAACATTCCACTGTGGAAGAGGTCCAACTTAGAATCCTCCTAATACCAACTTACATGGTACCCAAATACATATGTATATGTATATATATATATTAAGGTAAAGAAAAGGCTTAAATACCGGTCTTATTAACAGTTATAAATTTATTTCTATTGTTAGATTGTGTATGTATGTATATATATATATATAAAACATCCGAAGAATAAATTTTCCTTACGGCATAGGAGTTTTTTTAAAACATGTCGCAGTTTGCAGAGCTCAATGTGTGCTCTTATTGTTAGAGTCACAGAGAAAATTTATAAGTAAACAATATAACAGAAGACTTTGGGGGTGTTAGACACTTTGTCTAAGCTTCCTGAAATAGGCTATAATGCAAAAATTCTAAGTTTTCTGTAATATTTTTTACTTATTTACGAAAGCAGAAAAGATCAAACATTTTGGTAATCGACGAAAATAAGTGCATATTTTTTTTTTTTAGTTATGTTAAATTTAATCTATATCATTTTCTTCTTTTTCACATTCTCTTGTTTTTTGAATATAGCATTATTGTAACAGCCTTTTCACTTTTAGCAAATAAAGCTACTGGAAACACAACACATTTAAATCTTTATCTTGTTAGAGCTTCTACCTAGGAACCTCGAGGTTCTGGATTCTGATACCAGCCCTCACTAACTCAGCGCATGAGTAGCACAGTTTAAATTGTGCTGTAAAGTGGGAAGTTGCTGGTAGGTGTAGCACTACCTCAAACATAAAAACACTCTCACTAGTCTAGCACTAGTGAAAAGGGATAAACTCCCTCGCTGTCTGGCTGATACCACTCCATCGATTTTATTTTATCTTGTTTCATCTAGCAATGAGATTGAGTGTGGCAATATCATCCCCAACTCACACAGTTTCATTTGTTTGTTTTGTTTTACGGCATATCAACCTCAGTGGGTCATTTAATGCCGATAAAGTTTTGAAATAAATCAATTCTTAATGGATAATACAATTTTTTTATAAATACATTTTTCTATTTAACCCATAGATGGGACCCTAACAGGTACTACCACTCCGGTTCAGAGTGAACCAGGGAGCAATGGTGATGAAGGGGTGCTCCACATTCCCCAAACCTCCAAAACTGGAACTTTCACCATCAGATAGTTTAACGTCATTCCCAGGACATGTAGACCCGCAGCCACCGCCTTCTAGCACCCATATGATAAAAAGGGGTTGGGGCTTGCAATAGGGTTGGGAAAATCTCACACAGTTTCACCTGCTAAATGACCACAATACCATATAGAAAGATTAGTTGGATGCAGGTTATGGTTGAAACTGTATTAACTATGGGTCAGTTCCACAAAGTAAAAACAAACAAACCCAAGAATAAACTGGTTTAATTCACTCTTTGAGTGGGGCATATGGAATGTGGCACATGTGATACAACAGTTTCCAGCCCAACTGAGTAGATCCTAGACTTAAAAAGCTACTCTTATGAATATGGTCACCTCAGCTAAATAATAGTCTTGTCCCTTAATCTTCCGAGCGATATCACCTTTCAAATCCTCTGGTTAAAAATGAGACCATCGAAATTGACCAAGATAAAATGCAAAATGTAAATCCTGATTATCTGGTGTTGCTTATCCACTGAATTTTATTTCTTATGAATATGGTCACCTCAGCTAAATAATACTCTTGTCCCTTAATCTTCCATCGTTATTACTTTCAAACCCTCTGGTTAAAAATGAGACCAGATAAAATGCACAAATGTAAATCCTTATTATCTGGTGTTGCTTATCCACTGAATTCTTATTTCTTATGAATATGGTCACCTCAGCTAAATAATACTCTTGTCCCTTAATCTTCCGAGCGATATCACTTTCAAAACCCTCTGGTTAAAAATGAGACCAGATAAAATGCACAAATGTAAATCCTGAATATCTGGTGTTGCTTATCCACTGAATTTTTATTTCTTATGAATATGGTCAACTCAGCTAAATAATACTCTTGTCCCTTAATCTTCCGATCGTTATCTTTCAAAACCCTCATACTATAATAAACAGTGGGCAGGGGAGGGATCCTAGTCCAACAGCCAACACTGCTCTGGACTACAACTATACTGGTCAACTCCTGATTGCTCCCTTGAATATATGGAGCTCTGACTTCCGGAAAAGAAAAAAAAAACACTTCTCTTGTATGGACCTCCAAGTACTTCCTAAATAATAATATCCTTGTCAACTGACTTCTGTCTGTACTAGAGCCAAAGACTTACGTTTATTACAGACATTAAAACGAACCCTTTCATCTTCATCAAGAAATCCTTCTCTTTTTATTTTATCATCTATTAAAATCTGCTGAACTCCCTAACTTATATAGCTATTCTTTTGATACTACTACAGTACTATGTAAATACATATACACTATGCCTATGCCCATACACACCCACACAGATATGCTTGCACACTCATGCATATACATACATATATGCTACCTCTATATGCATGCATTAATACTCATATAGACACACTCGCACCTACATGCATATGCATTATTGCACCTAAATACGTGCACCTAAAAAACAGAAGAGCTTATAGCAACACCATTATGTCTCTGCACAAACCAGTGTATTAAAAAAAGAAATAGCACGTTTTCAGAATGTGTGCATTCCAAGGGGAATAACTAGAGACAGAAGACTGCCTTTAAGCAGGGCTAAAACGAGCAAATTTTGATACAAAGATTTACCAATAGATAGAAGCCTACACAAAATCAAGTCTGAGGTAAGTGGTACCATTACAAATTCCATGACTTTCGTCAAGAACGTAGAGAAATAAACAGAGTGAAATAACATGCAGATAAGCGTACCTTATGTACTGAGAAAGATAACATCTATAAAACAAGATCAGTACTTCAATTAAAAGTTGCCCACAAAAAGGAATAGGAGCTTAATGCCTTATCAACTTTTCAGCAGCTAGGTGTCCAAATTGTTTATGCAATTTCAATGCAACCCTCATTGGGTATCAGTATTAGTGGACAGCATAATATTAGCTTTTAATTTTAAACCCAATTTTAAGGATAATGGGTGAATGTAGTGACTTGAAATCTTCAAAAATATTTCTTTTTCTAATCTAGGCAGTAATATTATCAAAATTCCACACCATTTTGGCTTTCTTCGCCAATTCAAAACTAAGTCAAATAAGACATGCTGGATACTAGTGGAGAAGCAAGGATGAACTCATAAGTGAGGTTCTCCGGTGGACACCTACACATGGACATGTCAATGTGTGCCAACCAGCAAAAACCTACATCAATAAGCTCTGTGCAGATTCTGGATGTCATGCAGAAGACCTGCCAGGGGTAATGACTGGTGGTGAGAGAGTTAGGGGTATCCCATGCTGTAAACACATGATGATGAAGGGGAATATTACATTCAATAATATCTGTAGAAATATTAGCACTTGCACTTCCAATCTTAAATAGGTCTCCAACAACTGATCACCACAAATTGTTGTTGAGCAACCAGTATCCAATTCTGCACAATCTTCTGATTTGCTTATCAACATCTTTTGTTGTTTCTTTTCTTATATTATTTTTTTTTTATTCCAAAGGTTAGAATATTTATAATGCAAACAAACCAAGATTTTCCTTTTGGACAAATATTTTTTGGTTTCATTGGAAATGCATACTTATGTAATTTCATTGAAACTGTTAAAAGAACTATATGGTCTAGTTGACTATGCCAACTACAATTATTGTAGAATTGTCACTCACTAGACATGAGACAGGAGGTTAAAAATTTTAACTCTGAATTAGTTTTTAAAAAACAGTTTCCAATTTTATATTGATTTTTACATCAACTCATATAGAGTGGTACCATTACAATCTATAACACAGCTAAACAAGTTTTTAATATTATGTCAAATTTAGTTTGAAAAGTTCTTGTCTGACATTAACTTTTAGTTTCTCATCAAAAAGAAAACAATTTAGAGAACTCTTACACAAAAATTTTTTTTTTTTTTTTTTTTTTTTACATAAGCTATCATCATTAACTCAGACCTTAATTGGCTATTATGGAAGGGGGGGCAAGTTTTTTCATCACTCTAATGTTTTCCCAGGCAATGCTATAATCTTCTGTTATTTGTTTCGTTTTTTTGGTCAGAAATTATGACATAATAAAATTGCAGAAACAAAACATTTAAATGAGTTAAAATGCTGAAAAAATGGTCAGTAAACAAAACTGTGATATCAACATAAAATTTTACTAAAAAATTATTAACAAATTAGCTGTTTCTTTTAAAATGCGACCAGTTCAGAAACAGAAAAAAGAATTATCCCATGATCATTTATCTAAATCAATTAACCCATGAATTTAAAAAGGAAAGCCTCTAGCATTTTACATTATGATTTAGATTTTTTTTTTTTTCATTTGTTAACCCTTTCACTACCAAATTAGATTGAAATTGTTTAGCAATGATTTTTTTTTTTATATATATCTTTGTGCTGCTTGCATTTTAAAAGATAATCTCTATTTTTAATCCTTTCACATCAAACATTGATTTTAAAGTTTTGGATATGCAAAATTATGCTTTGAGTAGGTTTTAAGAGTTAAAATGAAAATTAGATTTGACTTGGTCACCAGTGTCTCAAGTGGGAGTGAAAGGATTAAATCATAATCTGTGAATCTCATAAAAATATCTGACTACAAACCGTTTTCAGTAATTTGTTGGCTCTTTTCTGAACTTGCAAAACTTGCCTGGAAATTGATCCCTTAAAAACAAAACAAAGTTATATTAATTAGAGAAATTCTTTTTCAATTTTTAAATAAAGGTAAAATTTCATAACAGGAAAACGAGTAAAGTATAGTAAAAACATAAAACTTTAAATCCTTTTTTCCAGCCAAAAGAATATAATTTTTCTGATATCAATTCCTTTTGCATACAATGTAGAAGATTTTATTTTTGTTTCTTCTAATAAATATAATACAAAAGAAATTAATATTTTGCTCATATACATTCCTAGAAAGTGAAATCTATGATTAAAAATGCATAAATAAAATTAAAGAAATATTATTTGACCTTGTAAATACAACTATCTAAAACACATCAGTAAGCGTATTTTTACTGCAAGCATTTAATTAACATTAAAAATAAAAATGATATTAAAAAAATGCATTTATAAGGATAAAAATTCCAAATAGAATATAGTATAGCATAAAGTTATCCTCAGCCAAAATCATCTTTTCAAAAAAAAAGGCCAATACTATTTTCTTTCAATAAATCCCCAGAAAGATGAGATTATAACATTGTAAAAATGATAAATACATATTTGGAATGTAAAAAAAAAAATATAATTTATATAAAACAAACTCTGATGTTCTACAATATCAGCATCTATACAATAGAAGTATGAAAAGAATATTTAAAAAAATTAAATTCACTGAACCGAGATGTGTTGAATAAAGTTCTATGAATTCAGTACAGTCAATCCCCATCGAGCCACTTAATTTGTGTTTTAAAAAACAGACTAAGTAAAATTAAAACAAAATGAGACAAAATCAATTGAAGCAAAAATAATATGCTGTGGGGTCTCTTAGTTTATATTCTCAACTATTGCCAGACATATAAACAGGCATGTTTAGCGTAACAGTTATCTCATTGTAGGAAATGGAATAGGCAATCCAAGTTCAAACCCTGGACAAAGCTGTTTGAAATTCACTTTACACTGATGCCCTAGGGAAGGTCATGAATCCATCTCTTCTTCCTCCCATCTGTGGGGAAAATAGTAGGGCAGACTGGGTACTTTAGCCATGGTACAGCAACCAGTTTAAGAGACAGTAAACTCAGAATTAAAACCAACAGTACTCTACTTAAAAATTGACCTTGTGTCATATCCTGCCGGTGGGGGAGGGAGGGGTTGGGCAAATACATATATATCACCATTTACGTTCAAAGTAGCTAATGGCCAAGAAAAGTAACAAAACACTCACAATATGGTAGGAACAAAAAGGAAACAAATTGGTAATATCAAGAAACAGTTGCAATGTAGAATTTGATGAATAAGATTCAACAGAAATAATCAGAAATATTTAGTTTATCTGTTGACAAAAGAAATAATGACACCTTTTGATCTTTTAGTCAAATTGCTGCTCATTCAACCCCAACTTTCTAATATGGCTAACAAGACTCTTATTGATGAATCCATCACTGATTGGCCAAACTTTTGGTCACTCAGATTTACAATATACCATTTTCTAATCATTAACCCTTATCCTATTAATTCCAACCTTTTCTGACTTCTTTTGACCAATTGCTGTTTTAGACTGAAATTTTTTAGACAAAAAGCGTTGTTTGACTTTGCTTTATTGCATCCATAATTGCAAATAATCAATACCCAGGAATTGAAATGTTACAGCCTTTTGACTTCAAGTGTCATATGATCATTGAAAATCATAAATTTTAATGGTAGTATAAGAGTTAAAAGATTTTAATTGGCTTCAATCAACCAAGTCCTCCTTTTGCTCTTAGATAGCAATGGTGATCTCACGAGAGAATAAAACTCAAATTAAGTGACCATTTTGAATAAATCATCAATTGTTCAAGATCCAAGAACCAACAAACAAGAAACTATCAAAGAGTGCACACCAGAGAAGCAAGTTTTTGGCTTCCACCCAAAAAAGTACTGTCCCATGAAGAATCTGGATCTGGATCTTCACTTCCAGAGTTTGTAGCAGGTTCATCTTGATGATGTAAAATTTTGCTCTTTGCTACATTGTCTAGCCAAAATTCTCTATCAGCAAACTTCTGATCAGCATGCTCCTCCCTGTTCGGTGGCTTTCCATAACTGGAAAAATAAATAAATAAACAAAAATAATCAGAATGTAAAATTCCTATTTTGATATCTTTTGTTTTGATAAAAAAAAACTGACACAAACTCAAAATCCCACCTAATCAAATGCATCAAAGTCATTAAGAAATATTTGATCACGCATTATCCTGATAGATGACACCTTTTCTCTAAACTAATTCTGGATGTACATCTTTTCATCAATTGCTGCCTTCAATTGTTCTAAGAGAGAACAGTACTTATTTGAATTAATCATTTGGTTCTGTGAAAAGAACTGAGTAAACTGCTCCCTTTCAATTTTGCCATATATCACTTTCTTTGGATAAAGACCAGGATTTGG
Organism: Doryteuthis pealeii; assembly: GCA_023376005.1. Taxonomy (NCBI): domain Eukaryota; kingdom Metazoa; phylum Mollusca; class Cephalopoda; order Myopsida; family Loliginidae; genus Doryteuthis; species Doryteuthis pealeii. Next base: position 105,110,928 of record CM042147.1, on the reverse strand, counting down.
TTATGATTAGTGATGGTTAATTTTGCTTGACCCATAATCTTTTACATTTAGTGATTTACTGAATTCATTTCTGGTTGGATATCCAGGGCCAGATGTGAAAATAAAAATTATCCGTACATGCTAGATATTAATTTTTTTTAAATCGAAAAATAGAGAAAGTATACACCCAACCAACATTCAGCTCCAGTGAATACCTGATATCCTACCAAAAATTCAATTTCAGAAAAGTATGACAAATCAAACATTCTTGCATCTAATTAACTCCCTTTGACACTTAAAAAAAAACTTTTTAGACTTTTGCAAACCTAATTTATTTTAAGTGATTATTTTTTTTAAATAAACATTGTAGCACTGCATCTCTGCTTTTTATTTCATTTATCAGATAATACTTCAAGTCTAATTATAAGTGGGTTTTTTTTTGGGGGGGGGGGGTTAATAAATTTTTTTTATCTATCTTATTTTTATAATTTTCAAACATTTTGTAAAAATATCTTAAAATTTTAACAGCTTTTTATGTGTGTTTCATGTAAATTAAACTTCTTTCCATAAAAATAACACTTTTAAGTATTTTTTAATGAAACCTGTCTACATTAACTGGTGTCCTAGTTTGTCTTATTAAAAATAAAGGTTATTTACAGTTTTAAAAAAGACAGTGGTTTACAGTTTATTTACTATTTAAATATACAACCAGAGTAAATGGTTATTTTATATTTAGATATTTTGATTGCTTTTCTTTTTTATGTGTTACATTTTGATAATTAATAATTGAAACAAATGGCAATTGCTGGTATTGCTAGGAATAAAAGAATGGAAAGATAACATTAACACAGATAAACATCTCCTTCACTCTCACTTTTTATCATAAAAATAAATTTATCACCTCATCTTTTACTAATAGCCCCATTTTCTAGATATTAATTCTCTTATTACCTACCAGATGAGTGAAATGAACATTAGAGATAAGAATACAAATATATCTCTGATGTTTATTTCAAAATATTGTCTGTAAAATGGGGGGGGGGGTTTATAGGGAAGTTATATATCAAAGCAGGGTGTAATGGTTAGAATTGTAGAAAATGGACTCGTTGACCAGAGTTCAAATCCTAGACGAGGCTGTTTGCATTTCACATGATGCTAATACCCTTGGGAAAGGTATAAATCCAATTCTCCCTTCAGCCATCGGTAAATAGCAGGGCAGACGGGGCTCTTTAACCATGGTTAGGTAACCAGTCTAGGAAAAGGAAAACTCTTAATTCAAACTTGTTAAACTCCACTTAAGATATTGACCTTGTGTCACATCCTGCTAATGCGGAGGGGTTGGTAAATATATATATATATATCAAAGCACCTATCATAAGCCAAATGGTGCAAATGATTTTCAATGTTTGATTTGGATATTTTATAGTCCAGGTTTACCAAAACTTTTCTCATTCCCCAATGATACCTGCACTGGAAAAATAAGTTCCAAAAAAAGTTTGTCTTTGGGTTACTGCGATTTTAACCAGGTTATATGTTGGTTATTCTACATCATATTTTTATTTTTCATCTTAATCACTATAAGCCCATTCAGAGATGTTTCTTGGGGTCTAATTAAAAATAAGCACATATACATACACACAAGCAGAGTATACATAACTGGTTATAACTTGAATTATTCTTCTCCCTTGTCTGTAATATTTATTAAAAAGTGTAAATGAACATTTCTTTTCTAATTATGGAGTGTTTTCACTGTTCTAATTTAATAAATAATATTCATCCAATATAAAAGATTAAAAAATATAAAATTAATCTAGGAATATGATAAAAAATATAAAATTAGGAATAGACATGTCTTACTCATCACCATGTTCTGTGCTGGACCAGGATTCATTAAAGGTAAATGAAGTGGCGCTATTTCTTCCAGTAATGGTAAATTCTTCAGAATCATCTTGAAGAACATTACTGCCCTGCCGTTCAGCTCTGATGTCAATCTGAAAAAAGATTATTTTGACACAAAATTATTTCCTTTTTTTTTTTTCCAGTTACTTAATTATTCTAAATCACCAATGTTTGTTCTAAATTCTAAATTTAGTTTCATCATAAATTAGTTGATTCCACAAGATGCAATGTCAGTTAAAAGATTTGGGAAATTTGATTGGTTTTCTGATATCTTATAATTTGCATAAAATATAACTATATGCAAATAAAAACAATGTATACAACATTTAATCTCTAATAATTAGATATTGAGAATTCATAAAAGAAGAATAAACTGAGATTGACTGAGAAAAGAAATAGAAGATTAGGGGAAAACTCATATTAACCAATACATTAAAACTATAAAGAATAAAAGTAGTTGCTTTAGTAATTGAATTGCTGACCTAAGATAGCCAAAGATTTTACAATTCAATATTAATGATTTTGGAGAGATGTCAGTGAAATTAGCAAGGTTGGGCTAGTCACAAAATAAGGTTAACTTGGACACTTGGTTTAAGGTTCAACAAGTGCAAAAAAGATAGTTATTAAGTTTAATTATGAATATCAGTTGAACCCTTCTTCGAGTGCTGGATTCCCAACCAATACAGGTAAGTACTGCTAGTTTAAGTGTAGTGAAAGAAGAGACCTACCTCGTCCAACACGGTGTGACAGAAAACACAAGGTGAGTGTTTGGGGGTGTGAAGACTTGCCGTATTCTTGAAGGAAGCGGGGCTAGGCTTTGCCTAGCGTGTAGGACTGACCTAGAGTTGAACCGCGTCCTTCAGAATGCAAAAGGGCGACACATTGGCGCGGGCACCAGAGTCAAGATGCCACAGTATGTATGTGAGCACTAGGTGCCCAGATGATAGCTGCGAGCAGTCCGTCAGCTGGGATTGGGTTGACAATCCCGTGTGTGGGGCACAGATGCCCGGATGATAGGGGGGAAACGGTGTATAAGTAGAAGGCAGCACCCAGAAGGGGTGTGACAGCAGTAACGAGTGTTGTGACATTAGCTGCTAAGGATAGTGGTGACGACGACAAAGTCTGTGTTTTAGCCTGCGAGAAGGCGTTGGACTCGCTTCTTTTTGCCCCCCCCCCCCCTCAACAAAGACCTGTTGAGTTAAATATTCATTTTTCCCCCTCTATTTTTTCCTTCTAGAGACATTAAGTAATTTTACAATTGTATTATATTATATTGTATTTATGAAACAAAAAAAAGCTTTATATTGCCCTTTTTAATATTCAATACTTTCTGAAAAAACTAAATGGTAAAATTTCTTACTAACAAGAAGTTTTCCAGATAAGATGAAATTGAAGATACACAATTTATCAGTTCTTTTAATTAACTAATTAATTTCTCTTAAGGAGGAATATTTTTACTGAATATTTTTTGTTTAAATAAATCAGTAATTTCAGGCTGGGTATAATTTCTACTATTAATTTGATTTTTCTAACATTATCAAAATGTTTTAACTTTTAAAATATACACTCTAAAAAGTGATTTTAAGTTAATGTAACATGATTTTTGGAGCATATAGTATTGTTGATTGATTATTAAATTCCTACACAAAGTAATTAATCTAAATTATGATACATGCTTATAAAAAAAAGAGTAAGAGAAAATTACCTTTTTCTGGCCTTTTCCCAGGCATTTCTGAGGACTTGGATAATAAAATCCTACCAGTGGTGGAGCATCATCAAAGAAAGTTCTGCAATCATACAAAGAAATTTCTTTTGACCTCTACGTGATTTATATGCAATAACTTGTGTAGTAATTACCAAAATCAAAAATGTTCTTTTTATGTTACTTATTGTTAACATTACCACTTATTAATTCATATGTAAAATTCTCTTTGAATTTTATATTAGTGTCTTTAGCAATGAAGGTTCCAGCCAATTTTTCTACCGAGAAACAAGAGTATTAAACCAGAATAAGTTTGTCTTTTTTGCATGGTTGCACAGAGTTGGGAGCCTTGCTACTCGAAAAAATATAAACTACAGAAAAGTTAATATAAGTTCTATTTGAAGAATTCTGCTAAAGAAAATTCCTTTGTGAATTAACCCTTGTTCTCACCAGAAACTACCGAGGCAAGGTGTTAAATTTTAAATAGAGTTAATGCTTCTAACACCAAATCTGATTGAAGATATCTATATTTTAGTAGTAACTAAAAAGGCCTTTCACAGCTCCAGACAGTTAAGAGGAAAGAAAAAAGAAAGACTACTACCTCAGACCTACCAAGAAAAAAGCAGAAACAAGAAAAGAAAGATTATTATCCCAGCCCTACAAAAAAAAAAAAACATTCTTTATGTAAAAGCTAAGAACTCTTCAAGGAAAAAAGAAGTAAGAACACATGGTAAAAAAAAAAATCAGGAAAATTTCTATCATTTGTTGTAAACTAAGTGAGCATTTTCTTTTTTTTTTTTTTCTTGACAATGCTAATGATAAGGACAACTATGCAGTTGCACTTGCGATAATCTATTTGGTTGATTTTTTTGTAAAATAAAGTATTTTGTATTATTTAGATTTTTGGGATTGTTGTCCTTATTTTTACTGTTATTTAAAATGTTTCAACCAATGTGCCCTCCAACCTTCTTCAATCATTTCTTTTTGTACTCAGAAGCCTTAATGTCATAATCGGGAGACTTCACAGAACTTAAACCAAACCCTTTATTTAATCCATTGGGGTAGATTGTTCTCATTCTGTTAATCATGACTGGTTACAAATGTTAAGCTCTGTTATGCACTCAATGTTATTTTCACCTGTAGTCAGGTTTGAACCTGCAACCTCCAGATGATAGTCACTGAGAATATATTAACTCAACCCTTATATCTATTATGACATGAAGACTCCCAAGTTTGACAAAAAGCATCTGAAGAAGGCAGGAGGGCACATCAGCCGAAACATTCTGTATACTGCAGTAAATGAGGACAACAGTCCGAAAAACCTAAATAATACAAATTATCAAGCTTCATCTCAAAAATTCATACAAATAAAGTATTTTTACTCTTTTTAAAATAAGACTTTTGTTTTTAGCTTCAAATTCTTTATATCTCTAGCATTAAGACCTCTAAGTTCAGGAGTTATTAACACATTAGTTCTTACCCTTGAGTCGGATTTTGATAACATCCTCAAAATTACAATACTGTAACCCAAACTATATCACCACTGACATCACAATTCCCTTAGTTATTTACATTATATTCTCAATAATTATAAATAATCATTACTTAATCTTCATTAGAATCTTATTTATGAACGATGTCTCTATTAAAGTCAAGCTGAGTCAGATTCGCCTTAAAACAGCTCATGATTTTAAATGCATTTAAAATTCCTGCAATGTGTGTTATATATCACTAAGAAATAAAGGTTTGCATAATAAATGTTTTGGATAATTTGCATACTGATTTTAATAAAACCAAGATTTATAGATACTTTTCTTTTTAATAGTTACTTGGTGTTATTGATTTCTAATATTAGTGTTTTATTCGCAAACATAATTAAAAGCAATCCTATGTATAATTTTAAATAGAAATCAATTAAAATAAAATTAAAATAAGTGTAATCTTATTTATTTTTATAAGTTTTTCTAATATAATATTTTATTAGATTAAAACATAAAAAGTAAATTTAATGGAGATATTATTTATAGTATCATATATAACAGTCATCTAAAATCAATTGAGCTATTGTCAAGATTTTATAGGGGAAAATAAACAAATATGATAAATCATACTTTTATAGATGAAAACACAGTGGATAAAATTCCTTAAAAAATTGTTTTGAATTATAGTTTATTTAACATTAAGATATTAAAACTTTATTTTTAATTGACAAAAATTTTCATCAGGATTGTTTTAAAGTGTACTCTTTTTACTACAAATAGATATTTTTTAAAAGAAATTCTTTAATAAATAGTTTCCAAAACAGTAATAATCATCAAATTATGATTCGATATCAATTTATCATGATTCTATAGCAATTTCAATAAAATATATATTTGTTGTAAAACTTAAGACTAATTTGATTTACTAAATACTTTTAATCCTAAAATAACTCTTAAATTTCTCATGTGGAACTGATAAAACTTAACTAATTTTAAAATTAATAAATAAAAATATGGACATATATTTTTTTAAATATAAATGTTATTGTCAACAGATGTGAAATATAAAACACAGAATAAATAATAATTTATCATTTATGCTGTGTGTTCTTTTTTTTCATATCAGAACGTAAATATATCATTCATTTATCATCGATAAATAAACGATATATTTAAGTTTTCAGAGGCAGATTCAGATTCTAAATAAATACACAATTTGAAACAATGTCACAGCAAAATAACTGAGTATATCACATCTAAAATAATTTCTTGTATAAATGATATTGATTATGATTTTTTAAAAACATAGGTAAGTAGTATGCCATGGAAATTGCCCTATAAAAATTTAAAAAAAACATTATCTCTATCTCTCTCGTAATCCGAACTGACAAGTTTAGACATGTCTCAAACCATTTTTTTTTTTTTTATCTTTGGTCTTAAATCTATTTGGTTGTTGTTTTTTTAAATGCAGATTTTTTTTTAGTTCCTAATTTTTGAACTAACAATGATTTTAAGAAACTATCAAATCGAACTAAATTTACAAGCCCAAACAAAAGTTTTTAAAACTTTTCAAAACAACAATGTGTTGATATTTTTTTTTTTTTTTAGTTGAATATAAAATACTTTTGTTTCAAATTCAATCAAGTACAAACTTACTCACTTATAAGATTTTGCCTTTGTCGAACCTGTAACCATTCTGCTAGAAATAAGTATAAAGTTAAACTTTATACTATAAAGTTAATTAAGAGCAGATGACAGTTCGAACTTCGTGTTTTCCGCCATGGATATGACATCACAACAGATCTGCATAAAAAGTAACCCGGCACAACCGGAATAGCGAAAAAAATATATCTTATTGAAATCGATATATTCAAATATAAATTATTTTTCACTGCTAATAAATTAAATCCCATAATTAATTAATTTCCATTTAAACTTTGAAAATGATTTATTATAAATTTATTACTGCAATTATACTTCTTCGTTGTTTGGAAATAATGGTAAACCATTTTGGGACGAAATGTTATTAAGCATTATTTGAAAAATTAGATAGTATGTGATATTATATAAATTATGTTATATATTTAAAAAGTAAAAGAATTAATCCCATTCTCAAAATTCTATTTACCCAAACCCTCCGCCACTACCACTCCACACCCTTAACAGCAAGGGCCCGGAAGTGACGTTTTCATTAAAATCACTTGATAAAAATGGCGTCCACCGCAAAGCCTAACAACAAAGGTAAAAACCATGAACAAATAATTGGAGGATTTCAAGATCTTCGACAACAGCAACGAGCGATTGCTTCGAAGATATCAGAAGTCGAGATGGATCTAAAGGAACATGAGTAAGTCATTTTTTTATTAAGCTACCACTATTAACAGATACCTTACAACACACATGGGTGTGAAAATGCGTTAAGAATCCTACAGTAGACTTTCGGTTTGTCAAAAACAAAAATTCAATTTTTAAAGTAAAAATATATATACATGATACTACTTCTATTGATGCTTACAACGTTTGAAATCCAATAATGTTTGTGTTTTTGGATTCTGATATTTTAGCATTTCTGATTTTATGCAATTTCAAGCGAAAACTATGAAAATTTCCATTAATTCTTCGGTATGTAAAAAAAAACTATATAATGTAATACATTTGCCATCGAGATCAGAATAAGTTTCATTCATTTGCTTTTTTATCAATTAAATCCCAAAATTACGTCTTCGGATAGCTACAATTCACCCATCAGCCACATATCTTTCGTCTTTGCTTTCCGAACCATTTAGAAGATGTCAACTCATGGCACTTGGCCGATATATAATTTTTGAAATGTTTATCCAGAATAGTATGCTGGTAAAATGATTAGTAATGTAAAAAAAATGTAATACTTATATTCACCAAGAGGAAGTTTCAATTATTATCTTCATTTTATTTATGAACTGTTATACACTCCGAAATTACATCTTCTACGAGCTAGTAGACTGCCTTACATTCTCTCTCTATCCTCAAATGGTTATGATGGATGAGTTACTGGCACCCTTGTTTGGGGTACTATCCAGAGAAGAGAATGTTTCGGTCATTTCCTTTTTTAAGTTACATATTAGTTCCAAAACTTATCTATCAGTAATTGTCGTAAGTTGTCTTCTCGTCATCTTAGTGGTTGGGGTGGAGGATACGTTAAAATGACTGAAATTCGAATGACAAATATATATTACATTTTTATAATTATTTTATACCACTACAGCAAATATTTTCTCGGGTGGTTATTCTGTACAAATATCGAAAATGTATTCTCATAGTGACGTAGCGAGGATGACTTGCGAATGGTGATTTAAAAATAAACAACCCAATAATTATTTCTTAAAATTAGGGACCACCAATTCGGTCACGTGATCAGTTTAGGCCATCTTGAATAAAACGGAAATAAATATTTCCGAACTTTGTTTATCAAAAATCTCGTTAAAAAAAAACAATTAAAGATCGTACAGGGTTGTTACAAAGAAAAACAGTTAATTCAAAGATCAAATTATCCGATTGGGAAAAATTATATCGTTATCTTAAAAAATAAATAAACCTATCCGTATTACATGCGAAAGGATAATTTTCAGGCCGCAATTTAGACAAAAAATACATATTACGATTATATAATACATATGGTTGAATGTAATGGACATACTTTTAGCCAAAATTTACTATTAAAATGAATAAAATCTTTAAAAACTTTAATATTAAAATTTACTATTAAAATGAATAAAAAACTTGAAAAAATTTAATATTAAAATTTCACAGTGAAATTGACGTTAAAAAAAAATGTCTTCGGTTTTAGTATTAATTTTTAAAATCGAAAATGAAATGAAAAACTGATAAAATAATCAATATATACTTACTTTTTATTCTAATTGGTCGAAAAAGTTCAATAAAATATTTTTTTTACGCTAAGAAAAACAAACTTTGGTTACTGAGAAGCATCTCGTCTCTTTGTATAAAAACAAAACAAATATGTCAGTTTTGCTCTTCCGTATATTTAAGAATCACACATTACTATTCAACAATGAAAATTACAAATTCTTTTAAAAATATTAATCTAGCTCGGATCGGACCAATTTTAGTTCACCTGAATTCTAAAATTCATATATTTAAATATCCGTGAAAAATTCGATTTTTTTCATGCAGAAAAAAAATATATTCAATTTATTTCACACATAAAATAAAAATACTTAAGCACACAAAAGATTGAAAACCTCTTAAAAATTAATTTCTTTAAAAAAAAAAATTTTTTTTGACAATTTAATAGAAAATACCAGTTACAAAAGCAAAAAAAAGTTTTCAAATATTAATATTATGACATTTTTTTGCACTTTTTATTTCTGATTTCATTAATTTTTCCTAAAAAAACTACAGCTTGGTATGTTATACAATTTCATTGATATAGTTATTCAGACTCTTATCTTTATAGAAAAAAAGTACAAAATTTTTATACCGCGTCATTTTTTTTATCTCATAAAATAGGGGGGGGGATAGACCTTGTAAAAAAATATTTCCCCAATATATTTTAGAAAAAAACTATTTCAGATATATTTACATCCAAAGGTAAACATTTATGGAAATTTTTGTGAAAATCAGACTATTAATTGATTTTTCATAGAATTTAAAAAAAAAACCTTATCGTAACTTGTTTTTAGCTACGTTAAATTTCAGTTGATTTAACTGCAAAAATGAAAAAATTGTTTTTCAATCATAATTTTCATTATTCCCGTAAGCTGAAAAAATTTTTTTAAATCATCAGGAGTTTGTTCTTTTGAATGGAAAAAAATTTTCAAGAAAATATTAATTTTTCTGCAAGTTTCATTGTGTTAAATAGGGGGGGGGGTACATTTCACAAGGTAAAATTGGTGGTACCTACTTAAAAATGTATAGATTAGCTATACCCAAAATTCGTCTGCTACAGTTTTTTAAAAACGAATTAAAATTAATTAAATCTATTATTTAAGGTCAAACTTTTGTCTAAAACGATAAGTAGTAACTTAAAAAAAGAAAAATATCATTACATATGCAATTTATTTTTAATACATTTAAAATGATTTTTTTTGTCAATTTTTTAAATGGCTTGTTTACAAATTTAATGTAACATTCGCGGTTGCAAAAAAATTTACGTAAAATCAGGGAATTATCCAATTTTAAAGAAATTTTCAGTATTGATTTATCAATTAATGAATTTTATAATGCATCAGTTATTGTATTTCAAAACTTTAATTAAATATTTTTGCTATGAAAAATTAATATAATGAAATTCATTTAAAATAAAAAAATTATTTTAGTCAAACAAAGTATACGTTTTGAAGAAAAACTCTATTAAAAATTTAACACACACACACACACACACACACACACACACACACACACACACCTTTTTTTAAGCAGAAAAAATATCTATGTATAATTTTTTTTTTATAAAATAATAGCAATTAGATAATTATCGAAACGAGTAAAAAAGAAATCTCCCCCAATTTTTTTTTTTTTTTTTTTTTTTTTTTACATTTTATTTTCCGATTAAATTCATTTTGTCAAAAACAGATTTTAGGCCAATTTTGGGTATACCTAACATAGATCTTGACTTCAGAAGTTCTACCAAAAAAAAAAACTAAAAAAAAAACTGGAGTAAAATGGAAATGGGGGGATATTTAAAAAGAAAAAAGAAAAAAATACCTTCTTTATCTAAAATAGCATTAAAACAAGTAACATTTTGGATGTTTGTAACAAGGAAGTAAAACATTTTTATTAATGATTTCAATATTCAATTAAAAATTCTAAATGTATAGTTTGTTTTTTCAATTAATCAGTGTTAGAATATTTCCTTTTTTTTTTCTTTTTTTTTTTTTTTTTTTTTAACCCATGAAATTGAAATAATTTAAGATTTTTGGTAGATTTTTTAAAATCATTTTTTTGTGTGGGGGGGCTTTTCTTTTTCTTTGTAAACATTCCAGTGTAAATCCAGATATCTCTTTTATTGGGTATTAAAAAAATCAATTTTAGTACAAATTTCAAGCATCTTTCATGTATCACTTTTCATTATCATTTCACATCCTATAAAAATAAGTCTGTCACTCACTTTACTCTTTCAACAGAGATCTTAAATTTTCCACAGAACAAGATTAACTTCATAAAAAAAAATAATTGATAAAAATCTCTTCTGTTAGGAATTTGTCTTTTATTGTAACAATTATTATTTATAACCAATTGGTGGAAATTTTAAACTGTCAAAGATTGTAAAATATGAATTGTTTAAAAGTTTAAATAATGTTTTTTTTTTTATTACTTTCCACTGTGTTGTTATGGTTTTAAATATTTTCTATACCTACATTTTATAGGCAAATAAATTATGAATCCCTTCCGTATACCAACGTGTAATCTATTATAATGATCCAACTTTTGTATGTTTATTACCATAAATACAATAAAAGTAATTAAATTTTTATTAAAGCATTTTTACACAAACTTGCAAGGGCTAAAAATTATAGTGGCAAGTTAAACATGAATTCACATATATGTGAATTCATGTTTAACTTGCCACTATAATTTTTAAGGGAGGTAACTATTAGATTTTAATTATGTACCTTTATTTATATAATTACCAGTAGTTGCTTGGAATGATAGAGCAGTAAAAACTGCTGTACATATACATATCTGATCTTTCTTCATAAACAATGAATATTTCTTTTACTAGATCTAATGCTATTTTATTTTCATCATCTTTGTTTCAATTTCATAATCAATAAAAGAATTAGATGGTGACACATATTAAAATAAATTATATTAGAAAAAAATTAATCATTTATTTTTATAATGGATAGGTAATTATCATGTAGCAAAATCAGTAGTTGATTTCCTTGGTAATAATAATGTATCCCAATTTCAGCAAATTTTTATAAAGAATCCTTTTTGAATCCTATCAACCATTGAGAACTTTATTTTTCAGACTTGTTATAGAAAATTTGAGTGATGTCGACCCAGACAAAAAATGTTTTCGGATGCTAGGTGGTGTGTTGGTGGAAAGGACTGTTAAGGAAGTTTTACCTGCACTAGTTAATAATAAAAACCAGGTGAGTAGCTTTGTCTGAATATATTTTGTATTTTGTAAGTTTTTCATAAACCTATCTGCTAACTAATCATTATTAATTTTTGATCTTATTAAATATAATGTTAATCCAACAAGTTTTATGACCAAAAACTATCAAATTCTTTTCATAATTGCCAAAAGCACGTTCCTACTGATTCTTTAAATTTTTACATTTCTAGATGGCAAAGTTAATAGAAACCTTGACAAAACAACTGGAAACAAAGGGAGTAGAAATTAACAAATACAGAGAAACGCACAACTTGAAAATTCGTGAAGATAGCACCTCTGAACCAGAAAAACAGGAATCAAAATCTGGAACCCAAGGAGTTCTTGTCAGTTAAGAAACTTTGATTCCCCACTCCCCACCATCTTTTTGGCTCTTATCCATTGTCAATTTTTCCCTTGTGATTTTTTTTTTTTGCAAAGATATGGACTGACTTCCACATTATTTGAAAAATGCACCTGATAGATTTGCCAAAAAAAAAATTGAATTTTGGTGAAAGCTGATGTTTAAAAAAAAAAAAAAAAATTAAAAAATGGTAAAAATATTTTGTTTTGTTTTTCTTTTCTATGACATTGCTTTTACTTTCACTTTCACTTGTATGAAAAAGATAATTCTACCTGTGAGTGAATTGAGAACAATTTGTAGATCTTAAAATTCTATATTTGAAAAATAAATGAGTTATTAAAATTGTAAAAATACATCAGTGCACTGATAATTATAAATATTTATCTTGTGAAGATTGTAACTATATTTTTCAAAATAGCATTTGATATTAAGTGTTTATATTTCTACAATGTTCAGCATGATGGTTAGTGTTTCTTAAGGCTTTTTTTTTTTCTATAACAGGGTTGTGTTACGGTATCAATATTTTCCTGTCCTGGAAACAATATCACAAAGAATTTATCAATGACAGATATATGTCCATTAACCTTAAGATGTGATTCTATCAGAAGAAATTGAATAATTCTTCTAATAGCCATGTTAATTTTCTTGTCACTTTTCTATGTTCATCAGTATTTGGTAAGTATTCATAAAAAGAGAACCAATTCCACCAACAAATACTTTGTTTATTTGATGATGAAAAAATAATTTTCTACGTTAATGGCAATTAAGAATGACTATCTACCTCTCTTTCTCAATTTTAGGTATATGTTAGTTAACTTTCAGAACAGACTTAATCAAAACTGATTCAACAAACCTGGAATATTTTTTTTCTTTGTCAAAGCCGGAGTGAAACTAATACTACATTACCACACCTGTGGTTATATGGGCATCTTATCACAAAGAGTTAATGATTGCTCCCCTGAAATCATAATTTCATGTATCTATCAATGAAAGGTTAAAAGATCATTTGTTAAACTTTTGTCAATGTCATTTTTTTTTCTTTAGCACTTTATAATCTGACCATTTTCAAATTGATCTGAAACAAACTTTTTTGTGAGAAAAGCTTTAACCCTTTGTTTCTACATTCTGTCAGACTTATAATTTGGGTTTGGTTCATTCAACTGTTCTTAACATTTAATTTTATATGTTCCTTCTACAATTACGGTCTCTTTAATCTAGCATTTGACTACCAATACAAAGAGTGTCATGCATGCTACCCAAAGATCCATAAACAGTATGTTACGATTTTATGGGCCATCCTTTAGGCTTCAAGCAAGATCACTTGTCCAGTGGAAATCCTTGGTAAAGAGTCCTTTGGTTGTTCCTTGGTACTACTCAGTATTGCAAGTTCTTCGTCAATGATTGCAAATGGATGTCTCTCAGTATCAGTGATTAAGTAGTCAACCAGCCACGCATTATGGCTGTTGATTGGCTGAGGTTTAAACCACGTGACCTCGCCTAGTCTATAAATTTAAGTGGTGTATTGTAGCACACCTTATATATAGAAATATTTCAACATGCACCAGGGCCAGTGCTCTATTATATTTCTTTTTTACCCTTGCACAGTTTAAAGGATCTTTTCAAGGATATGAAATTTGAATTTTACTCTTAATACAATGCATTTTTTTTTTTTAAGTGATCACTTAATTTTTTTTCTCTCCTTACTAGCATTAAGAAATTAGATTTTTTTGCATATTTTATAAACTTGGATTTTTTTATTTTTTTTTTTATTTTATTTATTTTATTTTTTTTTGTTTCCTATAATCTTCAGAAGGTAATTTATCTATTAATAATGATAATATTCTTAACTATACTAGAAGATACCAAAGATGATAAAATTACAATGGAGTTAGCAATCTACTGGTAGTCCATAACTTAATCTCTTAGTTGCTGCTCATTAATTTGTCTTTGATCTTTTGACTTAGTTATTTTGGTAAATAGAGGAATCCTAGATTGGATCAACAACCAATTTCATGATATGGAATGCCAAGTCAACAAATGCTTCTCTTTTGATGCTTATTGAGACGTTATTTTCTCAATTTTCTGCCATATAAATTTAAATTTCCTATTATAAGATTTTACTAATCAGTCAAGGTGTACATATTCCTTTTTATAAAGTGAAAATAATTTGTGCCACTGTTAATGTCTTTGAGACTAGATAAAAAGGTATTTCTTAATCAAACAATATTATTACAATTTTTCTAAAGGATGAAATTCGACAGAAAGGTCCCAGAAATCAAATAGAGAAAAAGTGTGTACGAACATAGAACTTCAACAGATCAAGATTGAAGTGGTTATAAAATTCACAAATGATTCTTCTCTTTTCATCTAAATTGATAGATTTGGATAACTAACAGAAAAAGAAAAATAGTATTTAGTTATTAAAAAAATCACTTGCATCATTAAATTATTATGAGATTTAAAACAAAACTGAATAGGAAAAGATCAGTTATTTTGAATGTGCCAAATATATTCAAATGAATCTTGCTACAAAAGTCAATGCATTTGTTTTGAATGTCTTTTGCTAAATAATCAGAATAAGAAAAATGTGTTTGGTTAAAAGTCTTTTTTCAAATATTTTAATATATATTTTTACAACACTTACAAAATTGTTTTAATATGCAGCCATACTCCCATCCTTCAGCAAAATTTATATGGAGTCTTCAGTGAATTTCAAATTTTTCTGTGATAATATTAGTTGGTTACAATTTTTATGTAAAAAATGGGAACTTTATACACCTTCAGAAGTGGAAGTTCTTAATGTTTTTAATATTTTGCATTTTCAAATTCTTTATATTTTGATCATAAATGTCTAGATAATTAATAACATTTTAAAATAGACAGTTTAACAACAAAGATAAGAATCTCTTTTTCCATGTAATGTAGTTAGTTGATGAATTTCTCTCAAGGGGTGAATTCATACAAGGTGCATTTAACACACTTATCACTGTAATTTCTCCATCGATATAGCATGAAGTCTTACTATTATTTCTTTTCATATCCTCTATATCCTCAAATTTGATCCTTGAGATGAATTTTCATTTTAAACAAGTCACATGGAGATAGATTTAGTGATTAGGAAGGGTGCTGCACTTACAATCCTGTGTTTTGCCAGAAACTGCAGTTCAAAAAGTATCAAGTCTGACTTTTGGATCTGTGCACTATATTTGAATTTTAAGATTAAAAAGATTTAAAATTTCAGTTTTGTTGATCTTTATGCAGCAGTCAAGATGAAAACTGTCATTAAACATTGTACCTTTCTTCTATGCACAAATAGTCTTATAATGTGCAGCAAATTTTAATAGAACAAAGCCTGAAGATGTCATTAAATGTAAAGTACATCTGTTCTGCTTTTGTTCAAACTTAACAGGTCATTTCTATGGTTATTTTTACAATCTACTAAACCAAATTTCCAGTAAAACTGATTCTTGCTTGATTAAATCTGGAGAAAATAAATTCACCAGGAGTTGATCAAATTGATAAACTAACAAAAATAAATGAGCAGGATTCTGAACTAACATGTTTGCAGAAACAAATCCAAGAAATTTGAAAAGGTAATTGGTTTCTTCCTCTATTAAGTTATTATACGGATCTTAAGTCTTTCATCATTGAAAGGCTAAATTTAAAATGACAATACAATATCAACAGGTAAATACAATTTTTAGAGTCTGATTGCATGAGTAATATATGAAGGCTACCTTACTAGTAAAATCTAACAGAAAGGTTAAAGAGATCACTGTAGACAATATGATTGATTTCAACTGCTATTGTTTAATCCAAGAGTAAGAGATAGTGACACTGAAATTTAAACTTTTGTATTATAATTGTTATTACTTAGTGTCATGGGAAAAGCATTTTTGTAGATGACATTGTATATGATATACATGCAAAACGGTAGTATAGGCCAGCTAATGGAGAAAAGGTTTATACCAAAGCACCAAAAGTTGTACTCAAAGTTAGCCTCAAGATTTTTTCACTGGTCCCATAACCTGGTTTGGTTGGGGGGGTTGCTACTCATAGTGTCTTGGGCAGGAAGAGCCCATCCTTCTTCAGGTCTACAACTGGTTTAAATTCAAATTTTCCTTATAGACCAGTGGCCATATAAAGATTAAAGAGCCCAGTCTTTCTTAACTATTTATCCATAGCTTGAGGAGAATAGTTGGATTCATGCCTTCCCCAAGGGTATTAGTACTGTGAAATGCAAAAATTCTGAGGATTTGAACTCTGCTAGCCAAGTTCACTATCACAATAACCATTACACCACCAGCACATTGCCTCAAGATTAGAATTGCAATAAAAATCTGTAAAGAAAACTATGGT
This sequence comes from Doryteuthis pealeii, assembly GCA_023376005.1. NCBI lineage: Eukaryota > Metazoa > Mollusca > Cephalopoda > Myopsida > Loliginidae > Doryteuthis > Doryteuthis pealeii. Next base: position 105,094,042 of record CM042147.1, on the reverse strand, counting down.
CCATAAAGTAAGGCAACCACCTATCAAGAATCTGGACATTGTTGCAATTGTACTAAAATTCAGTGAATTTTACTCAGACCTCATCCTAAAAATTGTCCAGAAAATTATACGTTTCCTATAATTGGTTTCATTCATTCATCAACCTTTCAAGACAAGTGTCCAGTTTACATCAAGTAAAAGAAATGCCCCATTAGGTTACAACTATAGAGACTTAAAACTAAACATGATGAATCCGATGACCACCATTTACCACTTCTTGGAATTTGACGTATCCTTTGACATAAAGCAAGTACTGAAGTTTAAATTAAATAAAATGGGGGGAAAGTCTGGAACCAAGACAGGCATTGAAAGAACATTATAAATCAAACTAAATATACAAGTGTCTTCAGCTAAATGATCTATAATCATCTCATTATCAGTTCAAAAAACACCTGTTTCAAATATATCTAATTTGTGAAGAGTTTAAATATGCTAACAAGTTGCAATATCATTTTCAACACAGATCTAAGGTTTCATAGTGCTGATACTTTGCTATAATAGTTATTAATGATTTACTTGTAGGTTTTGAATGTAACAATGCAACTGTCTTGATATTTATACTACTTTTGATACTATTGACATTAATAAGCTACTATCCATTTTGGATAATGAATTTGGCATTAGGGACTTTACATTGAAATGGTTTCAGTCTTCTTAGTAGAAAATGTTTGCATTAACAATTCACTATCTGATTATATAAATGTGATGTTTATTAATATTATACTGGATCTATATAAATTATAAATCCTGCTGTTTCTGTACAAGCAGAACCCAGCATTTTCTTAAAAATTCTACTAGTATATTCTAGTAGAGAAACAGCATGATCTATTGTAATTTATGTTTTCTTCGGTGTAAGAAAACACAAATTACACTAATTGCCGCCATAGAAAATAGGTGTGGCTTATGTTAAAGTGCCATGTCAGTTTTGAAAATGTAAATAAAAAGTGGAAAATGTTTTTTTAAAAATTTTTAAACCCAGAAATCTTTGTCTTTTTAACACATTTTTAATTGTTCTTTATATTAAACAAAAGAAAACAGTAAAAAGATTATTTTTCATTTTTTATTAATGCTTTAAAATATTTAAAATAAAAATTGCCCCATTTTTTTTTTTGCCTGCTTTTTGTTCATACCTATGTAGGTGGAATAAGTCATTTCTAATAAATTTTCCTCCCCAACCCTGTAAATGTAGGCACTTCTGTAGACATCAATTTTATTTGCTTTCTGGTCAAATTGGACATCCCATGCTCCTCACCACTGAAGATGCCTTTAAAAACAATCCTTGCGATCAAGAGAGACTCATTAGCCTAGGTATCCTCCCTTACAGATATTTAAAAAAGAAAGAAAAAAAAAGAAATCAAACTACAAAAATTGAAAATGTCTGCTTAGTTTTTTCATCATCATGTTATGCTGGCAGCGCAGATATCCATGACTTTCTCTTGTCAACCACCCCTACAGTCATTGCTCCTGTGAGATCCTCTGCACAGAATCCAGAATTTACACAGAGCTGTTTGATGTAGATTTTTGCTGATTGGTCACCACTGGTATGTCCATGTGTAGGTGCCTTCAAGAGAACATCACTTAGGAGTTTGTTCTTGCTTTTCCAGCATGTCTTAGTCTTATTCAGCTGGCTTGTGTGATAGGGGGCAAGTGGCCATACAGCTGTTTTCTTCTGGGGTGCTGCTTCCAAGATTTGTTCAAGAGCACACAGCCTTTTCTGTTGGTACTTTGTTAGAGTCCAAGTGATGCAGCCATTCAGTAACACAGCCTGGAAGAATTCTGATTTTATCTTATAAGTGAGATCAGGTTTGTGTATGATCAATAATCTGTCTATCGTAGTCCATACCTTTCCTATGTGTATATTGACATCGTTTTCTGTAGATGAGATATTACTACCTAGGTATGTGAACTGGTCTAATTTTTGAGGCTTACAATCCAGTGTGGAGATGCCTCCATCTTGTTTAAGAAAAAAAATGAACTCTGTTTTATGTCTCTTGCCTTTTCGGCTATGCAGTAGGGATTTGGCAAGAGGCACCAGATCATCTGCATAGTCCACATCAGTAATAGTCTCTGCAGTGTATTACCAGCTTCTTGCCTTTTTTAAGGGGGAAGCATTTTTATTTTATAGGATCTAATGACGTTCGAAGTACATTATGTATATTATAAATATATATGGTGCTAATGTATCTCCTTTTAGGACTCCAGCAACCATGTCAGAAATCTATGTCACCATTGTGTGAAAAAAAAAAAAAAAAAAAAAACTTTGCTTTCTGAATTCAACTAGGATTGCCATTCTAAATCTAAATTAGCTTGAAATAGTGTTCAAAGTTTCAATTACAATATTCAAAAGTTTACATATGAACGCCATCTGACAATTTATTTTATGATCATGACTAATGGATGCAGAGTTTTTCAACAAATATAACATCTCAGCTTTGAAATCATTTTCCCTTTAACATCAGGAAAATTCAAGCAATAATAGCAAGTTTCAAATAAAGAATAAAACCTTTTTTTTCCCTACTAAAAAGAACTTGCTAAAAAGAGATTCTTCAGAACTCAAATCTTCTTCAACATGCCTTATATATTATTGCAAAGATTACACAGGTTTTCAAGTGCTTTTCTACAGTAAAAGCTGATGAGATTTATGATTAGTAAAGAAAAAAAATCCTCTGATATTTCATGAGTTTATTTAAAACTAAAATGAAGTAATTAATGTATACAATAAATTACAATACCTAAGTTAATCATTTACTGTTCGTTGTTCTTCCACCATTTGTTTTGCGTTTGCCAAAATTTCACTTCCATTGTCTGTTTCTAATAATTTATTGGCTAATTCTACCCCCAAATCCATGGCAGTTTCTAACAAACAAGGGGAAATGTGACCAGGAATGATATGCACAAAATGGAGGTTATCACCAATGGACACCTGCAAAAAATAATAAAAGAATTAATAATTTCCAACCTTTTATATAGAAATGTGTGAAAGTTATATAAAAAAAATGGAATCAAATCCGATAGTATAAGGTATGAGTCAAGAAAAACAATTGTATATATTGTGCTAACAAGTGCCTGTTTCAACTTTATGGGGTTTATAAAATGTAATTCAATTGAAATCCTTTTAAAAATAAAATGAAAACAATTGTAAAAGGCATTGTATAAACACTAGTCATCTTCAGAGCACATTTTTTGTTGAATAAAAGGGAAATTTGACGTTTGCTACGAGAGATTCAACTAATGCTCACATTCTGGGCTGGAATGTCTTAAAAATTTGTATAATAAACGTATTTTGGTTTTAAAATAATGTAAATTTTATTTATAAACCTAAAAGTCTGAAAAAAATTTTTTTTTTTCTGGTTACTAAGTGTTAGGGTGAAATTTTGTATCAGCTGCAGAAAAATCCAGGTAAAAAAAAATGAATACTGTTCACTTCAATTAAAATAGTTAATAGCAACATGAAACCAAGATAAATATATGGGTGTGGGGGATGGCCTGAAAAGTTCATATGATATCTTCTGTTAATGACTTTCTTGACCAATAGGATCCAAGCATTTGCAACACCAATAGAAAAAGTGCGTGGACTGCAAAGAGGACTATATTGGAAAATTTTTATTTTGATTAATAACTTTTTGAGCTGAGGTTTTTTGAACAAAAAGTTTTTTTTTTTTTTTTGATTTTTCGCATCCATAATTGCAATTGATCATGCCCAGAACTTGAAATGTTACAACCTTTTGACTGAATGTGTCATTTGATCAAAAAATATAAATTATCATGATAGAAGGGTTAAGGTGAGTTCCAAAAACTCTAGAAATGTACATTAATATGTAAATTAGCTTATTAAATTTACAATCAGATTCTACAGTAAAATATACATAAGAAATTTTGGACACCTTTTCTCTATTTTTGAATAGTGTATGTAAAGCAATGTGATCAAGTCACTTTTTTCTATATTTTCATGTTTTTTTTTTTTTTTTTTCATTTTTCATTTGAGAAAATATGCAGAGAAAATTATTGCATCTCAACATTAACATCTTGTTCAGGACATTTTGAACCCCATGGAGTCAATTAGTGGGAGGGGGTGCCGAGTAGCCCTACCCAGTCTATTTAAAAAAAACTTACACAATTTTTTTTTTTTTCACAATTAATTTGTGCTATTATCTTTCAATTAAAACCAACATTAAAGCATTAGAAAATATATTTAAATTGTTATAATTACAAATTTTGTAAAAACCTGTAGCAGTGCTTTATTGAAAAATGAGATTCAGTATCAACTGAATTTCAATTTTAAATACACATTTGTACTTCCAGTAGTTTTACCTTTTTATACATTTTGAGCAATATAGTAGGAGTATGATATCAACAATTATAATAACTAACAAGAATATGCACCCTCCGGGCATACGTATTTAAGTTTTAATGTAACAAAATATTAAATTAGAAAGATTAACAAATTTAAATAAGAGCGCATGTAAAAAGATTACATTTATTTTAATTATATTTTAATTGGTTTATACATAAAAACCTTCATAGGACTGATTTTGATCCATTGGAGAATAAAACAATGATATTAGAGATCAATAACACCAAGTAATTATTTATTAAACCCAGTTTTGGTAAAACTAGTATGCAAATTAACCACACCATATATTGTGTAAATCTTTATTTCTTAGTGATATATAGTATATAGGACATATTGCTGGAATTTAAATATAACATGGGATGTTTTAAGGCAAATCTAACTCAGATTTTCATAATTTTTGTTAATAAGATAAGGATTTATTCTATGTATTAAGGATTTTGACTATAAATTGAATACTCATTGATTAACTCATTTAATTCTGAAATGACTGTGATATAGTTTTGGTTACAGATAAATACATACTGAATCTCCATAATTAATAGATAGTCTTAGACTAGTAAACAACATTTTAATCTTAGAGTGATCTATAGAGACAACAGTTACAAAATGAATACAAACTGAAAAGAAAGAAGTGTTTACCTTTTTCGAAGGAGGTTCAGAATCACAAGGCAATAATTTCTCACAAGTATCCATGACACATTCTTGACCATCTAAACTGAAAATAGCTCCAGTGATTGACAGCTGAAATAGATTTAGGAAATGTCTATCAATTGTTCAGACTATTTTATTATTTTCACTTTTTTTTTGTTATCACAATATACAATCAATAAGAAAAGAAAAGGTCTTTTTTTCTTTTTAAGAAAATAGTGATATTTAGTTGTAATATATGGCATGCACCCAAAAGAAGGAAGGACAGTATGCTGATCTTTACTATCCTACTTCAAATTAAATACATTCACAACCCTTAATTTCCTTTCACTAAAATTCAAGTAATATGTACAATTTTAAAAAAATGTGAAAAAAGTTAGGGAAGAAAGAGAAAGTTTGGAACTAGACAAGTTGTTTGTATCGGCATCATTCTTCTCATTCTAGATGATAGAATGGCAACTGTCATTTTTTTTTTAACCAGAAACAAGTGACACATTTACTGGGATGTAAAGTGATATTTTCATGAAGTATTGAAGCATGAAACTGAAAAGCTGACACAACAAAACACACACCAACCATTCTAACTACAGATCTGCTATGTCAGCTTTGAAGTCTTTACTATAGAGTGTTCCAGAATATTTACTAGTTGGAAAAAAAGTCATTGTGGTAATCTATATCCAACATAAAAAGACCACACCAAACAGTTTCTCTGCCCCCCACCACCACCAAGTCAAGCCATTTGCTGCCCAAGTCCAAAGTAATTTTCTCCATGCTTCCTGTAATTTACCAACACTATACCTGATATCCCCTCTCCACACACATACATATATATTATGACTATACACAATTCATTTTCTTGACATTGGTACATTATTCTATGTACTATGCATGAGCCTTTGATAAGGTGTGGTGCACCTGAGCACTATGCAATAAATTCATTATTTATTATTTTAAAGAGAACAGTTTGAAAAATCTAAATGATACAAAACATCTACAATATAGTGTTTTTTCTTATCAAAACATCTTGTAACAGGGTGAGTAGGAACCACACCTTTGTCACAGAAAGCCTTGACAATGGACTCCATTAGTCAAATTTAATGGTTGACAATGCTACATCTAAAAAATAAATAAAAAGGCAAGGAATTTTTTCCCTAAAAATGTAAATAAAAAAAGTGGATTACCTTTCTATCTTGTATCCTAGTTGATGTACCAATTGGAACGCTGCAACCACCCTCCTGTACAAAGTAAAAAAAGACAACATTTTATTGTATAAATGTATGCTGATTAAAACAATTATGAAGTTATTCACATCTATTAAACACTTTTTCTATACAACTAGTTTCAATGTATATATAAGTGTCAGAATATCAGAAGTAAAAAAGATTAGATTTGTTTTCTACAATAGACACTTGAATCTATAGACAAATAGAAACACTGATTCTTAATTAAATTTCTATAAACTAAATAAGACTAAAGCACATGTCAACACGTTTAGGGTTATTTTATGCCTCAAGATCACTTTCATTGTATGTTTATTTTTACATTTTTTGTGTAATTTCTTTACGGTTTTTTTTTTTCTTTTCCACATGTCCCTATTGAATACAAATAATTTTAAACAGATCTATTTGACCTATATATAGGACCCTAACAAGTACTACCACTCCGGTCAGAGTGGACCTGTGAGTAATGGCAATGAAGAGGTACTCCACACTCCCTAGATCCCCTGAACTGGAGCCTCACCATCAGATAGAGTTTAGTGTTAACCCAGGACACAGAAAAATTAAGGACAAAATGTTTAAAACTTTGTATCAGTTACCTATAATCTTAAGTCATTTGTAATGATTTTTAAAGTTAATAATGAATGTTTAACAAATTAGTCTGTTTTACTCTTATTTCAATGAAACCAATAAACTAAATAGTATTGATGATATTAACCTTCATAAAAAATTAAGTTCATTAAAAAGCAAGAGTTCCAAAAAAGAATAAAGTACTATTAACATCTACAAACCCCTGTAACACAATAAGGAGAGAGGGGGGGTAGAGCCAGGAATGTAAGAGTAACGTGTACATTAGCACAGAAAAGTTTTTAGGAGCAATATAAGAACATGTAAATTAGAATGGAAAAGTTTTAGGATGAGTCAGCACAGAGCCACGTGTTTTTCTATTGGTCGAGACGTGTCAAGTGGCAAAGTGCATAAGAGTAGGAGTGAGTGGGGTGAGTTTGGAACTATGCATTGACAAAGTGAGACATGGCTCTTGCTTGGCAGTCGTGACTCGCGGGAGAAATAAGAATCTCATGAGAAAAAGAAGTGGCCTTGTGTTATTTCTAAAAACTATAAATGGCACAAGACAAGATGTCCCCCAAGTTTACCGACTCCAAACATCACAGAATTGCCAGTCAACTCAACATCAGCCCAGCAACCATATTCGAGCCTCTCCACATAGCACAGAAGATGAGATAAGTATACAACTATTATTTTTACTATCATCACAGCCATAACACTACACCCCCATTCAACTGGACTAACCAACAAATTTATAATTGCACTTACTAAAGTTTTTAGAAAAGCTCTCTCAGCAACACATTGTAGAACTGTGTCTGTATCATGAATAGAACTAAGCAATTCCTTCATTTTTTCATTATCAATCCGACACTCCACAGCAATGGCTCCTTGACTTACAGCATACAAACATTCATCTTCTTTTAAAATCTAAAAAAGACAAATACATTCAAAAGATGAGTATCATTCATGTACTGGATTAACAAAAAAAAAAAGTTCTTTTGGTTTGATAAATAAAAATAAATAAAAATAAAAATATTTTTTTTTTTTTTTTTTAAGTTTTCAACTTTAACAAACTTTGAATAACATATTTACTGTTTTGTTCCTTTGTGCCACTATATTCTGTGATCTTTCAGGCAACTTCAAATAACAAAAAGTTATAAGTTTCTAATGCTGAATCATAATCAGATATACATTTACATATTAATACGGTTGTTCCATCCTTTCAGAACTTTTTAATATTTAAACCAAAAAACTGTGCTAGGTGCTTTTTTGTAGTTTTTTTTTTTTTTTTTTGCAAATTGTTCATTTTGTTTTTTATTAAGATAATTATGTAAAGACTGTAATAAATCGTAAGAACAAAAATGTTATATCTGATGAATGGAAGAGCAACAAACTTTTGGATGAAAACAGCCTATTAGGATGCTTGGAAATAGGGAAGATATCTAGTCAAGTATTTGTTTACCAAGGTCTAATATTAGCATTAGGGTAATTCCATGTCAAACCATCTAGGCCATGTCACCCTTCAATTTTTCTGAAATTTTTTCCAGGTGTGGACTATGTTAACATTAGACACTCACCAAAATTTGAGCTTCCAATTCCAAAAATTGGCAGAGTTATGTCGATTTTTAGCTCGACAAATTTGAGGGGGGTTGCGAAAAATGGCGACTTTTTGTAATCTAATTTTGTCTGTAAGACGAGTTCTAGAGCTTTCCTACTCCTATAAATTGGTTTATAAAAGCATTTTTGTCCAAGGAATCCAAAAATTCTATCAAAACAGTCAACCAATTTTAAGTTATTGATGATTTCTGAGTTTTTCATAGCAAGACCAATATCCCAATGTGGAACTGCATCTATGACAATTTTTTCTATGATTATTTCACATATATTAAACATGATTTGTACTAAAAAGATAGTTTGCTATTTGCTCAGAACCGAAGCCACAACACCTTGAAAAATTTGTCAAAATTTTGCACTTCAATTTTTCTGAAATTTTGTACAGCGTAAAAAGTTAGCCAATCCCCAAAATTTGAGCTTCCAATTCCAAAAATTGGCAGAATTATGTCAATTTTTAGAATCAACATAATTCTCCAAATTTGGGTGGGGTGTTGTGTAAAATGAGTTCTAGAGCTTCCCTACTCCTAAAAATTGATTTCTAAGAGCATTTTAGCCCAAGGAATCCAAAACTGCTATCAAAAAAGCCTTAAGGTTAACCAATTTTAAGTTATTAATGATTTCTGATTTGCAAAATTTTAACTGATGTAGCTTCGGTTCTGAGCAAAAATCAAACTTTTTGGTACAAATAATGTTCAATATATGTGAAATAATAATAGAAAAAAAAATTTGTCATAGATGCAAGTGCCACATCAGGATATTGATCTTGCTATGAAATCAAATCATCATATCCCTGCATTCCCCTAGCAATGAGTTAAATAGTACCTTCTACAAGGCTAGCTTTGGCATTAAATAGCCCACATACATTGATATGCCATTAAACCTAACAAGTTATTAAACATCCAATTGTACATTAAAAGTAACCATTTCTATAAGAAAATAAGAAATTACAAAAACAACTAATCAAATAGATGAGAAATACTTACATGTGATATTCGATCCTCCCAGTTCATTCTCTGCACACCTGCTGCAGCCAAAATGATTGCTGCATATTTATCATCATCATCAAGTTTTCTGAACCTTGTATTCAGATTACCTCTCTAGTCAGAAATTTAAGGAAATTAAAATGTTTATATATATATATATATATATATATATATATATAGTTAAAAGAAAGGAAATGAATCCGACAATATGAGTAAGAAAAGGTGGAATGAAAACATCACACAATGCTGTTAAAGAAGAAAACAATTTATAATATAATCATAGCTGATATTGATCAATATTTCGATTTTACAAAAATCATCATCAGAGCTCATTCACTCCCGTAGTTGTTTGGGTCGGAGAGGAAAGTCAAAATGAGTTTACAAAACAAAAAACCTTAATACTGCAAAAAACGAAAGACGTTACAATATTCACCAACGTGGGCATTTCGCGCCATATATATGTCGGTCGTGTTCCATGTATATCTTTTGTCAACAAATGTAGCGAATTTTTGAGATGTTGGCAACACGGCGAAAACAATTTAAACAATTTGACTTTCCTCTCCGACCCAAACAACTACGGGAGTGAATGAGCTCTGATGATGATTTTTGTAAAATCGAAATATTGATCAATATCAGCTATGATTATATTATAAATTGTTTTCTTCTTTAACAGCATTGTGTGATGTTTTCATTCCACCTTTTCTTACTCATATATATATATATATATATATATATATATATATACATACATACTACAACAATAGCTTCTAATGGTACAAGCTGCAATAACAAAAAGTTATAAGTTTCTGAATCATAATCAGACATACATTTACATATTAATACACTTGATCCTAAATCTTCTGTCCATTCTCATCCTACAACACCCACCGACTAAAAATAAGACCGTCCAAATAGTTCAAAACACAATGCAAAAATGTAAATCAAGATTATCTGTTGTTGCTTAATCGCAGATTTCTTATTTGTGCCATTTTATATCACCCAATTTTAAAAATGAAACATTCCAAATGATTTTTCGTTGCTTAAATGCCCAACATAAAATTAAAAGGAATTGAAAAAAAAAAAAAAAAAAAGTTGCATGTTTTGTTGTTTGTAATATTGAAATTGTGAATTACAGAATCTATTTTGGTAATTTTGATCCTATGTTATCCCAGCCTCCTGTCCTAATTTAAGCTATATTTTAGCAAGCCAGCGTCAGGCAGATTTCCAGCCCAACTTGGATATTGTTTGACAAATCAATGTAAATATTTTACAACCCTACTTTTAAGAAAGAGTGAGAGAGGGTTAAGTCAAAATTATTATACTTTTTACATGTCAAACTGTTTTTCAATAGCTATTAAACATATCAAACATTGTAATAATCAAATCATCATACTGTGGTATATTCACAGGTCCTGCTAGTTTATATATAATGATATAGCATTAGGACCACATTTACCAATGGACAGAGTAGGCCATTCGCCTAGAGCCCACAGGTATCTAGAGACACACTGAAACTAATTTGTTGCACAGCATGCCAGATTATAACCTTGTTTCAAGTGTACAACAGGTATTTCATTATAAGATATATTCAAAACAATAAATGTCCCTGTACAATAAGTATATATCCACAGTGGTTTTCAACTGGTGGGTTATGGAGTCATTTTCAGGTAGGCCACAAATATAGGTCCTATAGTAAAATGAAGTAACTCACTGATGAGTTTGGCCCACAAGTAGGTAAATTTCTCTCTGTATGGCACAAAATAATTTTTCCACTTTACTATCTGCACAAAACATTTTGTTACTTACAAGCCAAATGGATCCAAAGAGAAAAGAACAAGCAAATTTCAGCCATTTTTTCATTGTCTTTTCTAGGAAGTGCCACATCATTTTACTACATATTTTGGTCTTTGATGTGTCTCCATATAAACACTGTTGCTTTCATTACCCCATTTTAGTTATAAAAACATTCTGGCTAATTATATATGTAGTAAATGAACTGGTCAGTTAACCTTACAACAGAAGAATATTTCTATGCAAGACTAAAATTACTGACACAGGACATTACTAACAAATAAAACTCTTATCTTCACTAATAGTTTGTGTGTGTGTATATATATATATTATATATATATATATATATATATATGAGTATGAAAGGTGGAATTTATATATATATATAAAAGGTGGAATTTATATATATATATATTGTTATAAGTGATATACCCCTATAGACTAATGGAATACGCCGACGGTTACTATAAGTAACAGGGATAATCATGGCTTGAGATTAAGCCAATGCGAGTCAGCTCATAACTCTATTGTTGGACGTATTTCCCACTTCTCTGTACTGTAATTGTCTACTCTTTTGTTAATACATTTTCCTACATTTGTTACCCGTCGTTTTGTTCTTATTTGACCCCTTAAAACCCCACAGCATATATATATATATATATATGTGTGTGTGTGTGTGTGTGTGTATATATGTGTGTGTGTGTGTGTGTGTGTGAAGTAAAAAAAATGACATTTTTAACATTCTAAAAATATTCTAAATATATTGGAGACGGATTTAAATAATTTTTAGATAATTATTATTGACCAAATTAAAGAATCACAGAAAAAAAAATTGAATACCTGAAGCACAATAAATATTTGTAGAGAATTTACATGAGGCCATAGGGTAATGATATTCTATATAGAATAGTTTGAGATTATGCAATTAATTTTAGGATAATTAATAATGATTGACAAAGCAACTAGAATTAAGAAGATGAAGTATAATACTTGTCAAAATTATTGATAAGAAATAATAAAAAAATGTTACTAATTTATGCCGATTCATTATTAAATATTATACTTGTTACTTTTATTTTGGTTTTTCCTTTGTAAAAGAAATTTACATATTGTAGATTTAAATCACCAACAACATGTTAAGAATAAAACTTTAACTTCGATGTGGTAACAGTTAAAATATCTAATGTCAATAGAATTTAGCTTGAAAATTAATTAGCTAGACAATTAAAAAATTCTTTCAAATTCCAAAAATTTGAAACAAATTTCCCACCATACTAGAGTCTTCTTTTAATTAGAATTGCACTATACAAGTGGAATACAATGTATGACAATGTTGAAAGAGAAAATGTGATAAAAATTGATAGCAGTGAGAAATATAACTGGTGAAATAGCAATAATAATACAGTCTCTAGTTATAAAGTATGAAGGTCATTCAATAAATAGGCAAATTTTTTGGAAAAAAGCAAAATAAAGTTTTTTTTCTCCCATAAATTATTGCATTGTTTGAAATTGGTTTATAGCAAAAATTATTTTAATCTCGCAAAGATAATTGTTTTAAAGCTATTCAAAAAGATGGCAAATCAAACAGAGTGGTCTGGGCTTGAACAGAGTTCTGTCATCAAATCTTTTGTGGCTGAGAAGTGCAAGCCATGTGAAATTTACAGAAAAATAAGTGATGTGTTTGGAGAAGGATGTTTTACTCAGTCTTCTGGAACATGAAAGGATTCACCACTATTGATTTCCTTGAAAAAAGATGCAACTGTAAACAGTGCTTCCTATTACAAAGTCCTTAGGCAAAATTCACCTTACTTATTGAATGACCATCATATAACACAAGGTCTGCCCAAATACCAGTTTGGCGAGGCTTATTATTACACACTTACCAAAGGAAAAACCTAAAATAAAATCGAGCAAAAGACTTTTCAATATTGTATTGTATAAAATTCAAAAGTTTTAAAAGAAATTCATTAAAAAAGGATACAATACTCTCGAATTTCAAATGTGGATATTTACGCCGCAGCTGAGCTATTCTGCGTAGAGAACTGGTGCCAATAACACTAGAACAACAAAAAATGGTTTCATTTTTTAGACTGAACGTTACAAAGGAGGTAAAGGAAAAAGTCTACTGCAAAAACTATTTAACTGAATCTGGAAGTAAAGCAACCTCTCACGGCAGAAAATTATTTTTCCATAATATAAAAGAAAATGAAAATTTACTAGAAAAGTTATATTTGATGCACTTTAAAACGCTTAAAATTCAAAATTTCAATTATCCTTTCTATCGTAAAACAAATTTAATAAGAATTATAATAAGCAATTCATTTTACCTTCCTTCTGGTAATGATATAAGTTTTTTATCTGCATTGGATGAATGCATAATAACAGCATCATAAGGACAAGCTCTCCTGAAACAAAAAAGAAAAAAACTTATTTAAATTTTTCTTACTTGCAAACATAGGAATTTATTTTTCAAACCAGAATTTTTACAGTTTCTTGAGAGAAAAATCAACTTCAAAACCACTCACTTAAAGATTACTAAACACGGTTGTAAAAGCTCTATATCAAGTCACTTTCTATTTTGTTTAAATAAATGAACTGCAATAGCAATGAAACATTGACAGACTTAAAAAGCTATGGAAAAAAAAAAAAAAAAAAAAAAAAAGACCCAAAACAGAATCCTTGAAAATTTTTGTTTGAACATAGGTTCATGTAAGAATTATGGTTTTGATTATTCATTTTTAAATTTACTTTGCAGTTTATAAATAGTGTTCAACAATATACTTATTTTGACATTTTTTTTCCTGTAATTTAAGTTCCTATTTAAAAATGATGGAAAAATAAAATATATCAAGATAACTATAGGAGTAAAGTTATCTCCCTTGGTCTGGTATTAGAACATACAGAAATTAAATAATTAAGATGAGCCCAACCAGATTCTACATCATTATTAAGTTGCAAATTGGACTAGAAATTACTTAAGTTACTGGACAGCATTGCACAATAAAAAAAATCTTGCTATGTTTTACTGTTTTTACTGTTTTACAACATCATACAAAAATTAATCATTATAATAGAGATTGTAAAGATTTATTTCTGTCTAACTATACAGACAAAAAAAAAAAAAAAAAAAATGTCCAATTTTTGGATTTGGATTTTTCGAACTATTGTCCGGATCTTTGTTATATACACAACATTTCAGCTGATGTGCCCTCCAGCCTTCAAAGTTTGACAAGAAACATCTGAAGAAGGCTGGAGGGCACATCGGACAAAATACATATATATATATATATGTAAATAAATGGAAATTAATCCGACAGAATGAATTTAACATTTTGAAAAAACAATTAGTAATTATTATCTGCTGACAGAATCTGTTTCGACGCCTTAGTAGAAGGGTCATCATCAACGAGCAAAAAATATATGAAAGAAAGAAGGGATAAAAAAACCGTTGGAAGAGAATAGGGGGTACAAACACACGCTGGAATGCTTGATTTTTTTAAAATGCGCATACTGTTTCAAAAAATAAAATAAATTTTATTTTTAAAAATCAGAAGCATTTTTAATCCAAAATTAAACTCAAAAAGTTTGGTGTAAATATATAAAAAAGTGTAAGAGATTATAAAAATGTTCAAAATATAATAGCTATTAAGTTGTTTACATGTCCACAGCACAATTGATATATATATATATATATATTATATATAAAATAAAGAAGAGGCCAATAGTAAAAAAAATTCAAATACAAAAAAAAAAAAATGTTTAATGTTTTGTAGCAATTGCCGTTATACAATATGGATAACATTTAACATAGCTGTAAATAGATCATCAGCAAGCAGTAATTAAGAGAAAATCATTATAAGCAACTACTATTTTTGATGCACCAATAATTGGTAGTAAGGAGACATTAAAATGAAAGGTAATGTATTTCCCCAACCCCTTTGCCACAGGCAGAAAATGACAAGTGGAGTAAGGCTGGTTTAAATTTGGTTTCCCTTCTACTAAACTTGTTGCCTAACCAAAGCTAAAAAAAAAAAAAAAAACAGTTTATCCTACTATTTACCTATAGTTGGAGGGAGAATAGATGGATTCATACCTTTCAGCATTAACATGAAGTGAAATGCAACAGCCTCATCAAGGATTTGAACTCGGCTCTCCAATTCTATTTCCAGGAAAATAACCATTATACTTAGCGTGCCTCATTAAGAGGTAAGTAATGTATACATGGTATACCACCCAAAAGAAACATTCAGCATAGGTTGAAAAGTCTTGTTCTCCACATTCTCTAAACTGTTTATATAGCAACAATATATCCACTCGTTACTATAACAATACTATGTGTGTTAATAGTGTTATTACAAGCATCATTTTGGGGTGTGTATATATATATATATATTATATATATATATATATATATATTATTTAGGCAGGTATTGTTAAAGACTATGGAATATTTCTTCTTTATGATCTTCAGTTGTAGACATTCATGTCTTCTAATCATTTTTGGTAGATCAGGATCCAGATGGTAAAGAAAATGTCCCATACTTTTTACCCAAGCACTTTCAACTATTTCACTGGTCGTCCTCAGGGGATTGTTGGTTGTAGTGTTTGTTTGGTGAAAGTTTTATTCATTTGGATTTTTTTTGTTGTTGTTTATTCGATTCGGAAAGCCCATTTTAGGAGGGTTGCTAAGGTTAGTTATTGAAGATGTTTACTATAGTTTTGCCAGTGTTGCATGTTATTTTATTTATGATAGTTTTTTGGGTTTTTTTATGCAAATAGCCTCAAGAATTTGTAGGCGTTTTTTTTATTGTTAATTTTAAAGAGGATTTTGGTATTGTCAGTGAGAATCTTCCGCATGTCAGTTTATCAGTGTTATTGGTATATTTTTTTAATAAGATGTTATTTTATGGCACTAATGTTGGAAAGATGGTATGTAAGGCAAATAAACAATAAAAAATAATAATACAAATGAATAAAACTTGCAAACAAACAAACATTACAACCAACAATCTTGGATGACCAGCAAAATGGTTGAAAGTACTTAAGTAAAAAGCATGGGAAGTTTTCTTTACCATCTGGATCCCGATCTATGAAAAATTACGAAAAGACTCGAATGTCTAAAACTGAAGATAATAAAGAAGAAATATTCCATGGTCTTTAACAATACCTGCCCAAATAATAACTTGTTGCCAATATACACTATATATAACTATAATATATCACCTGAATAAAATATGAATTTAAAGCATTTTTTCTGACAAATCCATTATTTCAGGTTTGTTGTTCCAACAAAACAAATTCCTTAAAACAAAGTTTACATTAAAAACCAATTTTCTATTTTTCTGAATTTTAAGTTAATACAGTTCTAAGTGACTATCATCCCTAAGTTGCAGGTTCAATCCTGGCTAAGAGCGATAATAAAATACAATACTTAACACAGTTTAACACTTGTACCCGGTCATGGTTAACAGAATGATAACAGTCTACTCCAGTGGATTGTTTAAAGTTCTGTGAAGGCTCCAGAGTTTGACAAGAAGCACCTGAATAATGCTGGAGGGCACATCAGCCGAAACATTGTGTAGATAACAATAAAGATGAGGACAATAATCTGAATACAATTCTTTTCTGAACTTCAGAGAAACTAAATATTTCTACTCCCTCTCCCATGGTTGGTGTATGCAAATATCATAAGGGAAGTTTGGACAAAACTTTAAAAATACCAGATTCAGTATAAACATAAACATTGTGTTAAAAATGAATAAAATAGAAGTAAATATATTATCCTAAATAATTATTTCTTTTTCCTCTAAAAGTTTTGTTTTTTTAAACAGGCCAAACTTACTTCATAACAGCAGCAATGACCATATTGTCTGGCAGAGTTGTGGGAAGATCTTTCAAAGAATGTACAATAAAATCAATTTCTTTATTATCAAGACAATCTTCCAATTCTTTAGTGAAGAGATTCTTGGAAGGAATCTGCAATGAGAAATAAAGAGATTTTTCTGATGGCAGAAAGAAAAAAAAGATTGGTTTTATGGCATGTCAACTCTTGTTGGGTTATTTTATGCCAAAGTCAGTTCAACAATTAGGGTCTCCAAAATATATACAGAACAAAAATGTATCATCACAATCATTTTAAACAGGTAAACACTTCATACCTTGTTGCAAGCCAATGTATTGATGCGGTTCAAAATCATTATCTCTAACAGATCTATTAGATCCACGGATAGGATTCTAACAGTTACTACCACTCTGAGTCAGAGTGAATCTTGGGGGGGGGGGTTAATGATAATTAAGGAGTGACTCTACACTCCTCAAATTTCCAAAACTGGGACCTCACCACTGAATGGAGTTTAGTGTCATATCCAGAATACAAAAAAAGTTTTAAGAAAAGTTCAAGATATATATATATATATATATATATATATATATATATATTATATATATATATATATTGCTTGAAGGCAATTACAATGTGTATATCGTATAAAATTCGATAATTATAGAAAATAATCATGACAAGCGAACCCCGGCAAGTAGAACATCGTACAGACTGTTTCGACTTTATTAAGTCTCATCAGCGATGTATACAGTTGAAACAGTCTGTACGATGTTCTACGCACCGCACGATTATTTTCTATAATTATCGAATTTTATACGATATACGCATTGTAATTGCCTTCAAGCAAAATATAAATAATATATACTTTATTCAACAATGCTTCTAAAAACAAACATCCAAAAAATATATAATATATATATATATATATATATATATATATATATATATATATATGGATACACAATTTGGAGAAAAAAAAACTCCCATCCAATACAACACATTGCAATAAACTTAAAGAACATACTTGATATGGCTTCAGAGAACAAGGACTGAATAACCAATAGAAAATAAGGTACATTGATTATAATGTTTGTTTTTGTAAATTTAAATTTGTCTACATTTTAAGATTTTCTTTTTAACCATTAAATATTTTTATTTAACTTATATAACTGGGGAATTTTTAACACTCAATATAACACATTATTGATCTTATTGAAAAAAAAAAAATTATTTTTTTCACTAAGACTTAAGCACTAAAATAAATTATTTTCTAAGACAATAGATATTGTGAGCTTAAGGAAATGTTTCTATGAAAACTGCTTTGAATTTAGGTTTTTAACTCATAATCCTACTGTGCAAGAGCATATCATTCAGACATTACAATATTTAAATTTACACTAAATGGAAAAACCGAAAGTAATATAAACAAGAACTAACATTCTCAGTTGATTTTTTTTTCCATTTTAGGTTATTGTTATTTAATCACATTAGAAAGTAAGAGCTCTGAAAATGGAGCTCAAAACCATTTGAATTATGTAAATATCTTCAGTGGTTCAAAAGTTATGAGAATTTAAAGACCTGAAATTTGAGTTAGAAAAGCAAACATCATTTTGTTCCAAAAATTGTGAAATCACGGACTAATTCAAAACAAGAAATTCAGTAATTTCTTCATGGTTTCTTTATTTTTGGAACAATTTTTATGAAACTCTGTACTCTTATGTAAAATTGTATGTTCTTTCTGGTTATCCACTTAGATTGTAAATATCTCTATACTGTAAGTGATTTAGAAATTAATATGTACAGATTTCAATTTCTTTTTTTTTAAGTTTACCACAAGATAATTCAGCAAATTTTCCTCTAAATATTGTATAATGATAATTTCCTTGACAATTCTTTTCATATTTGCTCAGAAGCTCAAGTGATGCATCATGTTCCTACTTCATACTCAGGTCCAATAATTAGCTCATATTTTAAGATTTCTTTTTAAAAAAGAAAGAAAAGTATCATTCCCTGAAGAAATTCAAAGTAAACCTAGAATAAGTATTTTTTTATTATAAAGATCATAATTTTTAAAAATCCAACAATTAGTAGAATAGTCTTCTCATAGGGAGAAGTCTAAAAATTAAAAAGTTAGTAGACTGCCAACAAACAAAATCTAACTTCACACTAGGTACAAAAAGTTTCCTTAACTATTATCTGACATCTTTAAAATTATATCCATAAAAAGAAAACATCAGTTTTAAATTGATCAAAACATTTTATATCTGTAATTATTTAAAGGGATTTACAAAAATCACATTTACCATGAACTGTTCAGAGATTCAAAAATGTAAAATTAATCAAAAATCAGAAATTTTGAAAGTCTAGCATTGTTCTTCATAATATTAGGATTATATCATCTTTATTAGTAATATTTCAAGAGATCTTTTGATTTTCTTTTCTTTTTTAAATTAGAAATTAGCAACCAATAGAATCATAACTGAGTGTTAAGGTCATTTATCAGAGAGAATGTGACCCGGTCATGGTTTGGACAAACCAGAATTAAGACAGGCTGAGCAAGCAGCCAGGACAGACACCTCCCTTAGCCAACAGACAAACTGACTTCAGCCAATACTATTGAAGAACTTAGCCAACAAAACACTTTAAGAACTACCTAAGCAATATTTTTCAGAACCCATGATTATATTCTGACCAGAATACATTGATTTGAGGTCATTACTCCCACAGCTTTGAGTAAGAATTGATTTTGTATTTTCTTATTGAATAAGAATGTTTGTTGTGTTTGAAAGAAAAAGGAGTCGTTGTTTCTTTATGTGACCACTAGGCCGCCGTTAACCATGGAATATCAGTTTCTGTAGCAGATTTCTGGTCGTTTGAGATCTGAACATACGTGGGCATTCGGCCAGACTTTCAGCAAGTGTAGAAACTCTGCAACCCATGGTTGATGCAGAAAATCCAATCTTTACGGCCATTTTCGGAAATTCAGTGAGCAAATTTTTTGGTTTGTTTAATTTGTTTTGTTTTACAGTGGGTCATTTAATGCCAACAGAATTTTGAAATAAATACATTCTTAATGGATACTCAATTTTTTAATAAACACATTTTTCTATAACCATAGATGTATAATACTTAACACTGGGGCACGGTCTCAAGATATGTATGTATGGGAAACGATGCTCCGGCTAAGTACTACAGTCGTTTTGTTGGATTATACAATACTATAGGGCCCTGATGGAAAACTGTTTTTGTCTGTTCCAACTCGGCTGAAAAACAATACCCAAAAGCTGTCAACGGGGGTCAAACCAAAATAAACAGGAACGCCTTCTGATAATTATGCACAAGATATATACATTTATTGTTTTTTTTTTATATACAATGATTTATATTCTTGTATAATGTCAGAAGAGCGAGGTGATTTTCTTTTGATAATTGACTGGCGATCTACAGCTAATGGATAACTTAACTTGGTTTGTTACCGAGTGGCGGGACTTCAGAGAACAGTATGGACGGTGACAAGAGATCAGACATGTAGCGATGGCATGTCTGACTCTGCTTCTCTCTTCCCTTTCAGTCTCCTCTTCTTTATGGGATCCAGACCTCCCCACCCCTAACATGTCTCTGATTGGCCAGCCACTCGATAACATTGCCTACGTGTCTAAATGGCCTTGTGTCAGCCTAGCTTGTATCTTTCCATTTGGGTTTTTCCAACACCAACGAGTCAAGGCCAACCATTGTTTTATTTATCTAAGTTTTTGAAATTGTTGACCAACTTTTCAAAAACTGGAATGTTATTTGTTAAATTATTTTATTTTGGCAAAATCTAAAATTCCGATGATATATGTCAAATTCCATAATTTAAGGAATTTCTTTGTCTACATGAAAATTCTTTGCTTAGATGAATTTATATTTTTAATATAAACAATTATTATTATTGTTGTTTTTCTTATTTTTACTTTTAATTTTAACAAACCACCATAATCAATAATTAGGGTAGTTTTAATTAATTAGTAAATAATTAACAGATCGCCAATCAACCCATAACACTTTTAATAGTGTTACAGATGGAACCCTAACAGGTATTACCACTCCAGGTCAGAGTGGACCACGGAGCAATGGGGATGAGGGGTGCTCCACATTCCCTAGAGCTCCAGAATTGGAACCACTACTAGATGCAGTTTAAAGTTCAATCCTGACCACAAGTGATAATAACAGAAAACTTAACATAGCTCAACATTTGTACCCAGTTATGTTTTGCAGAATGAGAACAGTTTATCCCAGTGGATTGAATAAAGGGTTTGGTTTGAAGTTCTGTAAAGGCTCCCAAGTTCAACAAGAAACACCTGAAGAAAGCCAGAGGGTACATCGGCTGAAAAGTTGTGTATACAACAATAAAGATGAGAACAACAGTCCAAAAAATCTAAATAATACAAATAAATAAGACTGTCTTCTGGTTAGCCCTGATGAGGGAAAAGTTGAGTTTTGTTTCTCTCACTTCAAAATGCTATAGCTGACATTTTCAATGGTTTTGTGTTGACTATTGTTTTATGATTCTTTTTAGTATTTCTCTCAAAAGAATCTAAATATTTACATTCAGTTCACTTATAAATTATTGGCATTTCAGTTTCAGAAGACCACAATATAGTTTTTATGCCCCCAAAGTTACAGCACCTCCTGTGACTGTGATTTCCAATGTTTGAAAAACATTCTCGACCACAGATGTTGCATGTGAAGGTGTCCCTGAAGATGTTGATGTGCCGGTGCTTTGTTGCCACTGCTTTCTTCTGGACCTCTTAGCTCCATGGTGTTGCGTCAAGGGTGACTTCAAACATGAATAGTCCGCTACAGAGAGCCTGCTGCCATCAAGGGCGGTCCTGAGCCAAATTTTCCCAGCTGGAAGGGGCAATGCCAAAGTACCTGAGATCATTCTTATAGATTAATCTTTTGACAAACTTAATGTACATTTAAGGATTTTCCATCATTGTTCCTAAAGAAGGGGGGGGAAAATAGATATTGAAGTCAACAGTCTTCGACCAGCAGTTGAACCGTCGTTGCCGTCAAAATAATCTTTTCTGTCTGCCGTCTCACGTAAGCCGAATGCTTCTCTGCTTGTTACACCACGCTCCACTCGCTTTGGTTATTTTATGGGCACATTACCCAACATCTCAGTCGAACCTCACATCTGGGCACATCAGTCGAACCTCGCGTCCGTCCAGTGCCCAAATTGCATTTGTTTTTGCATGCAGGAGGACGCGGGTTCAATCCCGGCAGGCAAGACAATGTCTTGCTCTTTTTCGTTCTCCGTCATTGTTCCAACAACCATCTTACAAAATTATACAATTACCATTCTTCATGCTTTCTGAAATAAAAATGCAAAGAACAGAAAAAAAAAAAATTGACCACTTACTTTGAACAAGGCAGTGGTTAACTGTTTATCCCCTTGTGTGTCTTTGTAAACTTAAAGATAAATAAACATAAAAACATATTTAGTGTCATACAAGATAATCAGTCAATAAGGACATGAAAATATCACTGAATGTAAATATATTTAGCTATTTTTAAAGGTTAATTAAAGAATTATTAAAATAAAAGTAATGACCTAAAAAAAAAAAAAAAATTTAAATGAGGAATATATCCATGCAGAAATTTTTTTTTTCTTCTTTTCATGGGCAAAAAAAAAAAATTATGCAGAAAATAAAACCCTGAAGAGATCTTTATATCCAGCATACTTCATTTTGGTTCAGGGTTATATTTTGCCTCTAATTTCGAATTAAATTTCAACAAGTTTATACAAAGATTTTAAAAATCATATAAAACTAATATCAAACATGGCACTTTGACAGTCCCAAAATAGAAAAGCAAAGGTGACTGAAATCAAGTCATATACGATGTAAGTATTTTTTTTTTTAATTTCTCTACAATTCAAGTTAAAATAACCAGTTATCAAACAATAAAATAAGATTTAACATTGTTAATGATTCTAAAAAATAATAATTTTGCTTTTAAAAAAAAAAAAAAAAAAGACTTCATTAAAAAGATATTTTACTGGCTTGAAAACTTTCAAAATTACCTCCCTTTGACAATCATATAGATTTTTTTAGAATTTTTAAATTTAATGTCAACTCAGCAAATATCCAAAATTCTGCCATCACATACTTCAAAAGCAAATCCACAATATCCAAACAAATTAGAACAATAAAAATACAAGAGAGTAGTTAGAACCAAGATACAATTTTATGAGGTAACAACTTCAATTTCCATTAATAGATCTTCAGGGTACAAATTTACAACTGCATAATGTTCAACAACAAAGTTTCACATAAATAAAAAAAATTTTAAACAAAAAAAAAACTCACCCATTTTAAATTTCTTATTACATACTTTCTCCAAAGCATCAATAGCCATTTGTGTTTGTGTACAAGCAAGCTGAAAATATTAGATATTTAAATAATTTTTTAGACTTCATAAGAATATACATGCTACTATAAAACACATTTGAGGAAATCAGAAATTCTCAACCACATAATTAATATAGACATGTTAACAAAATATATTACATATATATAATATAGATAACATTCATGAGAAAGAAAACTTCAGTGTATAGAATAATTATCATTCTTAAAATTTTTATATATTATATATAGAACCATTGCATTAAGAACCTGTTTACAGTTTGTTTGGTTTTTAATTATAACAATAAAAATAGAAAAAAAAATTTAAATGATAACTTCTACATTTGAAATTCTATTTCAATGATTAAATTTATTCATTAATTTAAATACCTCCGTTTAAATTCTAGTGAAAATAGATTTGTTAGCAAAGATAAAAGTTTTTATTTGTTTTAATAATTAAATTTAATACAAATAATTTGCTCACAGCTATATGGTTTCAAGTATTTCTATCTAATACTAATAATTTATATATAATTATATGGTTTCAAGTAACTATTCCTACTTGATAATAATAATAATTTCTTTGCATATGCTATCAAATATTCCTATTTAATACAAGTAATTTTCAGACAGAACTATTTGACCTATAAATGGAACCAAAACAGGTAATATCACTTCAAGCGGATTCTGGAGTAATGGCGATGAATGGGAACTCAAAGCTCACACTTCTCACCACCAGAAGCAGTTTAGTATAATACCCAGGATACTCCTTTTTAGGAGTCCTTACCCCGCTACAGGTCAATGTATTCAAAGCCCCACTGACAGGATTAACAAATATATAGTGAAAAATTGAAAAACAGAAAATCTTGCCTTCTTTGCAACCATTTCAGTTTTAATAGTAATGTAAAAAAAAATTTTTTTAAGTTAAAAATTAAATTTTCAAAGCATTAATAATATTTTAAATTCCCAACATCAGCCAATTCTTTACTGAATTGATGCAAGTGACCTGAGTAGGACACTAAACTACAACTTAATGGTGAGGCCCCACCCCTTCAATATTAGGTCTACTCTAACTTGACAATCACAAATGAGCAAGTTGTATTACCTGAGTGCGATCTATGAATGAAGTAGATTTGTTTAAAAATCATTTGAATTTGATAGGACCGTGTGTATAAAAACTCTTAAGAAACAACTAAAAAATATAAATATGAACATACAATGAATATGATTTCCTAACCTCTAGGCACAAAATAACCCTAGACAGATCAACATGCTATTAAAAATCAATCAATCAACTGATGCAAATTGTATAAATCTTTCGGTACCATTATAGTGCCTATGAAATCATGTCTCTCTTATAGTATGTGGCCTACCATAAAAAGCATATTATAAGGTTATAAATAATAACAACTGCTAACCCTAACCCTTTTCAGAATTTTAGAATTTAGAATCAAATAGATATCTGATTCATGTAAATTATGGATAAATTCTTTTTTAATTATTCTTAATTACTATATACAGCTTATGACTGAATTGCATTTGTTGAAATTGAATATGTGAAAAATAATTAGTTTCAATAAATTGCCAATTACTTATATCTATAAATATACTTACTGACACATTCAAACCGGGTAGGTCCACATACTATAACAGTACCAATCTCTTATCATTGCCAATGGTTTGAATGTCATTTCATCAATGATAGCAACCAAATTCAAATCTGTTCATTTTTGCAAGGGAAATAATTAAGAACAATATGTAACGTATGTTTGCACACATTCTAGGATTTTGTTTAAATCTAAAAGTAATATTCTGACAATAGTTGCTTCTGAATATCACAGAAAATATTACAAAAGCATCCACCACTGTTTTTTGCAAAGCCAGTATAAAATTTCATCTTTGATTAAACAGTACTAAATAAATTATCACCCGGATCACTGATGGGGGTTCATGGGTAGACGTTGTCTACCTTGACTTTGCTAAGGCTTTCAACACTGTGCCGCACAAAAGACTTTTGGCAAAACTCTCTGCAATGGGTGTGAAGGATGATCTTTTTAACTGGTTAAAGTCCTCCATTCTCAACCGGAGAGAGGTAGAGACAGTTCTTGGGCAACACTCTTCACCATATGAGATGTCATCTGGGGTACCACAGGGATCTGTTCTTGGCCCCCTTTTGTTTGTTGCGTATATCAATGATATAGATGCTAACTTAAGGAATACCATAGTACTGAAGTATGCTGATGACATCAAGCTGTACCTTGAGATAAAAAAGACAGATCCTGAACGCTGCAGATCTTTATTACAGTCAGACATGGACACAGTACAACAATGGATCACTGAATGGCATCTGAAGCTGGCTGTGGACAAATGCACCACCATGCATTTTGGGAGGAAAAACCCATCATACATATACTCCCTCCACAACACTAATATCAAGGAATCTTCTTGTGAACGTGATCTGGGTATTACTGTCAGCAGTGATTTACGTTGGACAAAACACATCGCTAAAATTGTCAAAAAGGCTGAGGGTGTCCTGGCGTCACTCAGCAAGACCTTTGTCAGCCGTTCACCGGCTATCTATTTAAAGCTGTACAAAGCTATGGTGCGGCCACACTTGGAATTTGCATCACCAGTCTGGAACACCTATCTTGCTCAGAATATTAACCTCCTAGAAACTGTACAGAGATGTGCAACCAAACGAATACCCTCCATCAGGCATCTACTATACTCTGAACTTCTCGCAGCTCTGGGAATGGATTCGTTGAAACTTTGGTGTCTGGCAGCTGACCTGGTAAACGCTCATAAGTCATTAATCATTTTAACAACAGCAACCTTGAGCACCTTTTTGATCTCCATCTTTCTAACACACGTGGGCATGCCTACAAAGTCAGAAAACAGCACTGCTCACGTGACTTTCGGAAACATTTCTTTACACTCAGCATTGCGGAGGCATGGAATAAGCTTCCCATGTCTGTTGTAGGCTGCCGAAACACTGAAACTTTCAAAGCCTCCAAGCTTCCTGTAATCCGCCGACACTATACCTGATGACCCTCTCCACGCACACACATATATGCATATTACTACTGTAAACTGTTCATGTTCCTGACACTAATACATTATTCTGTGTACTTGACATGAGACTTTGATGAGTTGTGGTGCACCTGAGCACTGTACACAATAAATTTCATTATCAAATTATGGGTATTTGTATTATTTGGACTATTGTCCTCATCTTTGTTATCTATTGTACCTAGTCAGGGTTAACGGAATGAGAACAGTCTACCTCCATCGATTGAATAAAGGGTTAGGTTCGAAATTCCAAGAAGACTCCCGATTATGACATGAAGGTTCCTAGGTTCAAGGAGGGGGTTCCCCTGAGTCCAACAAGAAATACCTGAAGAAGGCTGGAGAGCACATTGTGTAGATAATAAAGATGAGGACAATAGTCCAAATAATACAAATTATCAAGCCTCATTTCAAAAATTCAGAGAAATGAAATTATGGGTATTTATTAAGTAAGAAAATAGCTTCAGTAACGTTCTTATTTAGGGTTAGGGTTAATTACCAAATTTATCTAAAAAAAACGAAAACATCTTTCCTGCTTGAGATTTTATCAAGGTTAGATGAGGGGTGGGGTAATCAATATGACCACGTTTTTTTTTTTTTTAAATTGGACGTTGTTTAATTTTACATAAAATGTTCATAAATAAAAAGACAATGAATAAAACTTATTTTATCTGGATTGTGAATCTAAGAACTACATTTCTAAATATATATCTTTTAACATTACTGCAGCCGTTTTCCCAGTGTGCTATTCTAAATAACTATCTAAATGAAGACACAAAGTGTAAGTAAATAATAAACCATAAGTAAAACCTTGTAAAAGACTCACACTTATTTAGTCTGAACTTGCACAAAGGTGTCAACAGAATCCACAAATTTTGTAATAAAACTGTTAATTTTAACTATGGGGGTCTAGGGGTTAGTCATTAGAGTTAGGGTTTAGGGTTAGTTTAATGGGAAAATGAATAAATAAATTGGGTTCTGTTTTTTCTGGGTCACCCTGTATACCGGTGACCCAGAAAAACTTTTAACTAGGGGGGTTAGGGTTTAAGGTTAGTTTAATTGTATTTGCCTGCTCATCCCACTTATGAGGGCTGGACACAAGGTCTCGTTTTTACGTGGGCACATAAAAATTGCAAGGATCTGGGAGGCATGGCCCCCTTGGATCGATGCTATTAATTGTACTTTACCGGTCCAGTGGCCGAAGCACACCGGACCCCCAGCCGAGGCCGGGTATAGAAGGTAAGGGTCAAAGCATAGAATCTGGAACAGATACTACACTTTGATCCTAGTTTAATGGGAAAATAAATAATTTGGGTTCTGTTTTTTCTGGGTCACCCTAATTGACACCTTTGTGCAAGTTCAGCCCTTATTTGATAAGTAAACATTAAAATGGCGCTTGTACAGAATAGCCCACCCATGAAAATATACGTTTTGGTTTAATGTACGTTTAATATTTGATTCCATTTTTTTTTTTTTCCAGAAAAGTTTATTCCCAAAGTTGTGTCTTCAAGTAGCTACAATTCGGCCATCTTCCCCATTCCCCAACCACTAAGAAAGTGGCGACTTACTTATGTCATTTCTGTTCAGTTAACAAAATGAATGAATTGGCTGAAAATTACTATTAATGCAATTAAGTTAATAATTGATTAATGTATTACATTTCTATATAATATTTTGTAAATTCAAACAAAATAAACGTATTCTCATAAGTGGGCTATTCAGCACAACCACATATTAAACAACGTAGTTCCAATGTTCTTTACGTTTAAAGGAAAAAAGAAGAAAAACAACTCGCATTTATTAATATCACACTCTTTTTTTATGAATATTATTACGACAGGCCATCACCGGATGACCCATAGTTCCGGCCATGTGCCACAACTTAGTAAATAAAACTATTACGTCTGACCTACCACGCGCGATCAAAAATATGGACAGTTTCCAAAAAGAGTTAATTATTAAGATTTATATAATAGGTAAAGATAACTTTTCATTATTGCAGAATAATTCAAATTAAATATGTTAATAGGGGTGAAAATTTCAAAAATAGGGGACTAGAAAGAGATCGTAAATAAAAATACTAAGAAGTTACAATTAATGAGAAGACTCAACTAATTAACAAAAAATAAAAGTTGAATTCAAAAGGAAGTAATTACAGCACACAGAATGGTATTACCGAGTACCATTTGGTTTATTATTGCTTTATTGTTTGTTTTTCCATGTTTTCAGCTAAGTATCTACTAGATACTACTAGTAAATCTAACCGGTTACGCTGACGGGGGACAATTCAAAGAAGAAAAATACAGCATTGGACCGTGGCCAAAAAAAATAAATAACCGAATTACTTTCCTAAAAGAAAAAAAAAAAACATGCTAATTTTTTTTTCTAATCTTATTCGAAGATCTGGAAATAAAATAAAGTTGTCACTCTCTGAAAATTTCTTAATAGTCACAAAAGAAACATTTTAAATCTATTTATTTAAAAACAAAAAATGACCTTCCCTTCCAAACGTTTTTCACTCAGGTTGGCTGAAATAAACAGTCAATGAAATTTCTGAGATAAAAATCTTAAAAAGATCGTTTTATTAAACAATAAACATTCAACTACTACTGCAATTTGTTTAAAAATAATAAACTGTAAACTTTAATTTTTTAAATAAAGAAGTTATTTCATTTTTTCTTTCTACCACGCCCCCGGCGGCCCCACATGGATAAAAAAAATAGTGGGGGGTTATAAACACGTAAGATAATATTCGTAATCAAAAGATAATTAATTACCTGGCTTTTTCTTGTGCCAACTTTGATGACATCGTCGTCCGAGGAAGTAGAATCCTCAGAAGGTAAAGAAACGTGTGAAGACGACGAAGATTCCATGTTCGAATGTGTATAACCGGCTAACACGCGGTAAAGCCTCGTTCTGAATCATCTCAACTACCGCATAATACTAGGAAGTTCTTGCAAAGAGAATTGACCTTTTCTTCAAATCATCCCGGGTACTGAGTGAATAAAGGTAATTGCCTTAAAATCTCAAAGAAAAGAAAATAAGTCTCGAATCTAAATAGACAATGAAAATAATAAATATGAAAGAAAAAAACCTCTAATATGATACGAGCAAGAGTTTCGAATTTAAAAATGTCATGGAAACTTAGCTGCTTGAAAATTTCAAAATGAATCTCCAGTTTTCTTTCTTTTTTTTTTTTTTTTGAAAGATTTTAATACAATCTATATTTGTTTCTGTTTCTGTTTCTGTTTCTTTTCTTCTTCTTCTTCTTCTTCTTCTTCTTCTTCTTCTTAATTAAACTTTTCTGAGATTTTTTAAAATTAATCAATCATAAAATTTGAATAAATCAAAGCTGTCCTAAGTAAAACACCTGGAGGTGCACATGTCTAAATTTCTATTAACAATTATTAAGAATCTTTTTTATCAAAGAACTTTTAATGATTTCCAATAATTAGCTAATGAACAACAGTACCTATTACTAGATATCAATTATTATCATTATTGTTTTTTTGTTTTTTTTTCTTTTTCAAAAAGCATAGAAAATATACTTCAATCAGAAAGTAATTTCAACATTCACAAAAATAAAGCATAGAGAAATACTTTAGGAAAAAATAATGAAACTCAGAGAAACAATAATTTTGATAATATTCAAAAGTTTTATTCAGTGATTTTTTAATAGGTTATTAGTAATTTAGGCCACCACATGTTCACCTCCACCTTGTAATAAACCTATTGAAGAATCATCACATATGATCATTGATGTTAATATAAACAAGAAAAGTACAATCTGGAAAGAAAAATAATTAATAATAATAATCCCTCCATCTGTTTTTCAATTTTTTATTCATTTATTTTTATTCATTCATTTATTTTTATTCATTCATTTATTTTTTTTCTAGGTTGGTTGGTTGGATTTTACAACACTTCAACCCGTCTAAGGTTATTTTATGCTAAAGACATTTTGTTTTATTCATTCTTGTTGGGTATTCAATTTTTTTTTCAAACTCTGTTTTTTTAAACACATTTTTTAATACTCATTTTTTAATCTATTTAACCCGTGGATTGAACCCTAACAGGTACTACCACTCCAGGTCAGAGTGGACCTGGAAGTAATGGCAGTAAAGGGGTACTCCACATTCCCCAGAGCTCCAGAATTGGAACTGTGGACGAGCAGATTCCCAACCCCTACGAACAAAGTTGACAGGACACCTGCCAGTATGTGGGTGTCGCAACCACATTTGTGAAACGGCGGGCAAACTTTGTTATGACTGGCTGGGATGACGAAGCGCGGGACACGAATGTTGACTGATATTGTTGCCCGATTGTCACAGAGGGATGCGGCACAGGGTGATTGGTGCATTGATGGACGCGAAGTCACTGTGTGGGTTGATGCAAGTTCCTTGGCCACCGGCATTGTTTTAGAAAACCGTACATCCCTGGTCAAGGATGCCTGTTGGCTACAATCAGAACGCGAAGACAGACACATCAACCTGGCAGAGCTTGACGCAATGTTTAAAGGCGTCAACATGGCATTGCAATGGAGGGCGACTGTGATTCACCTGAAGACCGACTCGGCATGTGTGCATCCATGGGTTTCCGATACGTTGTCTGGAAAGACTAGAGTACGTACAAAAGCGGTGTCAGAAATGTTGATAAGACGTCAACTCGGGACACTCAAGGAACTTGTGACAGAATATGGGTTAACAATTGACGCACAGCTCGTCAGATCTCATGAGAACCGAGCCGATCAGTTGACCAGGGTGCCTCAGCGATAGCTGGATGTGCTACGGAAAGAAACAGAACAAGTATACGCCGCATCCATAACAGAGCAGGAATCACATACAAGCCATCCGTCAATGCAGTGGGCATCCTGGTGTGAAGCGCACATTGTACTTTGTAAGATGAGTTAGCCCTGCAGTCTCAAAAGCAGCTGTTTGGGAGGTGGTCAAAAAATGTGAGGCGTGCCAGTCTATAGACCCGGCGCCAGTACATTGGACATCTGGATGTTTGGATGTGCCTGACAATTGGAGCAGGGTGGGGATGGACATAACCCATTATGAATGCAGGCATTACTTGACACTGATAGACTGTGGCCCCAGTCGATTTTCCATCTGGCGACTTACCACATCAAAATACTGCCAGCATCATCCAACAGCTGGAGTTGATATTCTGCGAGAAAGGGTCACCTAGTGACCTAATCAGCGACAACGGTACTGTATTCTGTGGGGAGGCATTTGCGAGGTTTGCAGATGACTGGGGTATCCGACTGAGATTCTGGTGTGCCTATGTACGGGAAATGGCATCGTGGAAAGGTGCCATCGTACCATCAAGCGCATCGCTGCTCAGACATTGTTCTGTTATGGAGGCCTTGTATTGGTACAACGTGACCCCAAAAGACAACACTACAGCTTTGTCAGCGCCAGCTAACTCCATATACAATTACCGAGTCCACATAAAGGGAATCAATATTGCACTACCACTTGACCGGGTCAACCCCGGAATTTACAGTGTGGGAGATGCGGTATGGGTAAAGACCCCACATGGTCAATGTTCAACACAATTCGAAAAAGGAACAATGCCCACACTCAGTCCTCATCAATGGAACACCACGCCTTATCAGAGACCTCCGCCAACATCAGAGATCTGCCTTATTAGAAGACGAGGGCCGTGATAAGGAGTCTGAGAGTGACTTGAGTACGCCGCTGTTTGTCAGTGCAGGGCCGGATAATTCGCCTTCAGAATCAGAGGAAACAGAATCTGAAGATGGTGATGATGATGATGCCACGAACAAGAGGGGTCCAGCAGACTCACCAGAAGAAGAAAGTGATAGACCCCATCCACCGTTACGGAGAAGCACACGACAGAGGCGACCGCCATCTCCCTGTAGTTTATGTGATCCAGAGATCAGGGAAGAGTGTGGACGAGCAGATTCCCAACCCCCACGAACAAAGCGTGTCCGGATATGTTTGGCCTGTGCGATGAGGGGGGGGGGTGAGTGACCACGGAAATTGAACTCGCCACCTCCTTGTCGTTGAAATACTGTTGAAATTCCGCACGGGCAGTGCAGAGTAACCCAGATGTAAACAGTCTTGTCACAAGGATTGATGCGTACTTGAGGTGCTGGTGAATGTTGAAGTTCCACACGGACAGTGCAGAGTAAGTAGCTTGGATGTACACAGTTACTGAGTATTTAAGGGCCTGTCCTCCCAGACAGGGGGAGACACACCCG
This sequence comes from Doryteuthis pealeii, assembly GCA_023376005.1. Lineage (NCBI taxonomy): Eukaryota > Metazoa > Mollusca > Cephalopoda > Myopsida > Loliginidae > Doryteuthis > Doryteuthis pealeii. The sequence goes on along the minus strand of CM042147.1, from coordinate 105,061,300 downwards.
TAGTCGGATTTTGCTGTCGAGACGAGTGGAAGAGAAAACTGTATTTGGATCTTGCTGTCGGGAAGAGAGTAGTACTTTTGTGAGAGATTGTTGCATACTGAAGACTTTGGCAGTTGGGAGAGCATATGCGTCGGACTTGACTGTGGACCCCCCAACTCAGAGTTTACTTTCATTCTTATTACAGAAACTTCACCACTAGATGCAGTTTAAGTTCATATCCAGGACACTAAGACTCTCAGCTACCACCTTCTAGCACATATATGATAAAAAGGGTTGGGGTTTGTCATAAGGGCAATAGGGGTGGGACAAGTAATAGGGCTTGACATGACCAGCCGATTGATCAGAGGGGGCTCCTACTTCCACCTGTCTAGCCTAAGTATGGGCCAAAGTGGAGTGTTGTATGTCATGGACTGTTCAGCCATCAGGATTCCATCCTCAAGCATCATGGGTCGCCACCGATACCCAACAGGTGGCCCCATTGGAGGGATTTTACACCTCTGCAGAGGTGCAGTCGGTGTATTCTACAGCCCCAGCCAACAAGGCGGACAGAGATTAGATTATAATAAAACTTTTATAATTATTACAGGGCCGGTTTAGCTCAGTCGGTAGAGTGCCTGACTAGGAACCACAAGGTTCCAGGTTCAATAACTCAGTGTATGAGTAGCAGTAAAGTGTAGCAGTAAATGCTAAGTGAGGAACTGATGGTAGGTGTTGCGCTCCGCCTCAGACACCAAAACAATATCCTTAGTCTAGCGCTAGTGAAAAGAGCATAGACTCCCTTGTTGTCTGGCTGATACCAATTTTAGGCCACCTAGACAACTTTACTTATAAAGGAAGTCTGGGTGCCCATCTGGTTTGGTTTGATTTGTTTTACGGCATATCAAGTTTTAGGTTCATAGCGGTTCCCCATCTGGTAGGGGATCCTTGGTCAATTGGCTCCTTATAAATCTGGCCCTGGTCATACTAAGTTTAGTAAATGTCAACATTAATAATATTAAAGTGAACTGATAACTGCTCTTATCTTTATTATAAAATCAGTCTTCCTCCTTTTCTCTTTCTTTTTTTTTTTCTCTCTTTTTCTTAGCTTTATACACAAATGCAAAGATAAGATTTAAAACTCATTCATGTATGTTAATTTTATTAGATGAAGTATATTTTACAAAAATTTCTTTCAAAATGCCACATTCCAAAACATTATATTTTCTGAGTGGAATGCATGTTCTTTCTTAAACAGTAAATATCCAATTCTTATCAACTGAAAATTGAAAATTTACTCTGTAGAGAATTATATTTTAAGTTACCCTAATTATCTGTGTATAAGACACACTATTTCAATTTAAAAGTTAGAGGTGCGTATATTATACACAAGAACTATATAATTAAGCTTTTTCCACATATTCAGGATGCGATGACTAAAGTAAAGTCGTCAGGGAGGCCTAAAGTCAGTAACAGCCAGACAGCGAGGGAGTCTATCCCCTTTTCACTAGCACTAGACCAAGGAGATTATTTTAGCATCTGAGGTGGAGCACCACACCTACCATCAGCTCCTCACTTTATCACACAGATCCCTGTGCTACTCATATGCTGAGTTGGTGAGAGCCAGTATTGGAGCCGGAACTTTGTGGTTCCTCGGCAGATACTCTATCAACTGAGCTAAACCGGCTGAGCTAAGTAAGTTATATCTATGATCCAAACTAATATGGTTTTACACCATTACAGAGGAATATCCACTGGAATGTGTATTCATTTATAATTTTGTTTCTCCTAATGTGAGCTTATTTTCACCACTGTGACACTTTTAATTGCACTAAAATGCATTGGACCAGAATGCATCTAAGGGGTCATGTGTGTAGTATATATATATATATATATCCGTACGTAGATAGGAAGTAGTGTATCATGTGTGTAAACATTAGTGATAAAATAACCAAGAAATGAAAAAGAATGAATAAATAAATAAATAAGACAGATGGAAATATATTTGATATCCAACCGAGACAAATGTCTGAGGCCTGGGTTAATTTGGCATTGTGTAAATTGATGATGAGGACAATTGTTTATCTGTTTGTGCCTGTATGATTATAGTTCGTTTTAATATTTCAAACAAAAGTACATCTGTAAAAGTAATTGAATGACCAGCATGGATTAGTCAGAAAGGAGATGGTGAGGGTGGAATTTTATATATATATATACATACGGTCCCAGAAAAAGATCAGTTAGAGTTAGATTTTCGGCGGCAGGTGATGATATCGACAGTAGCAGAGACTTAGAAATTAGCCAGTGAAGCCAGTAATTCACTTAGTCTCATGACAACTTCTTGCCAGCTGAGAGAGCCCACTACAACTGCTTAAGTGTCACAACTCCCTCTTCTATCAGTGTCCTATTAACAGACTTGTGTTTGTTTTGTTTTCTTTTCTTTTAATCCCTGTGAACCCATCTGACTCGTGCCTTCGCATCGGCCAGCACAGAACATCACAACGTTGGGGTCTAGACATCGTGCAGCGAAGGTGCAGGGTGCAGAACGGGTATTCTCACACCACAAGTTTATTGCATTTTTGTATGAACATGTCTGTGTTTGCTGTAAATACTAATAGTGAAAATCAAATTAATAGTAAATTTTGTAGACATAATGTAAACTGGAAAAAATCACACCAACATACCAACAACACACATATAACTTAAGGACAAATCCAGTTCCCAATCACACATAAACAAAAAAACAATTAAACAGACACACACACACACACACACACACACATATTTAGCTAACCAATCCCCACAATCTAACACCTGTGGTACCACCATTCACCATTTCGGCACTCCCCATTCCAGAGAGAAAAAGAATCCACTAACCACCCCCAACTACACCTCCCCCTACTGACGACCTTCCGTTTTCAGCATTTTGAGAATTTCCATCATTGGAGTAAGAACTATATCCAAGTCCTGAAGATGGTCTAATAAGAGACCGAAACGTTGCACCGTCGACAATAAACATCAAGTTTCCATAACATCCCGTGTTTGTCTACTTTTTCTCTACATACTGTCGGATTAACCTCCTCACATTTCTACCATAATGTAAACTATATAAATTCTTATTTTTAGTTAGTTACTAACTACATGCTAAATGCTAAATTCAGGTTAAATTTAGCTGCTGCAAATTCTAAAAATATTTTTACAGAATTTCATAATCCAAACTTAAGGGTGCGTTTTATACATAAACAATTACAATAATATAGCATTTTTCAACTGATTTACAATTTACAGAAAGTAAAATGCAACAATGATAATAATTTTTAAGAATACTAGCAAATATATGCACCCTCCGGGTGCAAGTATTGAAGTTTTAATGTAATGAAATATCGTATTAAATTAGAAAGTCTAATAAGAAGGCAGATAAAAAGATATGTAACAGAGTGGGGTTATAATAGAAAAATAGAAATGAAACTTACACTTCCATCACTGCCGTCTTTCATTGCTGAATTTTACTTATTTAACTATTTAGTTAAATTAGGAAATAAAGAATAAAATTACACTTATTTTTTCTTCTTAATGGATTTCATTTACGATTCATTGGAGAGATTTTTGCTTATATTCATTAAAATAAAACCAAACAGTTAGAAATCAATAATACTAAGCACATATTTAATAAAATCTCATTTTTAATATCAATATGCAAATTAGCCTTCCCGTTCACATTGCAAACCACTATTTTTTGTATATATAAATACAATAGCATGTTATTAGTATGTAGATATGGTCAACACTAATAAAAAGGTGAAGCAATTTTATTAATAATTGAGGTTTAAATATAAATAAAATCATGGAGAATGTGATGAAAATAACTATCTTAATTGTGACTCGATTAGTAATATAGTTTCAGTTACAGACAGAAAAACATACAATCTCCATTATAATAAGATTTGCAAAGGTAATCAATATTTGAATAATAAACAAATGTTTGTATAATCACCGATGACTGCTAAGTCAGTGATGGCTAATCATCTGATGGGGAGGGGAAAATAAGAAAACCTAAGTCATCTTAGTGTTAGGACCTTCATTGCTTTATTCTCTCCATTCAGTCTCTGTGGCCATGGAAGCAGGAAGAAATGGACAATGGACACCAATGATTTGTTCCTTGTTCTCCATTCATGAAAACGTTGTCTTCTCATACCCCAGCCACCAAAAAAGAAAAAGAGCTCAAATTACATCACAATTGATATATATAGCTATTAGGTTTCACAGAACACCCCACTCTCACTTCAGCCTTACAAAAGATATGTTGTGTGGTTATTAATTTGTGAATGTAAATGTTTTAATATTATTTAAAAGACTTACGTGTTTATCAGTCCCAAAATAAAGCTTAGTTACCATTGTAAAGTTCTTGGACTGATAAAATTTAGGTATGCTGTCAATGATGGCCTGGCTGCTACCATCTTATCTAGAGAACTTTTACTAACATAACCTTTTCTCTTCTCTTCTCTTCTCTCTCTCTCTCTCTTCTTCTCCGGTTCTAAGTTGTTAATACTTATCCCTAAGGGGTCAGGTGATATGTATGTTAACTGTGGGGTTTTTTTTATCAGGATTTGGCATAGGTTAGTCTGATTTATGTCTATTATTAGAATTTATGAAATTCGTTTTTTATACTGATCGGAAATTTTAGAAAACAATTTTTTTTTTCAATCTGTTTTTGGTAAAAACTATACTATTTAGGAACCATTAAAGTATTAATATAAAAGTACAGCCAACAAAAATTCAATTATCTTAGTTATCATGACAAGACATTTGGGGGATCTATGCTTTATACTAATGGTGCCCTAACATTTTCAGGCTTGGCTTCCCAGTGAATTCCTAGCACCACCACCCTCATTACACACATGCAAACACACACAATATTTTTTTTTTTGTATACTTCAAAATGAATACAACAAAATTAAATACAAAGATGTATTTCACAAATAAAACCTATTTTATCAAACCAATTTATTTCACAGTTTTAGCTGGAAGGGTAAATCAACAGCTCAACAGTAACCATAGTAACATGGTTCATTGTATTAACAGTTATTGTTACTGGGATGGATGTGCTTGGTGCAGGGATATCAGCTTCTCAGCATCAGGCTTTTGACTCTAATTTCAGACTACATAATAAAACTATGCATTCATTTATGATTGTTACGTCAATTTTATTATGTTGTCATGAATATGTAAGAGTACACTTTTAAATGTTTGAATGATAGAGAGAAAAACAAAACGGGTAAGGATGAAGTCAGGAAATATAAAATATTTTACATTCCGATTACTACCCTTTATTAAGAATCATAACACCTCAACCCCCCCTCACACCGGTGGCCAAAACCAGCCATGAACTTTAGTGAACTTTTAAGTACGCGTGACTCCAAGACTCATAGCATTCCCTTGAACTTCCCGCCAATTTAGTGAAAAAGAAAGAAAGATTAGTTTTGAAAGACACAAGTAAAGAAGATTTCAAAGCGACCGGACGTTGAGAAAATTCGCTGCTGCTATGGGATATGAGACAGAAGAAAGGCAAAACCTTAAACGTGTATCGAGTGATTTTAAAAGGTCTACTATTTGCTAAGAAAATTTGTAAAGTTATTGTGTGAAAAAAAAAGAAGAGAAAAAAAAGGAACCTATTTTATGTGACACTGAAGTAATACGAGAAATGAAAAGGGAATTGTTTAAAAGGAATCTCTTCATAAATGTAAGTCTCTCCTTGTTTAAAATATTTTGCATTATCTCATTTGACTCCGTAGTTTCAAGAACACTTTTGAACTTTTAACTGTAACAATTCCATATGAACTTTGACTCTGAACATTTTATATCTGGGACCTTTATCGCATTTTCTTTTATTTTTTTTTCTTTCTTGTGCGACTCTGTGTTTGATCATTCCCAATCAGCACAGGCGTTCGTAACAATGTATAAACTGCATACGTGTCCTTTACCTTAGTATTTATGATATTTAGACTTTGTAAAATGACAAGTTATTTATTAACTGCTCCTAATGCCATCTTGTTGCTCCCCACTGCCTCTTTATGCCTCTCTGTAACAATACTCGGTCTGCACCCGTGCACTTTTGTTGCACAATGTCAATGACCCCACGTTGTATTGTTCTGTGCTGGCCGATTCAAAGAGCACGAGTTAGAGACAGAGGTTCACAAGGATGAAAAACACAACACAAAGTTTGATAACAGGATACTAATAGAAGAGGAAGTTGTGACATTTTGTGCAGTTTGTGGTGCAGCAGAGGACACTTGTCCATGTTGTCAGCTGGCAAGAAAGTTGTCTAAACTATAAGTGGATTGCTGGCTTCACTGATGTCGATCCCTGGCTATTTTCTATCTACTACTATTGGGGTAACTTCTCACTCCAATGGCTGGTCCGAAACTAACTACTAAGGATCTTGAGCTGGCTGAATATATGCAAATTTCACCCCTACATACCTCCATGGATTCGACCACCCAAAACGTGGGTACTTACTTTTCTTCTCAGATTTTTTTGTCTGCGATTTCTCCTAAAACGATAGGCATTATTTTTTTTATCAGTCTCAGTGTCCCTACTTTTCAGACTATCAACTTTTTCAAATAACAGGGCAGACTGGGCTCTTTTATCTTCGTTTAGGCAACCAAGAGAAGGAAAACTCTGAATTCAAACCTGTTAAATTCCGCTTAATAAATTGATCTTGTGTCACATCCTGCTCATGTGGAGGGGTTGGTATATATATATATATATAAATTTAAGGTTTTGGGAAAAAAATTTTAAGAACAGGAAAGTGGAAATTAGACTTCTAAAGATCATTTTCATTTTTGTACCCGTCTCTCGGGGGTTTGCTTTCTGCAAGGTGCTCCTTCCACACATATCCACATTAAACTGACTTTGTGTCACATTTTGGCAACGTGGGGAGCCAGATAAATTTTCACCTAAAATTTGTGCCTGTTTGCATGTGATATAGGGTTACCCATTTTTGTCGGCTGCTAGCTTTTTAAAAACATATTAAAATTAATTAAATCTATTATTTAATGTCAAACTTTTGTCTAAAATGATAAGTAGTAACATAATAACCATCATTAAAAAAAGAAAAATATCATTACATATGCAGTTTATTTTTTAAAGATCTAAAAGATTTGTTTTGGTCACTTTCAACGCGATCCACCATTCTGTCTATTTTTAAATGGTTTTAGGCGCTTATTTACAATTTTAACGTAACATTTGGGATGGAAAAAAAAATTACCAAAAATCAGGTAATTTTCCGATTTTAATGAAATTTTCAGTATTGATTTATCAATTAATGAATTTTATAATGCATTAGTTATTTTATTTCAAAACTTTAATTTAGTATTTTTGCTATGAAAAATAAATATATAAAATTCATTTAAAATATGAAAAGCCTGATGTTAAGTTTAAAATGTTATATTTTTAGATTCTAAAAATAACTATCTATTTAATGCAAACCTTATTTTAGTCAAACAAAGTATACGTTTTGAAGAAAAACTCGATTGAAAATGTACCCCCTCCCCTTTTTAAGCAGAAAAAATATCGATGTATAATTTTTTCTTTTATGAAATAATAGCCAATTAAATAATTATCGAAATGAGTAAAAAAGAAATCTCCAAAAAATTAATTATTTATTATTTTTTTACATTTTATTTTTCGATTTTCGGTACTTATTTTCTCATAGAAAAGTCACCGTAAAAAATTTGGGGGGGTTTCTATTCATAACTTCGGTGTTTTATCTCTTTATTTACTGTTATTAGAAAACTAAAAGACCAACTTCAAAAAAAAAAGTTACGCCCCCAACAAAAATAAGTGACCTGAAAAAGATGAGAAAGTTTTGAAATAAAATAAGTAATGCATTATAAAGATCATTCATTGATACATAAACACTGAAAATTTCATTAAAATCCGATAATTCCCTGATTTTTGGTAAATTATTTTCCCGGGGGGGGGGGGGACAAAGTCATTTTGTCAAAAATGCAATTTAGTCTCATTTTGGGTATAGCTAGTGTGATAACATCACTAGCTCAGTCCTCCTCGCATAAAAGGGGTAAGGGCTGGGTTTATTACTCGGCGCCTGGGGTATCCCTGAAGGGTAATGCTGCGCCACGCGGAAGGTTTGCTTCCTGTATGGCACGCAGCACTAAACTGAATTTGTATCTCATTCTGGTCTCGTGGGGAGCGAAATGAATACACCTGACCCCTCGCCCAAAAGAAGTAAGGGATGAGTTGATTGTCCAACGCCTTTGAAGGGGAATGCCGAAGGAACTTTTTTTAGCACCCGCATACTTCCTGTGGCTACACCACACTTTAAACTGACCCTGTGTCACATATCAATACCGTTGATTAAATACATTCAAAGAAACATTCTGACGTGCTAGGACACCTGCACAATATTCGACTACCAAAAATGAACTGAGTAACCCCCCTTATCAATAAACCTGATGTTTTGCTATATTAAAAAATAAATAAATAAACAAAATAAAAACCCGTGTTACCATACAAACACATATCCGCACTTCCATTTAAACATACTAGAAACGAACTCCAGACTATTTCATTGTTGATGTTTTATATTAAAAAAAACCCTGCTGAATTTACATTTCGTTTTTTTTTTTTTTTTTTTATGAATATACATTAAATATTTTATTTCTGTGACAATTCGACTCGTACAAGGAAAAATCCAAAGGAACTCGGTGAAAATATAGGCGTTTTACGGAAATTGTGTCCTCAACGCAAGTTTGTAAAACTTGACATTTGTTTTGTATTGTTTTAATTTAAAAACAATTTTTAAAATCATATTGGGCATGTTAACACCAAATTCCGTTCGAATGCAGTCAATGTCAACAAAACAGGAAACTGCATTTCCCTAATTGCCATTAATATGGATAACGGATAAAGTATCCTCTCTTGTCTCTCACCAATTAATAAAATGTTTTCATTGTAAACCAAGCTCTTCAAAGTCAAACACACTCAAAAATCATTTCAAATTCTGTTATAGGAAATTAATTAATTTACTACCATATATAACTTTTTGTCTTCTTTTTCCTTAACACATAAGCAAAAAGAAGTCAATATTGATTTTGCTACTGTTGTCTTGTGCTGTGTATACGACACGTTCACAGAAAAATCAGCTGAGATTTTTCTTTCATCTTTTGTGCCACATTAATTACATAATTATTTATGTTAAAGCTAAAAACACGTTGACAATTTTATATGCCTAAGTAAGTTAATGTTGAGCGAAGAAAACATTTTGAGGGAATTAAATAATTGAAAACTGGGGAAAATTAATGAGGAAAATTCATCATCGTATTTTTGTTTAATAAATAATCATTCTTCCTGTCTGGAATTTTCATATTAAAATTTTCGTTAAAAAATAGGTACATTAAAGGTCCTAAAATAATATTTATACTTTAGTACGAAAGTGTGGCTGTTTTTGTCTTTATTGGCTGCTAACTGCTGGCGAGTAATGTGGAATGATGACAACATGAATACTTCATTCATTTGACTGGAGGAAGAAGAAAATTAACAAAATATTTGATTTAAGGTAAAAAAAAAGATGTTTAAATTTATTTCAGTTAGAATTTAGTTACTCCTTGTGGGATATTTTCTTAATAATTAAGCTTGTTTGTTGTTCACTTAGAAAAAAACACGCTACTTAATGGGGGAGGGCTAATTTACAATGAATTTATTTATCAAAAATGAACCCTGATTTCCTGACATGGATAACCATGTGTTTGGAATTATTTTCACTTTCTCTATGTTTTATTTGTTTTCTAGCTGCTTCATTACTTTCATCTACTCTAAATTGCAGGGTGTTTCTGTTAAATTGAATGCTGTTAGTATTTTGAAGATAAAAAAATATCTACTTCCAAAATGTCGAAATTAGTGTGTAACTCTAACCATGGCTAAAATAAATTCGAATTATTAGCTTTTTCGCATTTAATCAATACATTTTAATATTTACTAGTTTTTTTTGTGTTTTTTTTTTTGTTGTTTTTTTAATTTATCTCTTTTCTTCTTTTTTTTATAGATATTTTAATAATTTTGAAAAATGTTTGTTTGATTTATTTTTATTTTATTTATTTACTTTTTTCATTTTATTACAATTGCTTTGTTTTTGATTTTATGGTTGGGGGAACCATGTCTACATTTTTTTGTAAATGAATTAATTAAAGCAAATAAGAGTAGTAATAAAATGTAAGAAAAAAAACAAAATTACAAAACGTATTTTACAACTTTTATATGCATAGTGTAATTGCTCGTGTGAATTCTAACTCCTGTCAGTCAACCTAACCATAAAAATGTATTTTCTTTTCTTTTCCATTTTTTAATTTCCATTTTGTCCTTGCTTTTTACTTCCGAAAATTTGAAAATTTTAACTTTAAAATTTCATTTTAATTTATTACTACTACTTGAATGTGAAGAAACGTTTCTATTAGATTTCAAGCATAACTTAATCTGGCAACTAAAGCTCACAAATTATTGACATAAAGATAACATTCATTCATTCATTTTTACGAAGCCAGAAGCCATTATTTTCGAGTTTATTTTCGTTTTATTTACCAAAGGAGAAAAAAATTAAATAAATCAGTAATGGTATGGAGTGGATGTCATTTTGATAAAATAATTTTATGAAACCAGAAGAAAAACTAGTGTTTTTTTTTTTTTCTTTTTATTGAATTTTGAATTCAGTATTTACAGTAAATTTAAACTACTATAAGACAGTCTGTTAATGTTAAGTTAGATTGTAATTTTGTTTGTTTCAACGTAAATAGAAAAATTAAAAAATTGTTAATTTTCTTTTTTTCTTTTTTGCACATGGTCACACATAAGTAATTCGCTACCAATGAGGATTGAACTCCCTAAGAATTTATTTTATTCGCATTGCTAGGTAGATGCTATCTTTCTTTTTTTTCTTTTTTTATTAAAAACAAACAGAATTATATTAATGTTATGTTAATGTTTAATAAAAAAAAAATTAAGAATAAAAATCCCATTTGTTGAACATAGGAATTATTAAATCTGGTACAAGATCAATGATTTGGGAGAGTGATAATCTTCACATTTGCCTCCATTCACTGACCCAAGTATTCTTCATTATTCCTTTCATCAGAACATCTCATTTATTCTAAATCTTTCGAACTACAATCACCAAAATATGTCAATCTATGAAATTCTTAATTAGTCCCAGATCCACATTGTGGGGGAGGAGGATATGACGATTGAGTTTTTATTTACAAAAAAAATCTCCAATGATGTGTACATGAAAAAGATATTTACAATAAAAACCTTTTCAAATGATTATGATGAAACCTCCCAATTCACAATATGGCAGAAAAAATTATGTGAGAAAGTTTTTCAATTCATTTTGATAGAAAAATGAAATAATTTTTTTAAATTCCCACATCCTTAGATCTGTTGTCTAATAGGGAAGGGCGATTAAAATTGGTGGTTGGGGGTAAAAATATAAATAAGACTAATACACTCACATACTCTAGCCAACTTAAACTATTTTTTGTAAGACAAAAAAAACTGTTCTTACTTAGCTGGGCTGCCTAGGCTAGCTTTTTGTTTTTTTTATCTTGTCTTACCCAAAGTTCCAGGTGGAATTTGAGATCAGCTCTTTTCACCTGACTCAATCATATATCTATATCATAATTCTCCAAATGCTGAGTAAACACAGAAACACATGATGTCTTTTCCTATTCAGCAACAGTACAACATTGCTACACAAAGAACTGATCTTTAATACCAACAATTGTCCATGCAGCATACAAACTATGTAGCCTTCAAGTTTGCACAATGAAAATGAAAGACTCGTCTCCTCTACACTGGACACTTTCTGGCAAAGTCACCAATCCTTCTGCAAAAACCCTTTTTTGCAACCAGCATTTCAGATCATCATTCATCCAACTGATGGTGGCTAAGTAAAAGCAAACTATAGACTTGACTGCAAGCCAACAAAATTATCCCGGTTAATCTTTGTACAATCCAATTACTTTACTGATGTTGGTTTTACTCATTACAAGTGTGGTCATGTCATCAATATAGACAGTGAACCTGGCCAGAATGGTGGCATCAGGTAACCTGATTCTGCTTAACCTGAGAAGAAAAGATTCCAACACAAGGAGTAGTAACCTTGATATAATGATTGGAACAAAATAAAAGGCTTCAATTTTAGCACAAAGAAAGGTTTCCAGATACTGAGCTGGTTGATAATGAAACCTTTAAATCTCCTAGGATGGATGCCACAATAAGAAAGGTTTCCAGATACTGAGCTGGTTGATAATGAAACAAACCTTTAAATCTCCTAGGATGGATGCCACAGTAAGAAAGATTTCCAGATTCTGAGCTGGTTGATAATGAAACCTTTAAATCTCCTAGGATGGATGCCACAATAAGAAAGGTTTCCAGATACTGAGCTGGTTGATAATGAAACCTTTAAATCTCCTAGGATGGATGCCACAGTAAGAAAGGTTTCCAGATTCTGATCTGGTTGATAATGAAACCTTTAAATCTCCTAGGATGGATGCCACAATAAGAAAGGTTTCCAGATACTGAGCTGGTTGATAATGAAACCTTTAAATCTCCTAGGATGGATGCCACAGTAAGAAAGGTTTCCAGATTCTGAGCTGGTTGATAATGAAACCTTTAAATCTCCTAGGATGGATGCCACAATAAGAAAGGTTTCCAGATACTGAGCTGGTTGATAATGAAACCTTTAAATCTCCTAGGATGGATGCCACAGTAAGAAAGGTTTCCAGATTCTGATCTGGTTGATAATGAAACCTTTAAATCTCCTAGGATGGATGCCACAATAAGAAAGGTTTCCAGATACTGAGCTGGTTGATAATGAAACCTTTAAATCTCCTAGGATGGATGCCACAATAAGAAAGGTTTCCAGATACTGAGCTGGTTGATAATGAAACCTTTTAAGTCTCCTAGGATGGATGCCACAATAAGAAAGGTTTCCAGATTCTGATCTGGTTGATAATGAAACCTTTAAATCTCCTAGGATGGATGCCACAATAAGAAAGGTTTCCAGATACTGAGCTGGTTGATAATGAAACCTTTTAAGTCTCCTAGGATGGATGCCACAGTAAGAAAGGTTTCCAGATACTGAGCTGGTTGATAATGAAACCTTTACATCTCCTATGATGGATGCCACAATAAGAAAGGTTTCCAGATTCTGATCTGGTTGATAATGAAACCTTTAAATCTCCTAGGATGGATGCCACAGTAAGAAAGGTTTCCAGATTCTGAGCTGGTTGATAATGAAACCTTTAAATCTCCTAGGATGGATGCCACAATAAGAAAAGTTTCCAGATTCTGATCTGGTTGTTAATGAAACCTTTTAAGTCTCCTAGGATGGATGCCACAATAAGAAAGGTTTCCAGATTCTGATCTGGTTGATAATGAAACCTTTAAATCTCCTAGGATGGATGCCACAATAAGAAAGGTTTCCAGATTCTGAGCTGGTTGATAATGAAACCTTTAAATCTCCTAGGATGGATGCCACAATAAGGTCACTTGGCATCCATGCCAGGAGGCTTAAAAGATTTTACACTTCAATTTGGGAAGCTTATATACTTGTAGTTTTAACCACCAGTCAGATTGTATTGGGCCCTGCTCTACAATTGCTATGCAAATCCGTTGATAAATTTTGAATAGTTTAGCATAGTAGACCTCAATAAGGATCAAACCTTTTAAAAATAGCTTGCTATTCTATTCAAATTCAAATATTTTACAAACCTATGAAATTAAACTTTGGATTTTTTGTTCAAATTCTCTTCTAATCTCTAACCTGAATTATCACCTTTTTTACTCATAAAAAATTGAATCTTATTTTGTTAGGGAGTTTTATAAATTTACTCAGTGATACAATGTCTATTTTCTTTTTCTTTTCAGATTTTCCCTCTTCCGGTTGTAAACAATTATAAGGTTGCTGCTGCTGCTGCTGCTGCTGCCCTTTAATGAAAACTTAAAAATTCTGCTCAACTTGATTTACTTTAGTTGGTTAATTTGTTTTTATTGTTAATTTTCTGTTGGATTTCTCACCATGGTCAATGTGATTAAAGGAATTTTAGTGGAATGTGATGCAGCCATGAAACAATTTCTCCTTCAACTTGATGACAAAAATACTTTAGGGAAGAAATTTGTCATCAATGATCTTGATGATACTCACTTGTTCATATCTGCTGACATTATTGAGACTCTGAAAACACAAATTAATGATCTCATGAATCGACTTACTTATCCTCTTACTGAGTAATCATGAAGATAACCATGTGGTCTCCTGAAATTGTTATTCTTCCTTCTTTTTCTTTCATTTCCTTCCTTCCTTCCTTTCATAACTTTCATAGATTGTAGTTTTGATATCTTATTTGTATCTAAGCAAATTCTACAAAACTACTTTAAATTATTGTTTTATCTATAAAATAATCAAATTCTTTCTTCTTTTTTTTTCTGTATTCAGAAAACAAAATTTTCTTAGGAAAAATTCTTGTAGACTACTTTAATTTGTTTTTAGATCAAGCAAAATTTTCTTAGAATTATTTTTGAATTGTACAAAATAAAATTGATTCTATCTCTCCTCTCTGACAATTATTTAAGATCTCAAAAAAATTACCCAAAGTATTTACAAAATGGCTTTTGAAGAAAAGAAAATGATTTCTATGTAGATGTTGGAATCCAAGTATTCATTTTTATTTCAATCATGAGTCATTGATAGAATGGAAGAGAAACCATTCTGATTTGTCCAAGAAAAGCAAACTAATTATTGAACAAGTGAAAAAACAAAACAAACCATGGAGTTAGACAGCAAACAATCAGCGTCATGGCAGTGGAACCCAACAAAACGCCACTTACATCCTGGTGATAGTTTATTTGAGGATGGTGATATCTACTGCAACTTATTATCAAAACAAATCCCACTTGAAAACCAGGATGAATTTGTCAGCCAGTAAGTAAACTTTCTTATTCTATTTCTTTTCTTTTTTTTTTTTTTTCTAACAGAAAACTACTTTATTTTTAATTGGACACATAGCCTAGTGGATAAAGGAGTTGGGTTAAAACAGTTCTAAGTGACCGTTATCTCTAGACTGCAGGTTCAATTCTGGTCAGGGGCAGCAGTAACATAGAATAATAATTAACACAGCTTAACACCTGTACCCCAGCTATGGTTAGCAGAATGAGAACAGGATACTCCCATGGACTGAATAAAGGGTTAGGTTCAAAGTTCCGTGATGGTTCCCGATTATGACAAGGTTCCCGAGTCTGACACGAAATACCTGATGAAGGCTGGAGGGCACATCGGCCAAAACATTATACAAATAACAATATAGATGAGGACAATAGTCCGATTAATACAAATAATACTTATAAAAATGTTCGCTCATTCCTATGATCAGATTAGAACTTGGGATATTAATATACTATGCTTATTTTGTATTTCACCCTGTCAGTAAGGCTTAGAATTGGCTGACTATCCCCTGCAGAAGAGTTAAAATACCCCCCACTCCCCAAAAGGGGAGTTGTCCTGGTTATGACATTAAATTGCATCTGATTGTGAGGCTCTAGTTCTGGGGAGTGTGGAGTATCCACTCTGACCCAGTGCAATACTACTTGTTCGTGACCCATCTATGGAGATCATAGATCTGTTTAAAATTCATACATATTCAATAGGACTGTGTGCATAAAAATCTCTGAAACTAAAAAGAGAAGCAACAAAAAATGAACTGTTGATGTAGCATATCCAATGGTTGAATGAAAATTATATTTTGGTATCCAAGATATGATATATAAAATGCTTTGTTAATAGTAACTGACCAAATTGGTTCTTCTTATAGAGACTCAATCTCATTTTCTGTTTATCTCTATATTCTTAACATATTCTTGTCATTTTTCTTTTTCTTTTTAATACTTCAAATTCTAAAACAACCTCTTCCGATAAAACTGGTCTACTAAGGAAAAACATGTTTTAGACTAAATCAAATGAACTTTAGGTTTATTTATCTACAGAGCCACTTTAACAATATTTCTTGTATATACATATTGTGTGTCTCATCATGGTATAATGGTTAGGAAGCTAGTCTCGCAGATCCATTACTACTGAAAAGGGAGCTCGATCCTCACTGGATCATATTCTACCAGTATATAAATATAGGTTGATTTCTCAAATAAAAAGGTTCTGCTCAACAATTTACAAATAACATTCTATTCCCTGTTGAATATTTATGGAATGCTATTTATTATATTTAGTAAAACATAAAATTATATTTATACGATACCAAAAAATTCAATAATAATGTCTTATGTTAATAACGGTAGATTTCTCATTACTCTGCAGGTATACTAGGTTATGTGATATATATATATATATATATATATGAACAAAAGTGATAAGATAAAGAGGAATATATTCTTTTCACTTATTTATTTATGTTCTCAATTAGTATTGAATTTCATCGTCAGAAGAAAAGTTTTTGTGAAAAAAAAGAAATTTTTAGAATCTTTTAAAAAGATTATATGCTATAACAGAAGTGATGAAAAATGAACTGGTGACGTAATATATCCATTCGTTGATTGAAAATTACTTTTTGGTTTCCAAGTATTTTCAATTGACCTTTATATATCTGCTCTCGGGACACCTGGCACTGAGCTCTCCATTTTGGAGGTATAAAATGATGTAAATATGAATGTACAATGAATGCAATTCCCTCACCTTTAAGTATAGAATAACCCTTGACAGGTTGACATGCTGTTAAAATCAATCAGTCAATCAAATGATCAGATAAGAACTTGTGATATTAATATATAATGCCCATTACTTATTTTATACTTGTTTAGTAATAAGCTCAAAAATTAAAATTGGGGCATCAAAGTTTATTAGTCCATTCTCAGCTAGGGCAGTGAAATATTTAGAAACCAAGAACAAAGGTGCTTTCTGTAGAATTAGCTACCACGTACTGGAAAGGCCCAAAGAAAAAGGTTTATTTATTTATTTTTTTATATTCTATGATTGAATAAATCTACTGACATTGAACTTCTAAAATCTCTTTATGCATTTGTGAACTATCCAGTTTTTAATTCAAGCAGTAAATTCACAACAGCTTAATTTAAATATTTTTGTGTACAAGTCTAAAGTCCTTTGTGTAAAAAAAAAAAAAAAAAAAAAAATTGTTCCTACTTTGAAAAGGAAATGCAATAAAACTTAAGTTTTTTTTTCTTTCTTTCTTTCTTTTTTTTTATTTTTTTATTTTTTTTATTTCTCTTTAAACCAGAATTCCTGAGTTTACATGTGGATTGGCTGGCTGCAAGAAGCTGTTTAAAAATTTGCTCAGGTAAATATTGCTTAGATAAGTTTTAATCCCAATAAGTATTAAATGAAAATAATTGATTTTTTTTTTCTTTTCATTTCTTATAAAATATCATTAACTTGACTTAACTTTCATTTTAATTATTACAATATGAATATCAAATACACTAGCTGAAGTACCAACTTCGATCAAGTTGCAATTGGTTATTTTATAATTTTTGTTGATTTAAAGATTTACACTTCATTTTCATTTTTCCACTCTGTTAGCTGGGGCTGTACAATATGCCAACTGCACCTCTGCAGAGGAGTAAGACCTCCTCCAATGGAGGCCATCTGTTGTCCATGGCAACCCATAATGTGACCTGCAGTGGTCCAATTTGGTGCCTTAGTTGGGCTAGGCAGGCGGTCAGAGAAGCCTAATCTGATCAGTCAAGCCCCAGCACCTATATGATTATATCTTGATTGTATTTTTAAAATTGCACTTATAGCAAATACCCAACCCTTTTTATGTTAAAGGTACTAGAAGGCAGTGGCTGAGAACCAGTTATTTATGAAGTTATTTCTTCTAATTTATTAATACACATGAAATTAATGAAAATTATTTCTACCAGTTTATAAAACCAAAGAAATTATTTACCTACAAACAATTGCTTACAAATCATATATACATAAAATAATATTTGGCATTAAATAGTCCACAAGGTTTCATATGCCATTAAACAAAATAACCAACCCATCATCTTCGTTTGTACTCTGGTCAGAGAGAGTTCTAAACACAGTTTCAAAATTCAAATGCTTCATTCTGTGTATTGACCCTTACTGATTTTTAGAATCAAACTAAATTCAATTCTCTCTCTCTCTCTCTCTCTCTCTCTCTCTCTCTCTCTCTCTCTCTCTCTCTCTCTCTCAACCACTTTCATTTCCCATATCATTCTTGATTCTCATACTGGGAAATCACCTTGTGACCTCCCACCTGTCAATTTCCATTTTCCTTGAAGGTATTGACCTCGGTCATTTTTTATTATAAAATTCTGTACTCAAATTGACCCATTGCATCAGTCTCCATTAAAGTGACTTTGTGTGGTTATAATTCTTTTCATTCATCTATTTTTGATTAACCAATTTCTAAAGCAGGCTTATTATCCTTCAATCATTTTCAGCTTAAAAACATTCACAAAAATATTTCTAATAGTAAATCAGTAATAATTAAACCTTTTGAAAGTAAGGATGCTATAAATGTTTAAAGTTAAACTCTTTACCAAATCTCCATTTGTTTTAAGACACATTTCTTCTCTTTTAGCTATGAATGTCACTATAACAGTCTCCACCGAAATTTGTGTGCCACATGTCGTCGTGTATTTCCATCATCCTACCTCTTGGGTCTCCACATTCAAGAATGGCATGATGTTATGTTTGAAGTGATGTGTGATAAAGGACCAATGGTAATTGTTGTTGAATTTATACTTAATGAAATGACTCTCTTGATTTTTGTATTAAAGTTTTTTGTTTTAGACTATAAATTTGACTTAATATTACAAACTACTTTAGCATTGTCATAGATTATAATTGTACCATTCTACTTTTTGATGTAAAAAAAATAAACATTAAATCAGGAATCTACTATTAAACATAATTTTTTTTCACTAAACAAGTCTTGTAGGATTGTATCAGAAAAACTGTCCTACTTTTGAATTTTCTTTCTTTATGGACTACCAGAATTTTAAGTTATAACCTAAATATTCTTTGTTAAAAAGGTTTTTGAATTGCTACAAAATTTTCAAAGGAATTTTGGGTTGCAAAAAGTGTTTGCATTCTTAGTAAAATATATATATATTTTTTTAAAGATTATTATCTCTAATTTCTTAAACTTCCTTTCTCTTTTTTTTCTCCCAGTATTGTTGTTTGCTTGAATCATGTGGACAGAAATTCCAAAATTGTCAAGAGAGAAAAGAACATATGATTAATGAGCACAAATATCCGGCTAATTTCCGCTTTGATAAAAGGAAGAAACTAAAGTAAGTTGAGAGGAGCAACTACATCTGCTTATTGAATTTTTCTTTTCATTCTTTGGCTTTTATCAACTTTATTATTATTATATAATCTATTTTTATCAATAGCTCTCATATTTTGTAAGCTTGTTTTTAATTTGATATTGGATATTTTAGTTTAATATCAAATTGATATTAAGTTATTTTTATTTATAAATGTTTATTATAACTGATATAAGGTGTTATTTTGATTGTAACTTAAATTTAGTAGACATTTGTGCATAGAATAAGATTTATTCCACAATTTGGGATTCATCCTGTCAGTGATAATATGCTAAATATTTAGAATCATTCTCTCAAATAACAGTTCAATATGTTCAGAACATATTGGGGGGGGGGAAAAAAGCAAATAGATCAAAATAATAGAGGACCAAATTATTGGTTGGTCTAAAATGAATTCCTTTTTTTTGGGGGGGGGTAGCTTAAAATGACAGCTGTTCCAGAAAGTTCTGTTCTGTTAGAATTCATGAGAATCATCTGAAATTGTGCTAGTATTTTGTATCACTTAAACTATCACTATTGACAGCACCTTAAAAACATTGTAGACATTTGCATTATCAGTAGGTTCCATCTGCAAAATACTTATAAAATCGCTATAAATTCCTGTCAAACCATACCTCAAATAAAAGGAAATTGATTTATCTCAAATTTTATTGAGGTTGTTTTATATGTGTATTATATATACTAGCAAATATATGCACCCTCCGGGTGCAAGTATTTAAGTTTTGATATAATAAAATATCATATTAAATTAGAAAGGCTAATGAAACTGACTAAGAATGCAGATAAAAAGATCTGCAACAGAGGGGGTATGATTGAAAAATAGAACAACTTTGAAACTAACTATTCCATCATTTTCCATTACTCCCCTCTTTCATTGGTAAATTTTCCTAATTTAACTATTTAGTTAAAATAGGAAGTAAAGGATAATATTACAGTTATTTCTTCTTGTAAATAAATTTCTTTTATGATTTATCCACGAGATTTTTGTTTATATTTCTTAAGATAAAACCAAACAATTAGAAATCAATAATACCAAGCACATATTTATTAAAATAAAATTTTAAATATCAATATGCAAATTAGCCTTCTCGTTCAAACTGTAAACCGCTATTTTTTGTATATATAAATACAATTGCATGTTATTAGTACGTAGATATGGTCAACAGTATTAATAATGTAAAACAATTTTTATTAATAACTGAAGGTTTAAAAGAATGAAATCATGGAGAATTTGACGTAAATAATTAAGGGAATTGTGACTTGAGTAGTAATACAGTTTCGGTTACAGACAGAAAAACACACAATCTCCATTATAATAAGATATATATATATATATATAAAAATAATGTAATATAGTGAAAAATTTGAAAAACACAGGTTCAAATAAAATGAGTGGTGTGTGTGTATATATATATATATATATATATATATATATATATATATATATATATATATATATATATATTTAATTATTCTTTATAACTTTTTATTGATGAAACAGGAGAAAAAAAATGATGAATACTTAAACATCCATTTTTTTTTTCATGTGCTTGCACAAAAGGGTGTTTGTATATTTTGCTTATTTGCAAAAACTCAGTCATGTGAATCTGTTCAAATTTGGCACCAAAAATGCAAATTTCTACAGCATTGTCAGTATATGAAGCTTGAATGATGAGTTATGTTTTTTTTTTAAGGTCTCCATGATATTCACAGGCAAATTTTATATAAACATGCCAAATTTCATTGCTTTGTTGTAAATGGGATTTGTAAATGAAAACACAATATGTTGTCCAAAGATTTTCAGGAAAATAGGGCCTTTTTTGTCCAGTTTTTCCAAATTCAAGTGCTCATATTTAAAAATGTTATTCCTGGATTTTGATAATTTAAAAACACAATCTTTTATCTATCTATATTTTATAAATGTCACATTTGTTATAGCAAAATTCCATTTAAAATTTTTTTCATGGGCATTGCTTTGTAACTCTTTTATTTTCAGATCTGCAATATCTGATGAGGCCAGGAATTTAGTCCCCAAACCATTACCTTCGGAGAATAATAAAAAAATTCAATTTTCCTACAAGTAAGCTTAAATTCTCTCTACTTTGACAATTTATTTTTGATTATCCATTTATCTATAATTTAATGAATCAAAGCAAAGATATATCTGCATAAAAAAAAAACTGATTAGGTATGCAATTTAGATTTGGGATTTCAAATGTTTATTAAAATTCTTTGTTTGATCTAAATTTGAAATGGACTGAAATAAATAGAATTTATAATTATCAGTATTTTCTCACGCCGCTTAACATTTCCTTACAAAATCAAATCTGGTATTGAAAGTAAAACAAAACCATTCTGATAAAACTTTTAAAACATTTTTTTTTTTTTTTTTGCATTACTGTTTTGAGTCTTTGAAATTGTAAAGGTTTCCTCAAGAACAAAGTGCACCCTGTTTGCAGGGAATACACCAACAGCATCACTTGCAGAGCATGTCTTGTCATGACACTAAATTACATCTGCAGGTGAGGCTCTATTTCTGGAGCTCTGGGGTAGTGTGGAATCACCCTTCCATTGCCATTACATCAATGTATACTCTTACCTGAAGTGGTGGTACCTTTTAGGATCCAATCTATGAGTCAAATAGATCTATTTGAAAATTATTGGTATTGGATAGGAATACTTGAAATCATATAACTTCTTGAAATACTTGAAACTATATAATTGTGTGCCAATTATTATTTGATAGGTATACTTGAAACCATATAAATGTGAAAAAAAAACATTATTATTAAATTGTTACTTGAAACCGTATAATTGTGTATAAATTATTTGTATTAAGAATAGTTACTTGAAGTTATAATTATTTACAAATGATTATCATTAGTTACTTGAAACTATATAATTGCTTGCAAAAAATACTTTAGCATTAAATAACCCAACAAGGGTTGACATAGAGTAAAACTAACAAACATCAAGAACAAAGACACTGGTTGAGTATTTAATTGAATTAGACCAATATCCTAATACAATCTCTGGTTATATATCGATTTCTTAATTATCTACTCGTTATCAAATTAATTTTTAGAAATGTATGTTGAAAAGGTGATTTTTTTTTAAAAATATAAACTCTTATGACTTTGTATTTTCAGAGTACCAAAGGACATTTGCTTTGGTCAAGCTGCTGTCCGTTCATTTCAGGGCTGCCGTGGTCATGGACGTAGCCAAGAGAGACATAAGATAAAACCAGACACTGACACCACCATAAATATTGAGCAGGTTGATATGGAAGTTTTGGCTACAGCACTTGAAGAAGAATGCAGTTAACAAGTGATTATGAAAACATGAGGAATACTTAATAAATCTGTTCTTCCTTACTCCCCCCCCCCCTCGTCTCCATTTTATGGAATCTGTAAATGAATTATAAAATTCTTCGTTTCACTCTGGTATTTTTTTTTTTTTTTTCTCTTTAAATTCATAAACCTATTAGGAGAAAATTAATATGCTGCCCACAAATAATGTAATAAATGTGTAAATTTCTTGTTTTTGAAT
The DNA here is from genome assembly GCA_023376005.1 of Doryteuthis pealeii. Classification (NCBI taxonomy): domain Eukaryota; kingdom Metazoa; phylum Mollusca; class Cephalopoda; order Myopsida; family Loliginidae; genus Doryteuthis; species Doryteuthis pealeii. The sequence goes on along the minus strand of CM042147.1, from coordinate 105,038,374 downwards.
ATCATTTTTTTTTTTCTTTTTATTACTAACCAGAGTGTCACTCTATAAAATATTTGCTGGAGTTCTTCAATAGCTATGTTTAATCATTTCTACTTGTCTCAAATTCATATCTAAAGTTTTTCTCTCTGAAAAAAAATTTTTTTTTCATGAGCATTTGTTGTGATAGCTTTTTTTGAGAATGAGACATATTTACAATTAAATATTTCAGAATTTCAGATGATATCATTCCTGAAATTAATTTTGGTTGATTTGGGTGCTAGTAATGCATCTGTAGTACAACCAAGTTGTCTATTAAATTCACTCTCTTTTAAATTCTTAGTCATGCGACACGAGTAATTGTTCCACAGCATATTCTTTCTCTCTGCATGTGTTAAAAATGGATTCTGGTTATATGAACTGTTATGGACTTAACCTGATATTCTGCAACGTATTAAAAAAAAAAAAAGGTATATTATCACAGACAATTTATGCACCCATTCTCTAATCCAGTTTGCATTTTGATTCTGCAAACTGGGCTAGTTTGGCATGTACTGATTACCAGTCATTTTTGTGGCTAGTCGTCTTCATGTGAAAGGCTTTTTTTTTTTTTTCTTTTTTTTTTTCCATAATTAAACAAATGAAAGGTAATTATTTCACAGTTTTGAGGAAAAGTTGTCCAGCACGGATTTTTTTAATGTTCAAAGTCTGATGGTTCATTTTCTCCTGTTCTCAGCAAAATAGATTAACACAGATAAGCTACAACAGCCTGCTAACATCAAGGACAATTAAAACCTATTGTGTTCATGTTTAAAGTTTTATAAGTGATACACAACCAAAAACCATGGGAACATTAAATCCTGGACATTTTAACTTTTTAATTTGATAAAATTTGAAACGAAAAGCTTTGATAATAATTTGTATGGATCAATCAAGCTATATCACTAACCTTTTTCATAGTGCCTTAAAGTACTTTTGTTATGTGAAATGCAGAAGTTTGTAAAATATTAAATGCAAGACAAAAGGCTGTGTATTAAATAACAGTATACAATAAACAGCTGTTTGGTTTAAGATTACACAAGCAAAGGATTTATCAAAATAATTAAATTTCTCATATTTGACAATTTAGAATCTATGAAATGGGTTGTCAGCATTTTTTTTTCTTTTTCATGTGAAGATATTAAATTTGCCTGAACAGCTGTCACATGGAGTTTTATTAATATTCTAACATTTCAAAATGAATTATTCTTACAAGTGATATATTTAAATAGGATGAACTGCTTTTGTAACCAAAGTTGTTTATACCAGATTGAGTCAGAAGTTTTTTTAAAAATATTTCAAGCTTTAATTAATAGTTCCACTACATCTGTTCACAAGACTGAGCTTTATGGAGATGTCAATTGATGGTGCTTTTGTAAAGGACCAAGTTTTGCTGACAATGTACAAGTGTTTGCACTTGGCTGTTCAACCATTTCAAGCAAGACATCAACTTCCCAACCGAAGATCTAATTGAACTTAGTTTGTTTTTCGAGGTTAGTGTCACCTTCCTTGAAATGCCTGAACCAGTTTTGTGCCATATGTTCATTGGCCGTTCCTGGACCTTCAACATCATTAATTTATTTTGCCAATGCACTTGCACTCGGTCTTTTTTTTTCCCCCCACAGGTAGCATAAAATGGCTTTAATTGCAATTTTTTCACCACTCATTATCAAAGCTGTAAAATAAAGAATAAACAATTAATGCTTATTTGTTATGTATGAAAATAACGAATAAACAATTCAGTAATGATTGGACAAGTTGTATCAAATTAACGATATAACATGAAGATACAAGTTGCAAAAAATCATCAGTGAAAATCCGAAAATAAAAAAAACTTGACTCAACCTGGTATTATAAAAATGTCTAAGATACAGATAAACAGAATTGCTAATGTCTGCAATTTAAACCTCCAACAAAATCTGGCAATTTGACTGGAGTATATTAACTAAAAAAAAAAATGCAAACACAATCATAGTCTTATGAAACGAAAGGCACTTAATCTTGAAATAAGTAATGATTTGTGAAAATTACCAATGGGCTGATCCTCATTCCATCCAAATTATTTTTTTTTTTAATTTCTTAGGAGATATTTATTCCTATGAACCATTTTATACTTGTGAAATTCTGATCCCTTTGAATTTGAAAAACAAAAGTACATTTCACATGAGCTATGATACCTAATCTTGTGTTATAACACAATTGTTTTGTTTTCCATGGTATTGCTATCTAATATTTCTGAAAGGGCCACATTAATGATTACATTTAATTGGTGATTAAAAAAAAGGATTATGGGCAATCCTTTTTCATGTATGTGCTAATGTATATAACACATTTTTTGTATGAAAAATTTTCAGATTTTTTATAATTCTTGTATCAAAATTGAATTAAATATTCTTTAAATGTTTTCCAGTCTTATTATGTAAAGAAAAAATTCACATGCTTTCTGAGCAATGGGATATTGGGGAGTTTTCTATTTATGGGGGAATGCTAACAATTATATTTTTGGCAGTATGATAATTTGACTTGCTTTTTTTTGTGTGTGTGGTGAGAGTGTGTGTGTGCAAGTTATACATTTTCTCTGCCCAGCAAGTTAAAACTTTTTTTTATGTGAAAGCAAATGAATAAACTCTGAAACTTCTCCCTTAAACTGATTGGATGTATATCCTTTTCAAAACGCACAAGAAGGCTTGGATGACAATTGGAAAATGAGACTATTTTCTGTCCTTTAAGTACAAGGGAGATTAAAAAATTATCTGTGCTCTTGTTTTATGGAAGCTGAGCTCGTTGTGGATGATTTGATAGGCAGAACCATGACTAATCCATAGAGAACAAGCTCATACACACTTGTATGTGGTAGTGCACTGTCTCCATATCATGCTAAAAGCCTTTGATGAATTTTAGCCCCTGACACTCCTTCCAACCTCGGTTTATACTGTTAGTGGAGCAGCCATGTTTACACTGTAAAGACAACAAGCAAACTGGCGCGATCAGGCTCAAACTTTAATCACATGACCGCAATAGTGCCAACTACAAGCACGCATGCACTGAACGCAATTTGATAATAATAAAGATATGTTATGGTGTAAGTACAGATAATTTTTTACTCTCCCTTGTATATCCAAGTAATTTTAGCTTTTTTTCTTGTGCTAAGATAATAGAACTCAAACCAGTACAAATTGTACATTTTAAAATTCACTTTCTTTAACTGAAATAAATTGATGAATATTATTTCATAATGTTAGCTTTTCACTAAGCTATTTGAGTTTGACTTAATTCTTCTCTTAATGTGGATAAATTCATCAACATTTGGAATATCCATGATTTACTAATTGTGTTTATATTCTACCATATCAAGAAATACATCAGGATGATGCTCCTGATCATATCATTTGTGATGTAATCCTGGGGTCTTGAGTTTTGGGTCTATCAACATCATACCCCTTTACCCTGGTGACTCAGCTGGTGTTAATCCTATGGCCAGGTAATGAGTACTCCAACATGTCATAATCTACTATCAAACAAATTGTAATGGCCAACTTTGAGGCTTTAATTCAGCCAGCAAATCCTCCAATCAAATCTCTCGGCTTCTCCTCTCCATAAGAAAGGAAGAATCCAAGAAGTTGGTTTCCTCATTCCTTCAGAGAAGTTTGATAAATCAATTTACAAATTCTGTTTATATTCTACCAATTGTCTTGGAAATAACTTTTTTTTAAATCCTATTTTAAAAAAATTAATGCAACTCATCCATTTGAAAAGCACATAGTCCAGGTTAAAAGTGTGGTAAGGGTAACCCAAGCTTTTTTTTTTTTTTTTTTAGACCTTATTTTTATGATGCAGGTATCATTGAGGAAACAAAAGTTTGGTAAATGAATTTGTTTATCACATCTTTTCTCATTCCCTAATAATACCTGCATTGGAATTGACTGTGTGTGTTACCTTACTTTGCTTTTAAGCTGAACTCATAACTTCATTTCCTTTTTGACTCGTTTTAGAGACAACTTACAGAGATTCTCCAAGTTGTCAATTCAATACAGGGACTAATTTTGTTTCTATCAAATTTCATATTTTGTCTAGATTGATTCAAATGAAGGAATTTTTTCACAAAGGTTTTTGAAAAAAAAAAAAAAAAAGTTTAAAAAGATATCAATAAATATCTAAATTTCATCTTATATCAAATAATTTATACCTACAACATTCGTTTTTTTTTTTTCTTTTTTCTTTTTCTTTTTACTATATTTTGACATTTTCATGAGATACCATAAAGTTCTGTTTTTAAGCCTGTGCACTAAATGCATTTCCTGAATAGTCAAACTAGTTTTATGCAGAATGTCCTATTACTGACTATTGCATATTGCAAATACTGTCAATTCCTCCCACCCTACTCAAAATCTTATTATAATGGAGATTGTGTGTTTTTCTGTCTGTAACCGAAACTATATTACTACTCAAGTCACAATTCCCTTAGTTATTTACGTCACATTCTCCATGATTGCATTTTTATTTTAACCTCAATTATTAATAAAATTGTTTTACATTATTAATACTGTTAACCATATCTACATACTAACAACATGCAATTATATTTATATATACAACAAAATGGCGGTTAACAATGTGAACGGGAAGGCTAATTTACATATTGATATTAGAAATGTGATTTTAATAAATATGTGCTTAGTATTATTGGTTTCTAACTGTTTGGTTTTATTTTAATGAATATAAGCAAAAATCTCTTCAATTAATCTTAAATGAAATCCATTAACAAGAAAAGATAACTGTAATTTTATTTTTTACTTCCTCTTTTAACTAAATACTTAAATTAGAAAAATAACAATGAAAGATGAGAGTGATGGAAGAGTAAATTTCAGTTGTTCTATTTTTCGATTATACCCCCCTCTGTTATAAATCTCTTCTGCATTCTTATTTAGTTTCATTAGCCTTTCTAATTTAATACAATATTTTATTACATTAAAACTTAAATACTTGCACCCGGAGGGTGCATATATTTGCTAGTATTCATAAAATATTTAATTACTCTTTACCAACATATAAAACCTCATTAATGTTCAGTTTTTTCATCTTTTCAATTAATAATTTCCAAATTCCTTTAAATGTGTGTCAGTTTTCTTCAATGATACTTAAACTTTTCAGTTTGAAAGACGTTGCAATATCTTTTCCTCACCTTTTGCCCAATCATGTCTGAAAATGCACATCACGTCTTCAACATATCTATATCATTGGTGCAGCAAAATAAAAAGCAGATTTGTATATCATCATCATCATCATCATCATCAGTCATGCTGGCAGCATGGATATCCATGACAATATCTCGCCAACCATCCCTATCTGTCATTGGCCCTAGGAAGTCCTCTGTGCAGCATCCAGAATCCACACACAGCTGATCAATGTAGGTCCTTGCTGGGCAGCCCACATTGGTGTACCCATGTGTAGGTTTCCTCAAGAGAATGTCGCTTATGAGTTCATCCTTGTTTCTCCAGCATGTCTTGTTTATCTTATTCTGATGGTTTGTGTGATAGGGGGCAAGTGGCCGTACAGCTGCTTCCACATAGGGTGTTGTATCCACAATTTGTTTAAGATCACATGAAGCATTCTTGTGCAGTTCCCATCTAGCTTATTCTCTAGGTACTTCATTAGGATCCAAGTGGTGCAGCCATACAGTAGTACTGATACAACTACGGCTTGGAAGAATTATTGGTTTAACCTATCATTGAGATTAGATTTCCATATGATTGATAATCTGTCTAAAGCAGTCCATGCCTTCCATATCTGTGCATTAATATCACTTTCTGAGGATGAGCTCTTACTACCTAGGTACTTAAACTGGCCTACTAATTTTAGGAGTTTACCATCAAGTGTTTGGAGATGTTTCCCTTCAGTTTAAAACACATGAACTCTGTTTTATCAGAGTTCACATATAGGCCAATGTTCCTTGCTGCCTTCTCCAGACTATGTAGCAGTTATTCAGCTTGTACAGGTGTATTTGCAAGAAGTGCCAGATCATCTGCGTAGTTTACATCCATAATAGTCTCTGCGGAATATTGCTTGCTTCTTGCCTTTTTTAGGGTGAAACCTTTTTCTTTCATGAGATCTTGGATAATAGGAGTATCTAATCTAGACATAGATATATATGGTGCTAACGTATTTCCTTGTAGAACTCCAGTGACAATGTCAAAGAAATCTGTGTCACTATCAAGGGAATGAACCATTGCTTTAGTGTTTTTGTAGAACATCATTATAACGGTAATTGTTTCTATGGGGATGCTGTTTGCTCGTAGGATTTGCTCCATTTTTCCTCTGTATGGAGTCAAAAGGTTTGTATATAAAACTAGTATAACTTGTATTTTGTGCTTTGAAATATTAACATTCAGCAAGAGATTGACCAGTTGCTTCTAAAATTTATTCATATATATATATATAGTTAATCCTTTGTTAGTATTGGAGAAATGAGAATGAAGTGCTCAATTACTTCTGTAAGAGCTGTATTTATTTATTATAGTGTACAATACATTTAAAGTGCGATTATTACCACAGGTTTCTGAGCAGCATTTTACTGCGGCTGCCTGTCTTCAAGGCAATGCCCTTATGAAAATATATGGACTGTTCATCATTTTGCATACATGACCCCTCATCTGTTGGCCGTTATTCTCTCATTCACTAATGTTTTTATTGGCCATGTCTAGTCTTCGGGTTTCGTTTTATCTCCTTATCTAGATGTATGCTTGGCTATTGGTGTTGATTTTTTTATTATTCATGTATGTATGGTTTAGTTTGGTCTAAGACCTTCCATTTTATGTTAAAGGGTTTGTCCTGTTTTTTATATTCCCATACTTTGTTAGATAGTGCTGTTGCACTCCTTTTGTTTTCGTGTTTAAAGCTACCTTGCACCATTCCCACATAGCTTTCGCTGGTCGCCGGGCGGTTTGTGTTGGTTGTCTTAATGGTTGCTTGGTATATTATTGATTCTACGTTGCACCCTTGTTGTAGTGGGCATATATATATATATGCTCCATGCCCTTGGTGGGTAGACCACTTCGGAGGAGATTTTTGCTGACGACCAGTGACTAAGCTTAAAAAGGCAATGCTCTCCTATAATACAGATGGAGCACTCTCTGGTGGCCTTTACATACATACATACACACACACACATATGAATTTATCAGTTAAAATTCTCTTCACACTCTATAGGTGCTGATGGTTGCCATGCTGGTAAGGAGCCTGACTGATGATAAATCAATCAGGGTTTCCATCCCGGCTGGAGGTAACCTGCAAATGTTTAGCCACCCTGAAGAGACGTGATACGTTGAAGTACAGTGTCTGTGGAATAGAATGTCTTAAGTCCAGGTATATGTATATGGGTAAGTGTTTGTCCTAAGTGAGACAAAGGATCAGTCAGGTAAAGTTCAAGAGAGTTATATGTACGGCCACCATGAAGTTAAGCCAGTTAGAGATAATATCTTTAGGTGGCTAGTTTTAAGAGAAAATGGGCCTTGAAGAAGTTAATGGTCTGAAAATTGGGGACACTGAGACTGATAAAAATGTAATGGCTTAGTTTTAGGAGAAATCGCAGACACGGTGTCTGAGAAGAAAAGTTAGTATATACTTTTTGGGCATTCGAATCTGTGTAGGGGTGGAATTTGCATATATTCAGCCGGCTCAAGCCCCTTCTGCAGTTTCAGACCAGCTGTCGGGGTGAGTTTGTCATCCCAGTAGCAGTAGATAGAAAATAGGCAGAGACCCACATCAATGAAGCCAGCAATCGACTTATAGTTAAGACAACTTTCTTGCCAGCTGACAACATAGACTTAAGTGTCCTCTGCTTTACCACAAACTGCACAAAGTGTCACATCTTCCTCCTCCATTATCGTCCTGTTATCAAACTTTGTGTTGTGTTTTTTATCCTTGTGAACCTGTTCTAGCTTGTACACTTCGAAATAAGCCAGCACAATATAACAACGTGGAGTCATCGACATTGTGCAACAAAGGTGCTGAGAGCAGACAGCGGGAATCTCGCAATGATGAAGACTGCACACTGGATGGTAAGCCTCTGAAATTAGTGGACCAGTTCATTTACCTAGATAGTAATATCTCATCTACAGATTGCGATATTAATGTATGCATGGGAAAGGCATGGATTGCTATAAACAAATTATTGATCATATGGAAATCTGGTCTCACTGACAAGATAAAGTGAATATTCTTCCAAGCTGTAGCTGTATCAGTGCTACTGTATGACTGCACCACTTGGACTAAGTGCTTAGAGAAAAAGATAGACAGGAGGAGCTAGTGAAGAATGCTTCTTGCTGTCTTGAATAAATCTTGAAAATAGCACTCCACAAGAAAGCAGCTCTATGACCATGTGCTCCCTATTATACAAACCAACCAAGTATCCATGACATGCAACACTCCAATTAGGCTAGACAGGCTGTCAGAGACACCCTCTGATTAATCGGCTGGCCCTAACATCTATACGATTGTCCCAACTCTATTGCCCTTATGGCAAGCCCCAATCCTTCTTATCATATATGTGCTAGAAGGCAGTGACTGATGGTCTTATTGTCCTGGGTATAATGTTAAACTCTATCTGGTAAAGTTCCAATTCTGGAGTTCTGAGGAATGTGGAGTACCACTTGATCACCATTACTCCCAGGTCCACTCTGACCCAGAGTGGAAGTACCTGTTAGGGTCCCATCTATGGGTTAAATAGAACAAAATGAGTTCTAAAATATGTGTTTAAAAAGTATACTTAAATTTTTTTTAAAATTGAATACCCATCAAGAATGAATAAAACAAAACATCTTCAGCATAAAATGACCCAACAAGGGTTGACATGCCATAAAATCCAACCAACCAACCGAGTAAAACAAACAAGGCATGCTGGAGTATCAAGGACAAACCTGTGGACACCAACACATGGACACACCAGTGTAGGCCATCCAGCAAAAACCTACATCAAATAGGTCTGTGCAGATTCTGGATGCTGCACGGAGAAGCGATAGGGATGGTTGGTGAGAGAGAGTCACGGATATCCATGCTGCCATAATGTTGATAATGATAGAAGAAAGATAGTATCAAAATACTGAATACTCTAAGAAATAAAGTTGTACTCACCATAGTGATTTTCTTAGTTTCATGTTCCTTAATTTGGATTTATATAAGAGGTGCTCATGGTGTATCATACTAGGAAGTGGACTCGGCTGACCAAGTTAAATCCTAAATGAAACTGTTTGCATCAAGGAGGAAAACTAAATTCAAACCAGTTGTAGACCTGGAGAGGGATGGGCTCTATTCAAGACATGCTACATGAGTAGTGCCTCCCACAACCCAACCAGGTTACAGGACCAGATAATAAGTCAATTTATATAATAAGTGCATAGTTTTAAGATTATTAGAATAAGACATGCATCATATCTTATTGATTTAATCTTTTCATGTGAATGGATAAAAGAGAAAACTCTTTTTTTAAGATAAATATTTTCTACTTCTTTTTAAATTGCACTTGTTTCGAGTGGTATTAACAGTTCCTGATGACAATGTTTTGGTGTTATGGGGAGATGAATATAGCTTAGATGAGTGGATGGTTAGAAAATACATTTTATGTGCAAAAGAAAGATTTTAATGAGCTCTATTTAATGAAATAATGAGCTTCAACAAGCAGTAAAAATTTACTGAGTAAAACACAAAATAGGCCACTGACTGAAAGTTGATAGATATTATTATATCCTTTTATAATCTTTGAGTTTTAATTTTACAATTTACATGATTTTTTTTCTAGAATTAAAATTCTATAACATGAAGAAATGTGTTTTAAAAAGTAATTATTGCATAAAAAATAAACTGAAATTAAAATGAGATCAATATATTTAAGAATCAGTTATTTTTTAACAAACATATAATCATCTTCTGCTCTTTTGCTATTTATGACAATGTCATTTTTTTGTGATTTAATATTTAACCCAACTTATACACTATCATTTTAATACTTCTTTTCTAATTTAATAGGTTAATTGATTTTTATTTAGTTATTACTAATATGCAGCTACACAATTTCAAAGAAGAAATTACTGATTTCAATGAGTGTTCCAAAACAAATTATAGGTGATAATTTCTTTCTATGGGGAAAATATATTTTGGTCTTTTTTTACCACATATTTTTAAAAACAATTAATGTATTGCGTGGAAATTTGTAAATATATTGAAAATAATAAAAATAATAATGAAATTTATTGCGTACAGTGCTCAGGTGCACCACAACTCATCAAAGTATAGTACATAAAATAATGTACTAATGTCAGGAACATGAATTGTGTACAGTAATTATATACATGTATATGTGTGTGCGCATGAATATGTATATGGAGAGGGGATATCAGGTGTTGATTCCAAGACTCTAATATTTATCTACTAGAGTGAATCAAAAGTTTTGCAATATTTAAGTAATGTGAGGCACAATTCAGCAGATGCTTATACTGAGCTCACCTGATTTGCCTCATAGAGCATGACCTTGGAATTCAGTTTTAGGCCTACCTGATCTTGCCCAATCATTGAGGTTCTTGCAACCAAGCAAAATTTCTTGAACCATGTGATTACCTTTCACACAACAAATGTTTTTAGTTGCTTCCATAGGATTATGGCCAAGTTCAAACTTGTAAAACTATAAGTTCTCAAATTAGACTACATTGCTTGTTTATCTGTGCAGCTTTCAAAGCAATGCACAACATGCCAGCACACCAACTACTACAACACTACCAACCAAACAAGTACTTTCCGTGGCTTGAATTGCTTCGATCACAAACTAGCACATATCAAAAATATTACAAAATTTTGACACAGCCTAGTATATTTAATTATACTTATTAGAATAATAACACATTTACTAATTTTTTTTTCAATGCTAAAAGTTAACAAAATTATCTGAGAAAATAGTTTTAAATCATAATTTGTTTTTCACAATTTAAAAATTGTCAACCAAAATGTAAGACTTGAGAAAAAATTGCATTCATTCAATTCATTTCTATTCAAGCAAAATTTTTCCCGCTTCCAAAATTTGTTTATATGATGCATAGAAATATCATGTTATCTTATGTTTCGTTCTTGGAGTGAATATTATTTATCTCCCTTTGTTTTGTTATTCAATTGAATTACAAGACGTTGTTTATCTCTCTGAGTTGTGTTTTTTTTTTTTTTTTTTAAATACAGTGTCTTCATAACAGACTTCCCTTTTTAGCTAATAACTCTTGGAAACATATATATTATTTTATCTTGTTTCATTATTCATATATATACACAACAGTGAAATATAAGATAACCTTAGTTTTAGATTTATAACTTCAAAGATTTTTTATTTGTGCTGAACTGGTCAAATGTATTCTCATTCTTTTTTGTGTTGGTTTCATTGAAAATAACAACATTTATAATTTGTATGTTGACTTCTTTTCTTCTTGGGAATGTGATGATCATCAGGCCTGACAAAAAGCATCCTGCCAGGATGAAGAAGAAGAAGAAGATAACATCTGGGAATGGAAAGGTCTGTCTTTCACCCAAGTCACAGAGTGCAGCTCATAACTGAGACAGATGACAGGTGATAGTCAGAAAGCCATCAGTGGTGCCTCTACCCCCCTACACCTGGGTGTTATGAGACTGATGATGATGATGATGATATTGACTACACTTTCTGTCAAGGTATTTTTTTAAGATGTTATTGCCTATGTATTTGTAAACAAGTATATTTCTTGTGAAACTGTTTATTATCATTATTTATTTTGGATGAAAGTGTTAGTATTCATAATCATGAAAATCTCACTAATATTTTAAAAAATAAATATATTTATAGATAAATTTAATGCTTACTGAAAAATAAGTACAGAATAAGATATGTATATATATATATATGTATATACACCTATTTTTTTATATATATATATATATATATATTACTGTCAGCAGTGATTTACGTTGGACGAAACACATCTCTAAAATTGTCAAAAAGGCTGAGGGTATCCCGGCATCACTCAGCAAGACCTTTGTCAGCCGCTCACCGGCTATCTATTTAAAGCAGTACAAAGGTATGGTGCGGCTGCACTTGGAATTGGCATCACCAGTCTGGAACCCCTATCTCGCTCAGAACATTAACCTCCTAGAAACTGTACAGAGACGTGCAACTAAACGAATACCCTCCATCAGGCATCTGCCATATTCTGACGTCTTGCTGCCCTGGGAATGGATTTGTTGAAACTTCGGCGTCTGGCAACTGACCTGGTAAACACTCATAAGATTATTAATCATCTTAACAACAGCAACCTTGAGCACCTTTTTGATCTCCATCTTTCTAACACACATGGGCATGCCTACAAAGTCAGAAAACAGCATTGCTCACATGACTTTTGGAAACATTTTTTCAGAATTGTTGAGGCATGGAATAAGCTGCCCGCATCCGTTGTAGGCTGCCGAAACACTGCATCTTTCAAGGCCTCCATGCTTCCTGTAGTCCGCCAACACCATGCCTGATGTCTCTCTCCACACACATAAGCACACACATACATGCTTATAATACTGTAAACTGTTCATGTTCCTGACACTAATACATTATTATGTGTACTAGACATGAGACTTTGATGAGTTGTGGTGCACTGTACACAATAAATTTTATTATTATTATTTTATATATATGTGTGTGTGTGTGTGTGTATGTATGTAATGACTGGAAATCTTTTAATTGTCTTAGTCTCGAAAATTTAAGTTATAGTTAAACAATTAAATGGTAATGTATAACAAATTTGTAAATTTCCTCAAAGTTTATTGTTGCTGTTGTTGCTGTTAAAATGAAGAAACAGTAACAGTAATTTTTTTTAGATATGGGATTAGCCCACCTTGAAGTAACAGACTTCTAAAATTTGTTTTTCTCACCTAACTACCCTTCTTACCCTAAATACAAACACCATCACCCCAATGCTTCCAATAGAATAAACAATAAAAATCCTAAGAGTTTATTTCAGAATTATAACAATATAAATAAGTTTTGGTGATTTCGGTACCATTCTCTTTTGAAAAACAGTCTGATGAAGCCAAATGATATCAGTGGAAATAAATTTATAACTGTTAATGTAATCGCTATTTAAGCTTATATATATATATATATATATATATATATATATATATAAAACGGTTCTATTTGGTCAACCTTTGAAAGAAAATAATGCATTTTGATATAACTAGAATGAAAAATGAACATCAAATTTCTTAAAATCTATTGCTCTGCTTACTTTGCTCATCAAAATAATAAAAGATCCTCTCTCATTTTAGCATATACAATTGCAATCAAGAAAATTCAACTGAAATCAAGAAATTATGTTGAAAAATTAGTGTTGTCAACTTTTTCATTCACAGCACAAATGCACTTATATTTTTCTGCATAATACAAATAAATAAACAAGAAAGACTACTCTATATTTAATAGTTACCTCCCTTGGTAAATCAGTTCATTGTAATATAAAAAGATGAATTACTCTACACTATTATTATTAAGTTGTAAATCTTACTGTTCCTAATAAGAACAAATGGAACAGAGATACAACGTCCTGATAAAAAGGATCACCAAAGAATCTGAAGGGAACATGACACAGCCAACAGAAGAAGAGAAGATTAGAAAAAAGAAGACCATAACAGAGAACATAAGAATTAATGAAGAGAAAGCAACACTAACAGTATATTGCATCTGGGTAAATATTAACCTACCAGATACCTAAACTTAAAATACAAGATACTTTTAACCATTTTGGGGGATAAAAAGTTGAGTCTTATATGCCATCAAATGAAAATAATCAATTTCTGATGAAATTTACAATGTATATAGCTCAGTCGGTAGAGCATTCGGCTAAGGATGACAAGGTTCCTGGTTCGATACCGGCCCTCGCCAACTCAGCATATGAGTAGCACAGGGATCTGTGTGGCAAAGTGAGGAGCTGATGGTAGGTGTGGTGCTCCACCTCAGATGCTAAAATAATCTCCTTGGTCTAGCGCTAGTGAAAAGGGGATAGACTCCCTCGATGTCTGGCTGATACTGACATTAGATTGCCCCGACTTTACTTATACATAATGAACTCTTTATACATAAACAGATAAAATATTTTGTAGTGACAAAAATATTTGTAGTTCACTCATCAAAAGCCAAGCAAAGAATGACAATTTTACTTTTCTTTAATAATAGAGATTCAACAAACAACTAAGAAAATGTGGCAATAAAATTATAGAATATATTTTCCAACCAATCAAAAAGATTAAAAATCTGCTGAAGATCTAGTTTTTTGTTTTAACTTTTTCTTGAAGTTATTTCTCTGAATTTTTTTAGATGAGGCTTGATAATTTGTATTATTGTCCTCATCTTTATTGTTATCTGCACAACGTTTCAGCCAATGTGCTCTCTGGCCTTCTTCAGGTATTTCTTGTCAGATTCAGGAACCCCCTCCTCAAACTTGGGAACCCTCTCTTTGAACTTGGGAACCTTCGTGTCATAATTGGGGGCCTTCCTGGAACTTCAAACCTAACCCTTTATTCAATCCACAGGGGTAGACTGTTTTCATTATGTTAAACATGACTGGGTACAAGTGTTAAGATGGGTCAATTATTTGATGTTACTGTCGTCCTTGACCAGGATTGAACTGCAGCCTAGTCACTTAGAACTGTATTAACTGAATATATATATCCATTTTCTTGAAGATATCAAAACCTTTATAACAAACATGTAGATCTCTAAATAAAGATTGTAGCAGTTCCCTGGTAATATTTTCTGGTGATGTATTGATGACACGAAGACGACTGATGTTGAACGTAGAATATTTTATTTACTTCCAAACACCGTGAAATACTGAAATAAAATGGGGTATAAAACAATTACTAATTTACAAAAGGGGTCTTTAACAAATGCCAGTAACTTCACGGGAAAATTGGAAAGAAACATACCTGTGCGCCGTACCAGTACCGAGAACTAACTAAAAGACTAAAGTTCTAATTTTAGGACGATATTTTCCACACAACCTTTTTGCTGCATCAGCCAGGCGGAAGTCCCTATTTTGCCCTAAGGGAACCTGTTGATATTCCCACAATGCAATTCAGGCTCTGTTGGTCCCTGATTATCAGACCCTAACAAGAGTTGTTTCCCTTACACTGTCCAAATTTAAGGGTATATTTTTTGGGTAGAAAATAAATATATCTAACTATTAGGCGCACTCAAAGGCAACAGCTACAAAGATAGTATATAATAAATTAGTATGTAGATATGTTCCACATGTCTAACACCGGTTTCGATCGGGGGTCCAGTGAGCTTCGAACGCTGGATCTTACAAGTTAATAGCGTTGATCCCAGGGGGCTATACCCCCAGGAAACACCTGCCCCCTCGATTTAAAGGGGCAGGGCTGGGTTTATTGTCCAGTGCCTGAGGCGCCCCCCTTGATGGGGAATGCCGATGGGATCAACGCAATTTTTCCATTCACCACCCATGAGTCTCGGCTTGTGGGTGGTCCCACATTAATAGGGCTTTATACCTAATACGTACAAGTGGGGTACGAGGTAAATATCTATAAATAAAGATAGTGACCATAGCAACATATAAGCAAAACTAGTCTCATTTATTATAAAACACATCAACATCATGAATCTAATAACAAATGAACAGATCTCCCTGTCAGCGAGGCTTAAATATGCTGAGTGTATCCCTCTACAGAGGGGTAAGACCCCCACCCCAAAGAAGTGTCCTGGGGATGACACTAAACTGTATCTGATGGTGAGGCTCCAGTTTTAGAGCTTAGGAGGAGTATGGAGTACCCTTTTATTGCCATTATTCCCAGGTCCACTCTGACCCAGAATGTGTTAGGAATCCATCTATGGGTCAAAGATCCTTTTCAAAATTATTTGTATTTGATTGGACTGTGTATAAAACTCTTAATAAACTACACAAAAAATGTAAATATGGCGTACAATGAACACAATTCCGTAACCTCTAGGCATAAAATAACTCTAGACAGGTTGTCATGCCATTAAAATAAATCAATCAATCAAATTAACAGAACATTCATATCTTTCAAAATTACTAAAGACAACATATTAACAAACTAATTCTGACTACCAAATTAATAATTATGTGAAGCTACCACATTACTACATGCTGTCCTGGGGATGCTCATGGTGTAGTGGCTATCATCATAGGAAATGGATGCAATAACCCAAGTTCAAATCCTGGACAAGGCTGTTTGCATTTCACACATCGCTAATACTCTTGGAAAGGAATGCACTCTCCAGCTATAGCTAAATAGTAGGGCATACAGGGCTCTTTAACCTTGGTATGGCAACTGGTTTAGGAGAAGAAAAACTCTGAATTCAAACAAGTTAAACTCCACTTAAAAATTGCCCTTGGGTTGCATTCTGCTTGTGCAAAAGTAGTTGGGTAAATATATACAATCTGTCTATTATTATTATCATTATTATTATTCATTTATACTAACAATTTTGAAATTCAACAATGAACTTTATTTTCAGTAACAAACATTCTAATTCTTTATGAACAGATAACCATTTGGACCTTGTATTTAAATCTGAATCTCTTGTTATTGTAAATTTCACTCTTTTTTTTTAAACATTATCATTTTCTATTGTGGATGCATAATAGAATTTTTAACATCCCAGTTTACAGATTGTATATTTACCAGTCTTTTTAAAAATTTTATTTAACTTAATTTGCTTCCGTTACCACTATAGTCAATGTATGAGGTTATTTTTGTGTAGTGGTTTAAATATGGCTTCTGTTTAATCTCTCAAGTCATTCACTATAGTTATTTACTAAACTTAGCTTAGATGTGGCACAAGGTCAGAAGTAAGGTGCACCCAGTGAGAATCGAACTCACTAACAATGGTCTGTGAATCTAGCTTGCTAACCATTACACCACGTCAGGTGCCCAAGTCATTCACTATAAGAAACAAACTAAATGGATGTAATGAAAAGTATACATTTGACATAATGCACTAAAAGATGGTTGGTTGGTTGGTTGGTTGGTTGGTTGGTTGGTTGGTTGGTTTTTACATGCCAACCCTCAGGTTATTTTATATGGAAGACATTTTTGTTTTATTCATTCTTGTTGGGTATTCAAAATTTGTTTAAAAGTCTTTTTTTTTTAAAACATTTTTTGATTTTTTTTAACCCATAGATGGGACCCTAACAGATACTACCAAACTGGGTGAGAGTGGACTTGGGACTAATAGTGATGAAGGGGTACTCCACACTCCTCAGAGCTCTAGAATTGGAACCTCACAACTAGATGCCATTCAATGTCATACTCGGGGCACTAAGACCTTCAGTCACCACCTTCTAACACATATATGATAAAAAGGGTTGGGAAGTTTGCCATAAAAACAATATGGTTGGAACTATCATATAGGTGCAATAACCTGACATGATCAGCTGATTAATTGAATTGGGCCTCTCTAACCACCCATCTAGTCAAGGGCCAAAGTGGAGTGTTGCATGTCATGAACTGCTTAACCACCAGGATCCCATCCTTAGTCATCACAGGTTGCTACTCATGGACAACAGGTGTCCCCATTGAGATGGGGTCTTACCTCTCTGCAGAGGTACAGTCAGCATATTCTACAGCACCAACTAACAGGGCTGTCTGCATAGAGTGAACATCGACTTTATATAAGACAAGGAAAAACATATTCTGTATTTTACGTCAAGGTTAGTGCCTCTAGCACTTGGGTACAAGGAAAGTTTTTTGTGTTTTTGTAGGTGCTTGCTTTGAAAAGTTCCATTGTTTGTTATATAGGTTTCAGCAGCACTTCCTCTGTCATTCTATAGCACTGATACTCTTGGGAAAGGTATGCAGCTATGGGTCAATAGTAGAGAAGACTGGGCTCTTTAACCTTGATATAGTAACTGGTCTAGGAGAAGGAAAACTCTGAATTCAAACCCGTTAAACTCCACTCAAAAATTGACCTTGTATCACATCCTGCACATGCAGAGTGATTGGTAAATACATTCATCTGTCATTCTATTCTCTAAGTGAAAAAAAGGCTATTTTTGGCACCCTTCTGTTTAAATAGCTAGGGACCAAGATGTTGTCTTGTAGTACTGCTACTACAGCTTGTGTGTGTGTGTATTAACTCACTGTACCACATTGGACTGGTTTATGCTTTTCTTGTGTTTTTTTCCCCTTGTACTGTGTATTTGCTGGTTTTAATACTGTTACATAAACAAAAATAGATATCTCTCGATTCACTAATTACCAATTCAATTCGCGCACACACCGCAATAAAAAGATACACACACTCGCCAACAAAACAAAACATAAGTTGCGACGCCAACCGGAAGTTTACTCCATGGTAGCCTAAAACGAGGTGACCAAATTAACATGTTTCTACGCATAGGCTCCAGATTAGACTTCCACTTGGATAACTAGAATTCCTAAACATTAAAGAAAATAATTTTGTAAATAAACTCACATTTTCGTCCAATCGAAAACGCACCCCCCCCCAAAGGCTTGTGCGATCCAATTTCGGATCACACAGACCTATATAAATCCACTTTGAAAAACCGACAACACAGATATCCAGGCGTCAGCGTCGAACGTATCAACAGGGGCCAAACAAAACCTACATCACAAGGCGGCGGAATTACTTCTATTCCTACTCTGACCGACCGGCAAGTTAAAGGGGTGAACTTCCTACAACAGACTACGCCAACTGATACTGATACCAACCTGCTATCGACTACTAAAAACACAAGACTCTGCCCACCTAATCAACATCTAACCTACAACCACTGGTTCTTCTGCCCACCTTCCACCTAAACTGCAACTGATTCGGCCACCGGACATTCACTGACTTTATTATTCAAGACACAAATATCACCAAAAATATCCTTTAAATTCATTTCTATCTTTTCCTCACTTTTTATGTTCCTTTTTTCAATACAATTTTGAAACTTAAGATCTGTGTTTGTTTTTCCTCGTCACCATACGCCTCATACTAACCCTGTTTATTACAATACCAATTAGTTATTTTAAAAGTACTAGATTAATTATTGTTCTTGTTTGAAATTAGTCTTTTCATTCTACTAAAAATAGTAGACCCATGTGGTCGTTACTAAGTTGTAATGGATTTCAGTTCTAAATTTACTAGTTTCTTTTTTATAACATTAAGAGGATTAGGAGTGGCATAAGTTATTAAATGGTAAATCACTTGCATTAAATGCATCTGAAGAATAATTATGAGTTAATGGAATTGCAGTACTAAATTATCTCTTACTAAACTGTTAGGTGTGTATAAATAACAGGTGGCTTACTACCTTTTGTTTATAGATGTCCCTTTCCTTTATAGTAACATGTCAAGTTTGGATTTAGTTACTCAATGAAAGTGGAAAAACTTAAGTTTATCTACATTGAATATAATACTTAGCTTGTGAAGAAATATAAAATAAAAGAGGAATTCAAAAAGTTACAATAAACAAAAACCAAATATATATTTACTATATGATAGGTACATTGACAAGTTGCTATCTGCAAAATACTAAAAGGTCATATTGACATGTCAGAAAGTCTCCTGATGAGAACAAGGTTCTTAATAGCTGTTCTGATTATTAAGTACAGGTGGTGTAGTATGGATATGAGGATATTGTGAGTTATCCACATGTGTAGTTGTATATGAAAAGAAGTTTGTAGATATGTTGTGATATTTGATATGTGTGTCTATGTGTGTGTACTCAGTAGCCCATGATGTGTGAAGAGTGTGTCATCCTGCCAATTGGAGCTACTGACTTGAGGTGTATTATGTTTCACTTTATGTTCTATTCAGGTAGATCAAAACAGGGATCAGAAATGGAGTATTGTGATTGGTCAATGTCTTTTATATTTTGCTGCCAAATTCTATTTATCAGCCAATCAGGATTCAAGTAGCAAAACAAAACTAAATTTTCTATTTGACATTTAATCATCAAAGAATGAACATATGAGGTGGTAAGAGGTTTGGGGTGTATTAAAGTTTAAAGGTAGCTGGATATTCTTGGAGCGTGTTCTTAGGCTTTTTGCTTTTAACCCCATCTCATTTGGTGGTCGCGCTGAAAAGGAAGGAATTCAAGGAATGAAAAAGAAAGAGACAAAGGCAGAAGGTTGTTTTATGACTTAGGCTTTATTCCCGGTCATAGTCACCTATGGCAAGGGAATATCTCCTTGACCACTTGTGTGACTAGACACAGTTCAGGCCTAAACTCGGATGAACAAGATATTAACTTGGGGGTCAGAAGTAGGTCCTTTGTCTCGCACATGTGCAGAGGGTCCTTCTGGTGAAGGCTCATGTTTTTTTTCTATTTTTATTTTATTTCATTTTTAATTTAATCCCCACAAACATCACCAATATAAAGTTTAAAACAATAATCAACAAAACGAGAGTACTGTATGGGGTTTTAGGTGTTATTTAAACTTCTGTGATATTAATTGCTCTCATAGTTTACCTCCGTGTGCAAATTAATTGAAACAAATAATTTGGTTATTATTATAATATTTGTGATCTCTTGTAAGGCTTGCCAGTGTGTTCATGCAGTGTTACAATATTCATATGCTACCTTGGAGTAACATCTATTGCAGACAATGGCCAACAGTTGAGACAACAGTATCTGGGCGTGATAAAAATCTGATGCAATCATGGATGACACAGTTCACATGACTTTTAGAAATATTGTTTTGCACTCAAAGTCGCTGAGGCACAGAACAAACTACCTGCATCAGTTGTTAGCTGCCGAAACACTGCATCTTTCAAAATCTCCATGTTTTCTGTAATTTGACAACACTATACACCTCCATACACACACATATATACATATATATCCTAATTATATGCTGTTACTTTTCCTGGCATTAGTACATTATTCTATGTACTATACATGCAACTTTGATGAGTTCTAGTGCACTCGAGCACTGTACACAATAATTTCGTTATTATCATTATTATTATTTTTAAGATAAAAAAAAAAAACTAAAAGTAGTAGTGAAAAGTCATTAGCAAAGGACTAATCACAAATTAGAATACCAAATCAAAATTCTTATTTTTTGGTATTTCTGGGAATTTTCTTTGTAGAAAATTATAAATTTTTCATTACAACTAAGGGAATTTTGACAACAATAATCAAGAAAAATAATTACTTCCTATTAGTGTTTAAAGCCATGGAAGCTTCAGAAAAAAACTTGTTGCTATAATTTAAAAAAAAAATGGTTCAGTTTTTTTTTGCAGTTTGTTTTTATGTTGTTCAATAGTGTATGAATTTTTGTGTTTCTTGGATCTAAACCTATCAAAAACTTTTTAGAACCATGTCAAGAGGGTTATTTTTTTTTTTTCTGTACATTGACATTTTTTGTGATGATTGCATCAAAAGTGGAATGGTCTAAAAAAAAACATCTTTTTTATATATTTAGGCATGAATTAAATTCTATTTCATGTTGCAACTGAAGATTTTGGATATTCCACAAAAGACTTCTATTTGACCAAAGTTTTGTGCTTTTACCTTTCCATATATATATATATATATATATATATATGGGAATAAAATGAGGAAATCAATCCGACAGTATGTTGAGAAATGTAGACAAACACGGATGACCACCTCCTTTCTCCCACTCATGACCAAAAGACACTCATCAGTAAGAGAATTGAATAGCAAAACCAAAATTCCAATGGACAGACAGAAATGGATGGAAGTATAAAACCGGCCCCAAAAAAAACATTAAATAATCTGTGATTGTTGAAATCTTAACCTTCATCAAGATAAGCAGATAAAAGGAAAGGCAACGAGGCAGAAATAAACAAGGCAACAAAGAGGGATAAGGAAGGGTGTGCATAGAGATACATGGATGCAATAATGTAAATATATATGCACTATTTTGTCAAAAACATGGAGAAATACAAGGATTCGGCCCACAAACAAAAAATACACATATATATAAATGAACTGACATTCACTGTATTTCTTGAAGAAAAGTGGCTAACATGCTGCTTGGAAACCAATGGTAACAATTACACCTTAAATGTATTGTACACTATGATAAATAAATAAATGAATAAATACTATTTTTTCTTTATCATTAACATTCATATAAAAAAATTGATCATTTTTTACCCCAAAACTTTTAGAGAACACCCTCAAATTTAGGGTTTCGCAGGTGAAAATCTATCCCTGGAGTTCACTCATTGTAACCTTGAATAAGCTATTTAAAAATAAAAATATATTCACAAACTAGGTGTTGTCCCTTGAAAGTTAAGGAAAATTTTCCAGTATATCAATCTATTTGCTATTAATAGCATTCAAAGCTTAATTACTAAAAATAGTTTTAGCCAATGACAAAACAAAAGATTAGAAAAAAAAACATTTCCTTGATCACTGAAATTAAATCTTTTATTTAAAAGTTGGTTGAAGGTTAAAAGTGTTAATATACATGACTGATTAAGGTTAGAGGATTCATTAGCAAAAATGTTAATTTATTGGATTGACCTTTTAAGAGGTTGATTCTGTGTGTTTGTCATTTAGATGGTTTTAAGAGTTTTTAGGTTTAAGTAACTTTATTCAAATAAATCACTTGTAATTAATATTGTGTACATTTAAAAAGTTATGAAAATTATCATCATATTTTTTTTATTGATTCTAACATTGAAGAGAAGAAAATATGCAACATATTCAGCATTTATCCATTGTAGGCTGCTGAAACACAGCATCTTTCAAAACCTCCATGCTTCCTGTAATTTGACAAAACTATACCTGATAGCCCCCTCCACACACATATGCATGCACACACACATACATGTATATCATTACTGTACGCTATTCATGTTCCTGATATTAGTACATTATTCTATGTACTATACATGAGGCCTTGATGAGTTGTGGTGCTCCTGAGTACTGTATGCAATAAATTTAATTATTATCGTTATTATTATTAAGAAAGGAGTGGAGTTTACACATATTTACCAATCCATCTGCAAGAGTAGGATATGACACAAGGTCAATTTCTTAAATGGAATTTAACAAGTTTGAATTAAGAGTTTTACTTCTTCTTAACAGGTTGCCTAACCAAGATTAAAGATCCTAGTTGCACTACTATTTATCCATGTCTGGAAGGGAAATATTTGGATTTATACCTTTCCCAAGGGTATTAGCGCTATGTGAAATGCAAACAGCCATGTCCAGAATTTGAACTCGTCTCACCGTGTCCCTTTTTTACAGTGGTAACCATTACATCACGCCCCTTCACTGGTGTGTAGTTTATAGAGAAGTGTAATGTATTCAATATTGACTTCAAAAGTTTATGATAATATATATATATATATATACTACTGCTGTAAATAGACCTCTTAACAGATTCATTATAGGGAGAAAAATAAGAACTAAATATTTTTCTTCTTTGTTATACTGTCCTCTTTACAGCTGTCTTCTTTTGAGCTATCTATTTTAGCCCATGGATTAGACTTTAATATCCCACCCTCAAATATGAAGAGGGTGGATATTTACGCTGAATTTGAAGTTCTGTATGCTCAATTGAACAGACTTAAATTCAGATCCGTGGACCATGCTAGTGACCTCAAGGCACAATTAAACAATATTGCCCACACTTATGCTGGAACCCCTTTCTCCCGTAATGAATCACACTGGAAAAGGGAACACCATCTTGCCTTGAAAAATCTCAAGAAAAATAAATCAGTCATTATTACCAGACCTGATAAAGGTGCTGGAGTGGTCATCTTAAATCACGATGACTACGTTGATAAAATGGCTACCATATTGGATGATTCAACCAAGTTTTTGAAGCTTGGTCTGGTGGACACTTGTGATCGTACAGTGTCCATCGAGGCCAAGTTTCAGAAGAATATCATAAAGTGGGTCAAAAGCAGCGCCCTGTCCTCTACAGTTGCCGAAATAATTAGACCCACTGGCTCTATCCGACCATGTCTCTATGGTCTACCCAAAATACATAAAGATAATATACCATTGAGACCTATTTTATCTATGACCGGTTCATCGCAACACAAGGTTGCAAAATGGTTGGCCCAAATGCTAGAGCCAGTTCTGGATTTTTACAGTAACTACTGTATAAAAGATTCTTTTGACTTTGCGAAGTTCATCCAAAATTATCCTAGTACAGATAAGTTTATGGTATCCTTTGATGTCTGCAGTCTTTTTACTTGCATTCCCATTTTGGAAACAATTGACATCTGCACTGATTTATTGTACCGCAGCCAGTTGCTCCCCCCCACCCATATACCAGAGAGTACATTTATTGAACTGATGAAATTTGCCACCACTTCTGTGTAATTCAGTTTCAATGATATTATGTATCGACAGATAGATGGAGTTAGTATGGGTTCTCCTCTTGGTCCGTCACTGTCGAACATTTTTATGGGTTTTTGGGAGAAGAAAATTATGTCTGATCCCATAGACCAGCGGTATATTTCCGCTATGTTGATGATACATTCTGTTTGTTTAAAGGTGCTGAGGATGCTGAGGTTTTTTTCCAGTCTCTCAACAGTTTACATCCGGCTTTAAAATTTACCTTAGAAAAGGAGAAAGATATGATGTTACCTTTTCTAGATGTATCTGTTTGTAGGATGCCGTTAGGGTTTTTTACCACGGTATACCGCAAACATACATTCACAGGTCTATATACCCGTTGGGATTCATTTTGTCCCACTAAAAGAAAAATAAATTTAATTAAGACCCTTACACATAGGGCGTTAATGATCTGCTCTGATTCCAAATTGGATGAAGAGATTAAATTTATTTCTGAAACTCTCTGCAATAACGGATTTCCCCTAGATATTGTAAAATCCGTTATTCAACATAAAATACTTGACTTTAACAAAATTAAACCTGCTACTGTCGAAAAATGTCCTGTATATCTACACCTACCGTGGTTAGGTGATGTATCAGAGAGATTTTCAAGGCAAATTTCCCCGTGCGTACAGTATTGTTACCCTTCCTCTAATCTACGTGTTGTTTTCAAAACAAGACCTATGTTGGTACCCAATTGCAAGGATGTTCTTCCCCCCACCATAATAGCTCTATTATTTACTCATATAAATGTATTTGCGGTGTGCAATACATAGGAAGAACAAACCAGCGGTTGGATGCCCGCATTAAGCAACACGTCCCCACCAAGATTAGAAATGGAACCGTCGGTCCTAATGATGCACTGAGAAACACGTATGGTTCCTCTATAGGTGAGCATCTAATAAATAATCCTAATTGTGCCAACTTATTTAGTGTTGACTTGTTCTCGGTTGAAAGCGGATCACACTCATTCTATCACCTCAAAATATTGGAGACATATATTCTAACCAGTAAGCCTTCTCTTTGTAAGCAAAGGGAGGGCTTACTCGGTTTGAATATCATCAATATTTAGATCTTCTCCCCCTGTTTTGAGGTATAGAAAAGGAGAAAGAAAGAAAGAAAAGAGAAATTGTCTTATTCTTTTTTTGCCTTTTTTTTTTTTTGTACTTGACCTATTCTATTTTATTTTTTATTATCCTCGATATTTAGCTCTGTTGAGTGAGGATCGAAACATGTCAGCTGACAACTCGTTTTTACTCTCCCTTTACCCCCTTCTATAGTATAACAAAGAAGAGAAAAATATTTAGTTCTTATTTTTCTCCTTATAATGAATCTGTTAAGAGGTCTATTTACAGCAGTAATAAAATTTTGTACCCCCCAAAAAATTTATAAATATATATATATATATTTACCAACCCCTCCGCACAAGTAGGATGTAACACAAGGTGATTTTCTTAAGCAGAGTTTAGCAGGCTTGAATTCGGTTTTACTTCTCCTAGACGGTTACCTAGCCAAGGTTAAAGAGCCCGGTCTGCCCTAATATATACCCATAGCTGGAGGGAGAATAGAATGCATACCTTTCCCAAGTGTATTAGTGCTATGTGAAAAGTAAACCACCTCATCCAGGATTTGAACTCATCTCACCGTTTCCATTTTCAACAGTGGTAACCATTACATCATGTGCCTCCACTGGTGTGTAGTTTACAGAGAAGAGTAATGTATTCAACACTGACTTCAAAAGTTTATGATAGTATAGGTTAGTATAAGATGTCAGCGTTAGATGTTGTCCAATGAATTGCACATGATTAGGTCACATGAATTTAAGTATATGTGAGTGATTATATGTTTTTGATGGTGAGTGCACATAAAAAAGAAAACATTTGTCCAAATTAGAAATAAGTCAGGGTGATTTGACATTCAGCCATTTGACATTCAGCGGTCAATCCTGAGGAGTCAGCCAAAACAAAGCAAAAACCAGCAGCAGTGCTCTGGTGGTATCTGCAGAAAAGTAAAGGTCAGGGTTCATATGGATTTCACTTAGATTCTCTTAGCCAGATACTGGTCAGACAATTTGAATGAATGAATGAGAAAGAAAGAAAAAAATCTTATTCAACGTCTTATTCTCTCTAAACAAAATTCTAAATAAAGGAAGAACCTAGCAACTAAAATCCAAAAATGTTTGAGTCATCTTTTGGTAGTTCTACTACTAAGATGATAATCATTGGCCAATAAAGAAGTATAAAGATATAAAGGAGTTTATTACATGGTTATTCTAAGAAGAATAAAGAAGAAATAGTTTAATTGATGATGATGATGATGATGATGATGATGTGTCTCAAAGTGGAAAGATGTTGATTTTGGGGACTCTTAGAATCTAGGACTCCTAGTAGGAGAAGGAAAATTCTGAATCCAAACCAGTTGAAAACCAATGAATCAGTTAACACAATTTACAAGTCGGTACAGCATCGCCTAGGGATCACAAAATTTTGAATTTGATACCAGCCCTCTCCAACCCAGCACATAAGAAGCACAGCTTAGATCTGTGAGGTAAAGTGGGGAGATGATAGTAGGTGTGGCGCTCCATCTCAGATGCAAAAACAATCTCTCTGGTCTACCACTAGTGAAAAGGAGATACCGACAATAAGCCACTCTGCCGACTTTACTACTACTAATAATAATAAATACATTTTTTTTTCATTGTAGATACTGAAGATTTTTTAATTAGGTTGTAAATCTCTGCATATTTTTTCTTAGATTTATTTTTTAAAAAAACAACACAGTCGAGACAAGAAAGTAGAAAAAGAAAAAAATTGAAAATCCTTCATAATAAATAAATGTTTTTATTTTTTTTGTTTTTTGTAAAGGTTTAATTTCATTCTTCACAAGAAGAAAAAAAGAGGCGCCATCTCACTCAGAACATTAACCTCCTAGAAACTGTACAGAGATGTGCAACCAAACAAATACCCTCCATCAGGCATCTGCCATATTCTGAACGTCTTGCTGCCCTGGAAATGGATTCGTTGAAACTCTGGCATCTGGCAACTGACCTGGTAAATGCTCATAAGGTCATTAATCATCTTAACAACAGCAACCTTGAGCACCTTTTAGATCTCCATGTTTCTAACACATGTGGGCATGCCTACAAAGTCAGAAAACAGCATTGCTTACATGACTTTACGGAAACATTTTTTCACACTCAGAATTGTCGAGGCATGGAATAAGCTGCCTGCGTCCGCTTTAGGCTGCTGAAACACTGCATCTTTCAAAGCCTCCATGCTTCCTGTAGTCCACCAACACTATACCTGATACCCCTCTCCACACACATATGTGCACACACGCACACACACGTGTATTATTACTGTAAACTGTTCATGTTTCTGACACTAATACATTATTCTGTGTACTAGACATGAGACTTTGATGAGTTGTGGTGCACCTGAGCACTGTACACAATAAATTTTATTATATTATTATTATTATTATTATATTATAATAATATACACACATTAATATTTCTCTAAGAAGAAGTAAGAATAGAGCAACAATGCCCAGTGCATGAGCTACTCTTATATGCACTGGATGATTCCAAAATAAGGGTCCATGTAGGTAAAAACAGATCAGCACTCCTACACTCTATAACAGGTTGCTATATGGCATGTGGTGAGATGGACATGACTGTTAATGGGGGTTCAGTGTGAATAGGACCATTAATGGGAGTTCAGTCCAGGTTACACATGTCAGTGCGGACAGGACCGTTAATGAGGTGGTGGGGATGGAAAATCCCCTTGATTTTGCAGCCCTGATCAAACCTGTCTAAACGACTATATCTTTATTATTCTGGATGATTTTGAAGGCTGTTATTATTTTCTCCTTTGTGACGTTTATTTGGAATAAAAGGAAGTATCCTTTTCCAATGTCTGTTTTGTTTTTTGTTTGTTTTTGTCTATCTCCATTTACTACTTTTCACAGTGTAATAGAGAGCAAACTTGTGCATAAAATAAAATGCATTATGAGTGGTTTTGGTGTAACCATTATTTCTTTTCCTTCTTTGGGATGCAAAATGAAACATCCACTATTTTGGTTATTGTTGTCTGTGTTAGAGGAAAACAAACTCAAGAGGACTGAAGTGGATTCAACATGACTCATGTTTAATTTCAACGATTCTATCTATACATCATATTGGTAACAAGGAATCTAAAATACACCATAATTACTTGATAGTACTTGCAGAGTAGAAGCCTTTTGTTAAGTATTTTCTATTTCAAATGTTTATGTGTCATTTACTGATGTTGACAAAAGCTTTGATAAGTTTTCCCAATTTCATACCCATAATATACGGACATGAGACAAAATAGCTTTTTTCTCAAACTTCACTCTGTACTACTTTTGAAAAATGTTTCTTTTTAGAGTCTATGTTGGGTTTGTTCCAAAAAAGCAAGATAGAAACTTGAAGTCAGTTAACACAATTTAATGGAAAATTAATGATAAATAAATGAATGTTTGCATTTTTTTTCATTGCAGTTACACTAGATTTTAAAATTAGGTTGTATATCTGTGTACATTTTTCTTAGATTTATCAAGAAAAAATGCAACCTTTTAGTCGGAGACAAGAAAGTTGGAAAAGAAAATGTTATATACCCACTTAATTTACTGAAGGGGGGAGAGGGTTCTTATAAGGGATCTCTTCTGGCAACTGGCCATCTTCTTTTGGGTGATTTCTTCCTCTGGTTGATACGGTTTCTTCTGTGCTGGGATTGGTTATCTGTGCTCATCCTCTTTGTTTTAATAATGAAGAGTTTATTTTTCAAAGACATTTTTATTAAAACTGAAGCCCAAAAGTGTTTAACTGCATGGTGAGAAGATGGCTTACCTGGGAACAGATGATCATTATGTCTGCTCCCTTTGACTAACTGCCAAAAACTAACTAACTTCAGTTCTCTTCTCACACTTTGCCTTCAGCCAATGAGAAATCAGTGAAAGGTGAACTGTTTGTCAATCACTTTCTATAAAGGTAACTTTCCATTTACCATTCTGTTATTTAGATTTTAGTACACTACAGTCATAATTCGTAGGCAACCCATGAATTATGTAACAAAAAGAATCTACTGACACAGATCACTGTTGTTAGGTGGGGATATTGTTTCCTTTTCTTATTATACAGAGGTAATTTTAAAGCATTTTTAATCTAAGTATAATCATTTAATTTTTTTTTTAAAAGGAATATTGTGTATAAAACTTTATATAAGAAAAATATTAACTTTTGTTATCTTCTATGCATAAAAAACAAGAAATAAATTAATTATGATTTCTTTATATAAATTAGATAAGTTTGAGCCAGAATAGTATTAATGAGATTTTAAGTAAATTAATCACAAATTAATTTATATTAGCATCATTCAAGTATCTATATTATAATGATCCAATTGTTGTATATATATATTTCCATAGTGGAGGCACCCATGGTATAATGGTTATTGTCATAGGAAATGGACATGGTGCCACGAGTTCAAATCCTGAATGGGGTTGTTTGCATTTCACTAATACTTTTGGGAAAGGTATGTATCTAACTATTCTCCCTGTAGCTATGGATAAATAGTAGAATTACACAAAAGGCACATCTCCTTTTTAACAATTTTATTAACGATCTTTTCAAGCTTTCTAGCCAACTTTATTTTTATATTTGGATGGAATCCATTGATTAGTCTACCAAAGTCTTTATGCCAAGTGCTGATGATGGCACTTTGGAGTGTTGAAAGTACTTGGGTATATATATATATATATATATATATATATATATATAGAGAGAGAGAGAGATAGATAGATAGATATAGTTTTTGTTCTTATTTCCAATGCTTTAAAAAGACCAAACAAACAACATTCACAAGAACATAACACATAATATATATATATATATATATATATATATACTGTTTTGGTTAAATTTGGTTATTTAATCATTATTTTATTCCTTGTTTATGTATTTTAATATCCCATATTCTTTCAGTATCAATTTGGTGAGCTCAGTTGGTAGAGCGTCCGGCTAGGAACCACAAGGTTCCTGGTTCGATACCGGCTCTCACTAACTCAGCGTATGAGTAACACAGTGATCTGTGTGATAAAGTAAGGAGCTGATGGTAGATTTGGTGCTTTACCTCAGACACAAAAAACAATCTCCTTGGTCTAGCGTTAGTGACAAGAGGATAGACTCCCTCGCTGTCTGGCTGATACCGACTTTAGACTAGAGGTTGAGACAAAAGTTTTGCAATATTTTGGTAATATGAGACACTATTCATGAATGTGACAAAGTATACTAGACTGTAACATACTGATGTTGGTTAGATAAAATATGTT
The DNA here is from genome assembly GCA_023376005.1 of Doryteuthis pealeii. NCBI lineage: Eukaryota > Metazoa > Mollusca > Cephalopoda > Myopsida > Loliginidae > Doryteuthis > Doryteuthis pealeii. Next base: position 105,007,634 of record CM042147.1, on the reverse strand, counting down.
TATTGTCTACAAACCTGTAGTTCATAAAAGCCAATAATCAATTTTTTTTTTTTTTAATGAGTCAAAGGACATTGCAAATTGAACAAGGATACTGAGTTAGTTCCCTTTAACTGTTAAAAATGTCATCCGTTGGCTACTTGTCAAGGCTATCCCAAATAAAGGCCTAGCAAGCAGGCAGCTGGAATTTTTGATTGGGTGGTGACCTAAATTATTATTAATCTACAAATATTGAGAAAAATTTTAGGAAGAAACTTGTTAGTGATATCCAATAATTAGCCAATTAACAATTATAACAATCGTTCGGAATCAGTTATAATTTCTTAAAAAAAAAGCAGAGAAAATCTGTATAAATAATAATTAAATTTATTGTGTACAGTGCTCAGGTGCACCACAACTCATCAAAGTCTCATGTCTAGTACATAGAATAATGTATTAGTGTCAGGAACATGAATAGCATACAGTAATAATATACATGTATGTGTGCGTGTGTGTGCATGTGTGTGTGGAGGGGGTATCAGGTATAAAAGTAGTCGACGGGGCAGCCTAAAGTCGGTATCAGCCAGTCATCGAGGGAGTCTATCCCCTTTTCAATAGCGCTAGACCAAGGAGATTGTTTTTTAGCATCTGAGGTGGAGCGCCACACCTACCATCAGCTCCTTACTTTACCGCACAGATCCCTGTGCTACTCATACGCTGAGTTGGCGAGGACCGGTATCGAACTGGGAACCTTGTAGTTTCTAGCCGAACGCTCTACTGACTGAGCTAGAAAGATGCAATGTTTCGGCAATCAGAAAAAGATTTCACCTTTTACAAAAAATACACATGTACAAAAAGTCCCTGAAAATTGCCAAGAATAATAAAACTCAGAAAAACGTTGGTGGACAACCAGATAGTAATATCATTTATTTATAGTTCTATTAGTATGAACTCATTTGTTAATGCATATGCCTAGGAATCACAATGTTCTGAGTTTGATACTGGCACTTGCTAACTCAGCACATGTGTAGCACAGATTGGGTATGTGCAGTAAAGTGGAAAGCTGATGGTAGGTGTGGTGTTTTACCTCAGACACAAAAATAATATCCCTAGTCTAGTGCTAGTGAAAAAAAGGACAGATCCCATCGCTATCTGGCTGATACCGATAATAAGCCACGCTAGTGATTTTACTACATATTTTTTATTAATATGAACTCAGGTGTTAAAAGTGGGGATAATTGATTAGGGATAAGGCAAACTAAGAGAAAATATTTCTCTGAATTTTTGAGATGAAGCTTGATAATTAGTATTATTTGTATTATTCGGACTATTGTCCTCATCTTCATTGTACCCCAGCTAGGGTTAGTGGAATGAGAACAGGATACCTCCCGTGGACTGAATAAAGGATTAGGTTCAAAGTTCCGTGATGGCTCCTGATTACGACAAGAAGGTTCCCGAGTCCGAGAAGAAATACCTGAAGAAGGCCAGAGGGCACATTGGCCGAAATGTTGTTCAAATAACAATGAAGATGAGGACAATGGTCTGAATAATACCATCAGAAAATAGGTGTACTTTCAAAAATCATAATTGCTGACCCTAGAGGGCCTCAGCTATTTTTATCTCATCCATCTTTGTGGTTTGAACATATTCTACTGGCTGGAAGGGTTAGGCCACTTGTGAAAAACTTGATATTATTCAGCTGGGGGATTTGACTCCATCTCCTTGAAGACATCAGATATATCAAATATCTTTACTCAAATAAGAACAAGCTACATTTTTCTTTTATCCTCTAGTATCATCTATAGATCATCAAGAGAGACTCATTCTATTGGCAGGTCTTAGAATATGCTATCACTTGCAGAGGGCTAAGATTCCCCATAAAAAGGGGCATATTGGGTATGACACTAAAGTTCATTCGGTGTTCAGGCACCAGTTTTGAAGATCTGGGGAGTGTGAAGTACCCTTTCATTGCTATTACGCCCAGATCCACTCTGACCCAGAGTGGTAGTACCAGTTAGAGTCCCATCTGTGAGAGTCAAATAGATATGTTTAAAAATTATTTGTATTTGATAGAACTGAATGAAAAAAAAAAATCTTAAAAAAACTACACAAAAAATATAAAAGGTGTATGGTGTAATGGTTATTATCGAATGAAATATACTCTGCAACATTTCAAATCCTGGATGAGGCTGTTTGAATTTCATATAGCACTAATACCCCTGGGAATGTATGAATTCAAATATTCTTCTTCCAGCTATGGGTAAATAGTAAGGTAGAATGGGTTCTTTAACCTTGGTTAGGCAAGTGTAGAAGGAAAATTTTTAATTCAAACCTATTAAACTCCACTTAAAAAATTGACCATGAGTCACTCATGCCTATGCAGAGAGGTTTGTCAATACATACACACAAAAAAAAAAAATAAATAAATAAATAAATATGAATGTACAATGAATTTTAGGCATAAATAACCCTAGATGGGTTGCCATGCAATTAAAATATTTTTTTTTCTTGTGGATTTTATGCCATATCAATCCTCAGGTTGTTTTATGCTGAAGATGTCTTTATTTCATTCATTCTTGTTGAGTATTCAAGCTTTTTAAAACATTTTTTGTCTACTTAATCCATAGATGGGACTCTAACAGGTACTACCACTCTGGGTCAGAGTGAAACTGAAAGTAATGGCAATGAAGGAGTACTCCACATTCCTCAGACCTCAAGAATAGGAACCTCACCACTAGATACAGTTAACCCAGGACGGCAACTGAAATCAGTCAACCAATCAATCAACTAAGAGAAACATATATATATATATATATATATATATATATATATTTACCAACCCCTCTGTACGAGTAAGATGTGAGACAAGGTCAATTTCTTAAGCAAAGTTTAACAGGTGTGAATTCAGAGTTTTCCTTCTCCTAGACTGATTACCTAGCCAAGGTAGTCTGCCCAACTATTTACCCATAGCTGGAGGGAGAGTAGTTGCATGCATACTTTTCCCAAGGTTATTAGTGCTATGTGAAATGCCAACAGTCTTGTTCAGGATTTGAACTCAGGTTGACAAGTCTATTTCCTACAACTCAAACCATTACACCATGTGCCTCCAGAGAGACATATAAAAAAGAATTGTTTTTGATGAATTGAACCAACAGATGATCTTCTGGACAAGAATTACATTTTTTTTCTACTTATATGTAAAATTGGAAGTGTGTGGTCTAATGACTAGTGTCATAGAAAATGGACTCGTTGACCAAGTTCAAATCCTGGACAACGCTGTTTGCATTTCACATAGTGCTAATACCCTTGGGAAAGGTATGAGTCCATTTTTTCTCCCTCCAGCTATGGGTAAATAGCAAGGCAGACTGGGCTCTTTAACCTTGATTAGGCAACCAGTCTAGGAGAAGGAAAACTCTGAATTAAAACCTGTTAAACTCTGCTTAAGAAATTGACCTTGTGTCGTATCCTGCTTGAGCAGAGGGGTTTGGTAAATATATTTATGTAAAATTTACCATTGCAAAAGAATGAAACCTGATCGAAAAATAAAATCCACAACATATAAGAAAAGGCTGTTGAAATATTTGGGTATTACAAAAATGTATCTGAATGCAGTGCATTTTGGGATATGCTTTTTCAAAAATCTTTCTTAGACATTAACATTTGGATTAAAAAATGCAAAACATTTTCATCATTCTGCAAAATCAGCTTTAAGAACCTATAGTTTCTTCTTCCTTCTCCTCTGAAAATAATTATTAGCATTGGGATTTGTTTCATTTTTTAATAGTTTATCTCAAATTTAGAATATATATATAGTCTGCAGCCTGCATTTTGATTTGAAATTTTCAGTGTATAATATTCAATAAATAAAAGTAGTTAGTTAGCGGAGTGGCCTATTGTCAGTATCAGCCAAACGTGAGGGAGTCTATCCCCTTTTTGCTAGCGCTAGACCAAGGAGATTGTTTTTACTCAGGTGGAGCGCCACGCATACCATCAGCTCCCCTACTTTACTGCACAGATCATATTACTCAATCTGTGCTACTCATGCACTGAGTTGGCGAGGACTGGTATCGAACCCAAAACTTTGTGATTTCTAGCGCTAGACCAGGGAGATTGTTTTTGCTGAGGTAGGGTGCCACACCTACCGTCAGCTCCCCCACTTTACTGTACAATTCATATTACTCAATCTGGTCAAATCATACACTGTGTTGGGTGGGGGGGACCAGTATTGAACCTGGAACCTTGTGATTCCTAGGCGGGTGCTCTACTGACTAAGCTAAACCATCTCCTTGATAATATTCAATACTCTATTAAGTGCATTGTCAAGGAAGGTGATTATATTAAAAAATAAATATCTATTTGTGGAAAATAAAGGTTTTTTTATATCATTAGTCAGTTAAACCGAACTTAACGGACCAAAATTCCACTATTGTATAAAGAAAGAAAAAAAAAAGAAAAAAATACCAAAAATCAGGCAATTTACTGAATTTAATGAAATTTTTAGTGTTAATATATTAATCAATAAAAGATATAATGCACCAGTTATTTTATTTAAAAACTTTTACATTTTTTCAGGTCAGTTAACTTTGAACCACATATCTTTGAGGCATAACACAGATTCTCAAAGATATGTGGTTCAAAGTTAACTGACCTGAAAAAATGTAAAAGTTTTTAAATAAAATAACTGGTGCATTATATTTTTTTATTCATTAATATATCAACAATGAAAATTTCATTAATTTTGGTTAATTACCTGATTTTTTTCTTACAATGGTGCAATTTATGTCCGTTGTTCGATTTAACCCATTAGTCTGTGGACTTATTGATATATCTATATATGTGTCTGTATATGTACATATATGTAGTGTCCTGGTATGATACTAAATTGCATTCTGTGGTGAGGCTCCAGTTCTGGAGATCTGTGGAGTGTGGAGGACCCAATTCATTTCCATTACTCTTAGGTTCACTCTGACCCGGAGTAGTAGTATCTGTTTAGGGTCCCATTTACAGGAGTCAAATAGATCTGTTTTGCTAAAAATGTAAATATAAATGTACAATGAACATGATTCCTTAGCCTCTAGGCATAAAATAACCAAGACAGACTGGTATACCATTAAAACCAATCAATCAACCATTGTATGAGTATTAATGACTTCTTTGGGTGTGTACATGTTTAGTGTATTGGAGTGTAAATAGTTAATGGGGATTGGAACATACTCTAAGCATTAAAGTGAGATATAAATTCTAAATGTAAATAATTTTATATACTGTATTTTGGTTCCACTATTATATTGCTTGAAATGTATTTTTGTATAAGTTTTACTATTTATATAAAATCATTGTTCCTTCTTCTCTTATCATGTGAGGGTTATCATTCTTGGATTATTGAAGATTAAAAATAAACATTTGTTCATCAGCCAATTTTAAATAATAAACGATGAAAGTAAATATGAAAAGAAAATTTTTTTTTTTAAGTAAACCAAATCAATATCTAACAAAATAAATTCTTGATTTTGTTGATATTTCAATATTTTTATTGCACCATCCACTGACACACGTATTTAATAGCGCCCCCTCCCCCCAAGCGTTTTGTACTTTACTTATTTACATATATCAGCTTCATTTGAACAATTAACATTGTGATAGTAGTGCTCTGTACTAGTCTTATACACAAATCCTAATGCTAATAATATACGTTATCATTATGATTTGTTTGTAATAAGGTAAAAAAAATTAAACTAATTTGTAATTCGCAGACAGTTCTAGTAGATTTTCCAAAAAAAAAAAAAAAAAAAAGAAGAGAGTAATGAGAATAATAATGAATAGTACAGAAAAAATGTTCTTTAGATTTTAACCCTTTATTTTTAATTTATTTATTTTTTAATGAATTGGATTGTTTTCCGTTATCAGTTTTTGTAATTTAAAAGAAAGAAAGAAAAAAGCAAACATACTAAAAAGGTAGGTAACAACAATGGTAAATAAAAACATTTATGCACACATAATAAAATAAATAAATAACATTAACAGTCTTTTCACGACACACGCATTTCAAAATCTAGAGGAAGGAAGAATGGAGATGAAAAAAAGAGTAAAAAGTTAGGCGGGGGAGCATTTATTTACGACTATATTTTATATAGACTATAGAAAAGAGTGAAATATAGCAGCATATTAGTAGATGCTTTAAAAAAAAATTAATTAACTATCAGTGAGCAGGTAAGAAAAACCTGGGATGCACCGAACTTCCAAGTGAAGCGGATTATAAAAATAAAAAAAAAAAAAAATTAAAATACTGTTTTTTAACTGAGCTCAAACATTGACCAACAGGCACCTGTAGAAAAATATTCAAATATCTCAGCAACTGGTCAGGTCAAAATAATCATAAAAATTAGCTTGTTGAATAAAAATAAAAAAAATTCCAAGTACAAATCCTACACAACCTGCCCACCTCCTATAGGAAGATACCATTTTCTTATTTATTGGGGGGAAAAATAAATAAATGAAATAACAAAAACAAACAAAAAATACAGAGAGCCGGACAAAAACAAACTGAATTATTTAAATTTATAAACTGGAAAATCGAGATTTTATCTTTTCGTTTTTGTTTATTTTAACGTAAACAATAATTCTAGCGAAAGAAAGGAAACGAGAAGTCATATGTTGGGCTCGTCGTTTTTCTTGGTGGTTGACAGCTCGGGTTGGCTCAGCCTGTTTGAGCTAAAGTAGCAGGACGTATATAACCTCGCTATCATTCACAACATTAAATCACATTAATTTTTATCGTTAACAAAACCGATTATTGTCGCTGCCTAAACTTGCAATAATATCAACTGATACATACGCGAGTTCAGGAAAAGAAAAAAATATCTTTTAATAACCTGGATACTCTTTTATTTTTTTAACCACAAATAAATATCCTCTTTCATTAGTCTTTGTTAACATCAAGAGGATACTTCTTTACGTACCCTGGATGGTTCTTACCTCTCCTTGGCATCACGAAGAACACCTTAATTCTCCATCGATATCACCATCATCATCATCATCACCATCATCATAATTAACAACATCGATAATGCCGTGTGTGCTTTATGTGAGGGTTTTATCGCATTATGTTCAACTGTAATCGCTTGAATTTTACAACCATCAGGCAGGTACGGGTTGGTAGTGTTAATTGTTGGAAAATACAGCAACACCAACAACATCGGGCTGTTTTCTTGAATTGGATGTACTAATTAACAACAAAACAGTAAAAGCCACGATTGCCAACCTGGCCACTTATCACCTCTCTTTGTAAGTTTCTTTCGTGAATATGTCTATATAGGTGTTGGATGTTTTGTTGTTTTTTTTCTTCTTCTAAACAGTCTCTCTCTTCTCGTAACTAAAATGGGGAAAATTGAAATTCAATAATGGCATGCATTTGAGACATTATTGTTAATATATTCTCTCGATTTTCTCCTTTTCATCTGCACGAAATCGTTTGCATTAAATCTTTTATTTTTCCCTCTTCATTTATTTCCATCTCCACTTTCTTTGCTTCCTTTCTCTGTCCACATGTTGCATTCGTTCCGTTTTCTTTGACACTTTTAACTTGATCACACATATAAAATAAAATACCTGTAATTATTAATAGTAAAAAAAATAATAATAATAATAATTTAAAGTAATATATATTTTTTCTCCTAAACAATAAAACCTTAAACAAACAGGATTTTTGAATGTTTTTAGCACGTTTATGTTTATTACTGTTTTGCTCCTTCTTTACCCCTTTTTCTCTGAAAATTTTATTATTCCAGAATGCACCATAAAATGCTAAGCATTATGGGAGAAAAAGGTATCATCCACTCAGCCTTTACGTTTTTCATCAAATTGTTGTTGTTTTCTATGTTTTCTCATCATTTTTTAAACTACTGTTATTAAAATATCTCCAGAATAATTTCATATTGGAATTTACTTTTTTTTTCTCTTTTTCTTTAGATTTCCTAATTGTGTAATTGATGGCAATTTTCTTTTACAGCTTTTAAATTTCCACCTCTGCATCATTCATTCGTTAAATTACATGCATATGGTGTTTACTGTTTTTAATTATTATAATTTTTTGATATATAATTATTGTAATTGTAAATATGATTGTTATATTGTAAATTTATCTAGATAAAAAGAATATAGTCGGCAATTATTAAATTTGCAGACTAATATAGTTGTTTTGAAAACAAACATGAATTTATTTTAAGCAAAAACAACGATAAATTGTTTGGTTTGTAACGCAAATAATAATAGAGATGCGCTACGAAAAAAGTGAGATAGATGATCATAATTTTTGCACATTTTTTCTTTTTCAAAAATGTAGTGTGTGGACTAAAGCCATATATATTGGGGGGAAAAAGCTAAACAACTTGATAGTATCATTAGCAATGATCTTAGGTTTTGTTTTGTTTTGTTTTTTGTCTTTTCATGTACTTGTTTTTTTTTTCATATTTACACTAGTGTATAGACTACTCCACAAACATTTTTTTTGCATATGTGTGTAAATACACACACTTAAAATAGGAAGAAATACCGATTATTAGTAGTTATATTAAAACACTACTCACACGTATGTGTTTGATTCATGTTTTTCTTCTCTAACGTATTTTTATAGCCTAAAACATGCATAATCATATTTGAAGAAAAATAAATCATCCTTTCACTTTCATTATTGGCTCTTAAAAAATTGAATGAAAAATGGATTTGTGATTCTGTGTGAAGAATTTAAAAAAAATAGTGTTTTGCTGTTTTAATATGTATGGCTGCTTTGGTTTCTCTCTTGCATTCCTATATTCGGATTAAAACTTGAATAAATTAGACCAACGAGTTGCTTCTTCTACCTGTAAACCACTTTTGTTTATCCGAGAATAAATTGCATTATATTACATAACGAAAGAAAAGATTGTCGTGTAAATAGAATGTTAACCGCCTACTCTGATTAGACTTGAAACTCATCGCTGCAGTCAGTTTTCATTTCTTTTATTCCAGAATTCTATGTCTAAAAATGTAAGGATATTAGTTTATATTGTTCTTGTCTGCTAGGTTGACAAAAGGTGTAACTACAGTCAGTTATGGGAAACAAAGTTTGCTCATACATTCTCTTACCATCAACCATCGTATCTTTTTTATGTATCGTTTGACACTCTCGTGTGTGTATCATTTGACACTCGTGTGTGTGTATCATTTACATTGATACATCGTGTAAGGTTAACAATCAATGTGTACGTCTGATTAAGTGTTACGTCTCGATGCTTGTAAAATGTATCGAATAGCAACCCCATTGAAATTTACTTGAATTTTATTTAAAGTAACATAAAAAGTATAGTGTAATACTTACATCTAGATATAAGATTAATTTTCAATTATTTGTTTCATAAAAAAAAAAAAAATACTGAATAGTTAAATTCCAAAAGTACGTTTTCAACTAGCTACAATTTGGCCATTAGCTACATTTATTTAGAAAGACTTTAGTCTTTCCCTCCCTAACCACTAAGGTGTTGGCATTTTACTTCGGGGTTATGGTCGATTACTGATTTTGGGACTTAGCTGCAACTTAGTTATGTCCCAAAATTACAAAATCGGCCTTTGAAGTGACATACTAATTCAATAAAAGTACAGCAAAGCATATTCATATCGGAATTTTGGTTATAAGTATTACATTTGTATATCCTCCTTTATAAAAAAATTGAATTTCAGTGGTGGGGACTATTCTTTTTACAAGCATCCACAGCTCTAGTGTCCATATCTGTACAACTTCTGTATACTGGTCCCAACTTGATTTCTGCTGACGTCACACAGATATGTGATCTCTAGGTTTTCTTAATGTGACATACAGCAAATCAAAAATTAAAATGTTTCTTTTAAATCTGAATAAATTAAACTGTTTTCGTTTGTATATTGTGCGTACATAGATTTATGTAAATTTGTTTTTTTTTACTGAAATCTTGAATTTGTCTTCTGTAATTAAAAAAAAAAAAAAAAAAAAAAAAAAATTAAGCCACATCAATAAAATGTGAAAAGAATGATTGTATTGACTTTGCATGGTTTACAGCACATATCATTGTGTTTGGGACATTACCTGAAATAGAATTTGGACCAATTTGCTCAAATTGTACAGTTATATATTATACATACACACACTGAAGCTTAATTTTCTATTAATTGTATTCTTTTTACATATTAAAGCCCCACCACCACTACATACACACGTTTACATTTTTACATATAGTTTCATTAATTTTGTATTCTAAATTTAGATCTGTTACTAATTTTTCCCTCTTATTCTTCTACTTAAATGTATACAATTCAAATGAATGGATTGGATAGATAGATACTCTACTCATTCTTTTTTTTCTTTCTTAAAATAAATCTGTTCAAGTTAATGCAAAATTACCTGATCACTTCCATTAGCATAACATATAATCTCATTTTTTTAAAAGCACGCCAATGATTTGTATACTTTTACTACAACCTTCTTGTCGTAATCGGGAGGCATCACGGAACTTTGAACCTAATCCATTATTCAGTCCACAAGAGTATCCTGTTCTCATTCTGATAACCATAGCTGGGGTACAGGTGTTAAGCTGTGTTAATTATTATTCTATGTTACTGCTGCCCCTGACCAGGATTGAACCTGCAGTCTAGAGATAACTGTCACTTAGCCTGTCTAAAGGAGTTAAGACAGTTCTATGTGTCCTGAATAATGGGTTAAGTTCAAAGTTCCATGATGGCTCCTGATTATAATAAAAAGGTTCCTGAGTCCGACAAGAAATACCTGAAGAAGGCCGGAGAACACATCATCCGAAACGTTGCATAGATAACAATTAAGATAAGGACAATAGTCCGAATAATACTAATTATCAAGCCTTATCTCAAAAATTCCGAGAAATAATTTTTCAATTACCTACCAATTATCACACTGAGATAAGTTAGGCCTTAAAGTATACATTAACCAAGATAACTTTAAATTAGATTTGAGTTTTAAGGTCTTCATTATCTTATATTATTTACATTGTATTTATGAAAATTATTTTTTCAAAGGGACAAATATTATACAGGGTGTTTTTTTTTTTTTATTTTATTTTTTTTTTAATTAAATTTTTTTTTTTCAAGTTAACATTTTTATGATATTATAATTTTAAAGCCTCCATCTGTTCACTATCTCTGTGAACACATCTAATAAAAGATACTCCTATAGGAATATTAACATTTTTTTTATTACCTATGGGAGATTCCAAGAATGTTGACATGGATGGTAAATATGTGGAGATTATTTGAAATTATACCATAAAGTTACTTTCATAGGGATGTTAACAATTTTAAAAAATTCAATCACCCTGTAGATTATGTAATACTTTAATTTCAAATCCAAAGCTTAACTACTTGGGATGATGTTTTAGCTTTATTTTATTTTATTTTATTTTTTATAGTGATTCAAATAGTTTGCCTGTTTGTCAGTTGTATGTTACTATTAAACATAAAACATGGAAATAATTCTTAGTTATTCCTGATTGGTATAAATAATTTCTTTTCTATGATAATAACCCTCATTTATCTAATATCTAAATTTGGTGGCATTGATTCTTAAGCTTATTCAGTTGGTTGCTTTAGTTAATGTTCTAAAAAAAAAAAAGAAGCTTTCTGCTTGTGTTTGAGTTTTGTTCATATTTTTTCACTGTTATCTTGAGAAAAATAAACACAGTGCAATCCAGATTTGCACTGATCAAAAATTATTAACCTAAAACCCACTTATCAAATAACATAACTATATATTAAGATTTAAAAAAAAAAGATTATTAATAAAAAATTGTATATTTACTTTTATTAAACATAACAAATTTAATCATCTGAAGATACATTGGTATGGAGAAACAAGTTGTTTTTGCCCTGTCAGTGGGGCTTAGAATATGCTGACTATAAAAAAAGGGGGTGATTTCCTGGGTATGGCACTAAAATGCATTTGTCGGTGAGGCTCCGGTTCTGGGGAGTGTAGAGTACAGCTTCATTAGCCTTACGTACAGGTCAACTTTGACTTGGAGTGGTAGTACCTGTTAGGGTCCCAAATAGATCTGTTTAAAAATTATTCATATCCAATCAGACCATGTACAACAAAAACGAAAAAACAACACAAAAATGTACAATGAATACAATTCCCTAACCTGTTAGGATCCCGAATACAATTCCCTAACCTGTTAGGGTCCCAAATAGAATTCCCTAACCTGTTAGGGTCCCAAATAGATCTGTTTAAAAATTATTCATATCCAATCAGACCATGTAAAAAAACAAAAACGAAAAAACAACACAAAAATGTACAATGAATACAATTCCCTAACCTCAAAGGCATAAAATAACTCTAGATTGGTTGACATACTGTCAATGATATTAAAGCTAGAAAGTGGTTGATTATTCTATTTATTTTTTTAATTGGACAGATATTCAGTTATTCACTATTATGGATTTGTAATTAGTGAACCTAACACTTAAATATATTTATTTTTATGTTTTTATGTACCCAACAATTATGTAAAACTGATCTGGCATAACTCAGTAATGCACTTGAAATCAAACAAAACAAGAAAATTTATTGAATTCAGATGAGCCAGAATTACTTGTGACTTGATAAATTTATTGATTATATAAATTAAAGTTTGATATAGTAAAAAAAGGAAATAATATTTCTTTTACACTACAGGATGGATCTTTTATATCTGCTGTGTAAATAACTATCCACACATGGACACACTGATATATATATATATATAGGTGTGTGTGTGTGTCATGGATTTGGGGGAAACAATTTTGGTTGTATTGTATCATGGAAAAATATAAGATAAGGAATAATAACAAAAAAGGTGATAAATATTGTTATTTTAAATCTCATTTATTAATCTTAATATTTCAGGTGGCCTCCACCTTTTTGTCCTGAAATATTAGGATTAATGAATAAGATTAAAAACAACACAATATTCATCCCTTTGAATTTTTCCTTATCCTATATTTTTCCATGCTTCCAATACAACCCAAAAAGTTTCCCAACATCCATCACATATATCTATAATAAAGCATATGTGGACCCCCTAACAATATATATATATATACCACAGTTACTATTAAATGATGGTAGGAAAAAAATACCCCGAAGATTTGCACTATTGCAAGAAACATGAGTCGGTAGATTTTAAAACCATTTGATTTTAACGGTCTACATGTATATATATATTATATATGTACACTCACACCCAGTGGATTCCTCTTAAACAGAATACATTAGGACTACAAATGTTGATTCTTATAATGAATCATTCCTTTTTAAACCTATTTGCATAAAAACAACAAAGTATAAAATACATTTGATTATGTTCTTTTACAATTGATCCTACTAATTGGCTATTTTGTGTAAATGGCCAAAGATAAATCCACACAACAGAAAAAGAGATTTACCAATTATGTAATTATTCTACATCTTCAGTTTGAAGAACGACCTATAAATCTAATTAGTAAGGTTTGATTAAATGGGAATAATTATTTTGCTAAGACAGTTTAATTTCTTTGGAAGTATAGAAATTTAAATTCTGTAGGATTAATTATGGCTACTTATTGATTTTTAGAGTCCATCTTTTCCCCATGAGGAACAAAAGTTGTGTTTTCTCTTTTATTTTATTTTATTTACATTGAAGCCTTCCAGGATCTCCAATAAATATGCATACCAAATTTGGTAGTACTGTACATAAAACAATTTGATTGTCAATACAAGATAGACAAAAACACATTTCCCAATTATTAATATATATGATGATGTCATATCTGCAGTTGAAATTTTTTTGACCAATGGGATCCAAGCACTGCAACACTAATGAAAGAAGTGTGTAGACCACAAGGGGGGCTATATTGAAAAATAAACCTCATTTGGTTACATTCCATGAGAGTATCTTGGTCAGCTTATGAACTTTTCAGCTCACCCAATAGATAATTTCATGTTTCGTGGTTTGTTTTTAGAATTTGGTCTTTTTCTCTGAGAGAAAAAAAAAATAAATTAGGAGTCTGTGTCTAGATACTTTCATAATTTTTAAAAGGTTTTTTTCATACACATATGTATATAATTACATCATTATGCATAATAATTGAATATATGGTTATAATTTATGATAGAAATGAATTGGGTCACAAGAGAATATGTTTCCTAACACTGTTTCATTAATTTAATGCAAAAGTTCCCAGCGTGATCTTTTGCATAGTGTTTGGGAATTCTTAGCATTTTTTAAAAGTTTATTCAGCTCTTTATTATTTTAATAAGGGCCAGTTTAGCTCAGTCGGTAGAGTGTCCGGCTGGGAACCTCAATGTTCCTGGTTCGATACCAGCCCTCGCCAACTCAGCGTATGAGTAGCACAGGGACCTGTGCGGTAAAGTGAGTAGCTGGTGGTAGGTGTGGAGCGCCGCCTCAGACGCTAAAATGACAATCTCCTTGGTCTAGCACTAGTGAAAAGGGGATAGACTCCCTCATTGTCTGGTTGGTACCAATTTTAGGTCACCCTGATGACTTTACTTTTAATGGAATGCCTGGAGAAAAAGCTAGAGGGGAACTACACAAAGATGCTGCATGCTGTTTTGAACAAATCCTGTAAGCAGCATCCTACAAAACAACAGCTAAACGGTCATTTACTTCCCATCTTGCAAACCATCTATGAAACGCAAGAGATGCTGGGCACTGTTGGAGAAGCAAGGACAAACTCATGATTGAATGTTCTATGGACTCCTAGACATGGACACACCAGTGTTGTTCAACCAACAAAAACTTATATTCATCAGCACTGTGCAGACACTGGATGCCATCTAGAGGATTTATCAAGTATGATAGCTGATAGGGATGCATGAAAGAGTGCGAGAATCAAAAGAATTCATGCTGTTGGCATGCTCTGATGGTAAATACAGTTGTTGGTTGGCTGGTTGTTTTGTTTTACGTTATATCAACCTCGGCGGGTCATTTAATGCCGACAAAGTTTTGAAATAAATTCATTCTTAATGGATAATCAGTTTTGTTTATAAACATGTTTTTCTATTTAACCCATAGATGGGAACCTAACAGGTACTACCACTCTAGGGCAGAGTAGACCTGGGAGCAATGGTGATGAATGGGTACTCCACATTCCCCAAACCTTGAGAACTGGAACCTCACCATCAGATAGTTTAATGTCATTCCCAGGACATGAAGACCCTCAGCTATTGCCTTCTAGTGCCCATATGATAAAAAGGGTTGTGGGTTGCCATAAGGGCAATAAGGTTGGGGCAATCATATAGGTGCTAGGGCTTGACATGCCCAGCTGATTGATCGGAGAGGGCCTCTCTGACTGCCCATCTAGCCTAAGTAAGGGTCTATAAGTACAGTTAACTATAGTACAAGTCCCGAGGAAAATTTTAGAAAGTAGGAAAATTTTTTCCACATAAACTGATGGAAACAAATATTGGCAGAATTTACAAATCTTTTTGCTCAATAGAAATGTCATTTTTGAACAAGATGGTGGTTGTTGAAAATCGAAAATGGGTTTTATTATAAGAATCCAGAAAAAAAGGAAATTATAGATTCAAGTGAAATAGAATCTACAGAAGGTGATGAATGGTGCTTCTTTGGTGAATTTTAAAGAAAGTCTTGATTACAAATTGCATGAACCTGGCTGGACTGTTACTGCATTATGCAGAAACCATTTTTCTGCAAATGCATTGAAAGAGAAAAGACCTTTTCTTAGGCCAGGAGCTATGTGTATGTGTCTAGATACTTTCATCATTTTTAAAAGGTTTTTTCATACTTGCATGTATATAATTGCATCATTAATAATTGAATGTAAAGTTCTAATTTATGATAGAAATAAATTGGGTCACAAGAGAATGTTTCCTAAACTTTCATTAATTTAATGCAAAAATTCCCTAAGACCTAGCTCATCATTCCTCAGCTTTTGTTCTGATGTATGGTTTTACTCAACCCCTCCACCAAATGTAGATGCTACACAAGGCCAATTTTTAGACAGTATATATATATATATATATATATGTGTACCAATCCCTCTGTATGAGCTGAATGCGACACAAGATCAGTTTTTTAAGCAGAGTTTAGCAGGTTTGAATTCGGTTTTCTTTCTCCTAGACTGGTTGCCTAATCAAGGTTGAATAGCCCAGTCTACCCTACTATTTACCCAGCTGGAGAGAAAGTAGTTAGATTTGTACCTTTCCCAAGGGTATTAGTGCAATGTGAAATGCAAAACAGCCTCATCCAGGATTTGAATTCTTCTCATGATGTCCATCTCTTATGACGGTAACCATTATACCATACAGAGTTTAGCCGGTTTGACATACCAAGGTTAAAGGGCCTAGTCTGTCCTACTATTTAGTCATAGCTGGAGTGGGGGAGAATAGTTGAATTCATACCTTTCCCAAGGGTACTAGTGCTATCTGAAATGCAAACAGCCTCGTACAGGATTTGGACCCAGTTTGCCCTACTATTTACCAATAGCTTGGGTGGGGCTGACCAGATAGATTCATTCTTTTGCCAGAGGCAATAACACAAAGTGAAATACAAACAGCCTTGTCCAGGATTTTGAAATTGGATTTTGTCATTTGTTTGTTAGTTTCACTAAATTCTGCAATCAAAGTTTTGACTTCTTACCTGGTTAGCCCTGTTGGTAGAACTTAGTAGAATATACTGACTGTATCCCCTGCAGAGAGTTAATACCCCCCCCCAAAAAAAAGGTGGCCTGTGCTATGATGCTAAACTACATCTGATGGTGAGGGTCCTTTTCTGAAGATCAGGAAGTATGGAGTACCCCTTCATTGCCATTACTTCCAGGTTCACTCTAACTCAGAATGGTAATACTTGTTAGGTTCCCATCTATGGGTCAAATAGATCTATTTAAAGATTATTTGTATTCAATAAGACAGTGTGCAACCTCTTCCTCTTAAACAACTACACAAAAGATGTAAATATGAACCTACAATGAATGCAATTGCCTAACCTCTAGGCATAAAATAACCTAGATGGGTTTGACATGCCGTTAAAATTAATCAATCTTATCTAGTGTAGTTACAATTTTGGCCATCTTTTAGGCTTCAAGCAAGAGCGCTTGTCCAGTGGAGATCCTTTGTGTTAGCAGAGCGCGATGCTTACTGTAGAATCCTTTGGTTGTTTCTTGGTGCTTCTCAGTTTTGCAGGTCCTTTATTAATGATTTCAAATGAACGTCTCTCAGTATCAGCAATTAAGTAGTTAACCAGCCATGTATTCGGGCTGTTGATTGGGTGAGGTTTAAACCATGTTACCTCGCTTAGTCTATAAATTTAAGTGGTGGACCACAGCCCGGCTTATATACCACCAAATATTCCAACAGTACTACTGACAGTCTTTCATAATTTTTAAATCTTTGTCTTCATAGCAACAAATTAGCTATTTTTTATTTTGTTTTTAAATCAAATTTATTTATTGTTTATTTATTATTTATTTGTTTATATTATTTATTAATTTGTTGTTTTCATTTTTTTCTTCATGTGGTTATTTTTTTACTTTTCTTCTATTTACTACTAAACATTTTTCATACACTGTTTTTTCTTCCTTTTTGTTTTTGGTAGCCCCCACTTCACATCTATTTTTCTTTTCTTTTCACTCTAGTTACTTGTAATACTTATTAGGAGCAACTTATGATTAGATTTTATTTTTGGGTCAATCAACTCTCTACTATTGATCACTAACACTCATCTATTTTTGTTATCAATTACTGTATTCTTTTGTGTTGCATTTGCCAGACTTTTTTTTTAATACAAAATCTTCCATAAAAAAACTAAGAAAAAGTTAATTGCTTTTCTTGTAAATCTTATATTCTTTCTGTTAGAGGTTCAGTGACCTTAACTGTATGATAGAAATTTAGTTATGACTCTTTATCATCCTTAACTTGTAACTGTGAGGTGTAAAAGAAATTGAGATTACAAACCCTATTCAGGGCCTAATTGGTGAGCATGATATAGATTTTTGCCATAACAGAAGCTTTGAATAATTAGTACTCAGTTTTGCACCACACATCCATTAGTAAAAATCTGTCAAGTTTTGTTTGGTTTAATGACATATCAACTCTTGTGGGTTATTTGATGCCAAAGCTTGTTATATATATATATATATATATATATACTAGACAAAACGTGACCCATTGGGTCACCCATTCAACTCTGGGTAGATACTTGAGATTAGGGAAAAGGGAGCAAAGTGAATAACATTTAAAAAAAAATAGATATGGCCGGATGAAGCCTTAAAATCATTTTGTTAGCTTTCTAAGAAAGGAAATATTTGACCTCATTTAAGCTACGGGTTGCTGGTTGTGAAATTTAACATAGAAATACATTTCAAATTCTCCCGACTCGCTCTCTCTCTCTACTTTCCAGAGAAAGTAACCTTATATAACGAGGAGGTAGTCAAGAGATACATAGAGGGGAAGAAAGAAATAGACACAGTAAAGTAAGAGATTGGTTGGTTTTTGATTTGATTGCAAATTTTCCTTAACTTCATGTGTATTAATAAATACCCTTCAGCCACCACTTTCTAGCCCCTATATGATAAAAAGGGTGGGTGTTTGCCATAAAAGCAATTTGAAGTTGGGACAATCATATAGTTGCTAGTGCTTGACATAGCCAGCCAATTGATTGGATGGGGCCTCTCCAACTGCCTGTCTAGCCCAAGTAAGAGCCAAATGGGGTGTTGCAGCCACCATGGTCTTGTCCTCAGTCATTATGGGTCGCCACCCATGCCCAACAGGTGGCCCATTGGAGGAGGGTCTTACCTTTCTGCAGAGGTACAGTCAGTCTATTCTACAGCCGCAGCTGACAGGGCAGCTGTCAAGCTTAACAGTGATCTGTAACTATTTCACTCAAAATTCCTGATTAAGCCATATCCTGTGATTTTGGAATATGAGACAATTATGAAGTGATTTTACATTTCTCTTTTGGTTTCGTTGCAAACATTTTTAATGAGTTTATCTATTATAAAATATCAAATCTGTGTAAAATATAGAATAAAAATAAAAGCAGTAAACCAAATTCTGGTAAGATCTGCAACTTAGACTTTTTGTGCCACTGTGCTCACCTGTGCTCACCTGTGCATGTCAAAATGGTTCTCACCTGTGCATGTCAAAATGGTGCTAATGGTGATCTGTGCAACACATGCTTTAATCTCTTCCTTTGTGTAATTTTCTTTATCTCCTGCTGGCAAGGCTTATACTATTACACTGACTTTATTCCGTGCAGAGGGAGTATTCTGGGTATGATACTGTTATAGGTGATATACCCTATAGACTATAGTGGAATGCGCCGACAGTTACTATAAGTAACAGGAACAATTATGGTTTGACAAAGCCAATGCGAGTCAGCTCGTAACTCTATTTGTCAGACGCAATTCCCACTTTTCTTTACTGTAATTGTCTACTCTTTTGTTAATACATTTTCCTACATTTGTTACCCGTCGTTTTGTATTATTTTGACCCCTTAAAACCCCACAACAGATACTAAGTTGTATCTGGTGGTGAGGTTCCAGTTCTGGAGATCTGGGGAGTATAGAGTACCCTTCCATTACCATTACTCCCAAGCCATTCTGATCCCAATTGGTAGTACATCTGTGGAACAAATAGATCTGTTTAAAAATTATTCATATTGATCGGACTGTAAAAAAAACCTTAAGAAACAACTACACAAAAAAAGTAAATAGGAACATACAATGAATGCAATTCCCTAACCTTTAGACATAAATTAACATGGGTTAACATGCCCTTAAAATCAATCAATCTATTTTGTAAAAAATATTTATATTTTATGAATATAATAACCTTTTCTTTATTATCTTTTGTTTCTCTTGTTTATTTTTATCATTCTACAATTTTTGACTGTAATATTATGAAAAGCAGCAACTTATGTTTTTTTATGTGAAAGCTGCTATGTGTATTAATGAGCACAGCCTTGAAATTTATATAATACCATTTCTTTGATTTATTCAAAGATGTGGTGTTCAAATAGTATTCTCCAATATCTGTTTCTGTTGGTATGTTTCTAAGTATTAGTAGTTGCACTATCCTGTATGGAGCTATAAAAGTCTGTTGTATCTTAGAAAATAACACGTTCTTGTTTTGTTTGCAAAATCAACATTCCTTTTATTTTGTCAATACTTTAATTAATATCTTATTTATTTTGTATGATAAATCTTATAATAAACCTTTTAACATTCTCTGAAGTGAATATTATGAATAGCAACAACGTTACTATCAATATTATTGTAGCAGGATGAGTAAAAATTCTATTGTGCATCTATCATCATGGCACTTCAGTCTCGAAAGACTGATAAAAGTTTTTGTGTGCCCCTGAAGTTGCAGCGCCTCCTGTGACTATGAAGTCCGATGTTTGAGAAACATTCTCGACCACAGATTTTGCATTTGTAGGTTGTCCCTGTAGATGATGATGTTCCGATGCTTTGTTGTTGTTGCTTTCTTATGGACCTCTTAGCTTCATGATGTTGTATCAGGGTGACTTCTGACATGTACAGTCCTCTATGGAGATTCTGCCGCCACCGAGGGCGGTCTTGAGCCAAATTTTCCCAGCTGGAAGGGACAATGCCAAAGCACCTGAGATCATTTTTGCATCCTTGAATCGCAAGGATGTCTGCTAATATATTGTAGCAGGATGAGTAAAAATTCTATTGTGCATCTATGCAATTTAAAAAAAAGAAAGAATCACAAAGTAATTGATGTTTTTTTTTTTTTTTTTACATTAAAAAATATCATTTAATGCTTAAAATTATATATTTACAACTTTTATATACTTGGTTATGAAAATAAGCTCTGTTGTTGGGCTTAGAATATACTGATTGTATCCCTGCAGAGGTGTAACCTCCACACACACATACCAAAAAGGAATATCCTGGGTATAATAATAAACTGCATCTGATAGTGAGGCTCCAGTTCTAGAGCTTCTTAGAGTATGGAGTACCCCTTCATTGCCATTATTCACAGGTCCACTCTGACCTGGAATGGTTGTACATGTTAGGGTCCTATCTATGGTACAAATAAAACTGTTTTAAAATTATATGTATTTGTTAGGGCTGTTTGCAAAAAAAAACCCCGTCTTAACAGCTAGATAAATTATGTAAATATAAATATTCAATATTATTAGCGTTAATCGGACTATTGTCCCCATCTTCATTGTTATTTGTACAACGTTTCAGCCGATATACCCTCCGGCCTTCTTCAGGTATTTCTTGTCGGATTCGGGAACCTTCTCAAAGGTTCAAAGTTCCGTGATGGCTCCTGAATACGACAAGAAAGTTCTCGAGTTCGAAAAGAAGTTTCCCGAGTCCGACAAGAAATACCTGAAGAAGGCCGGAGGGTATATCGGCCGAAACGTTGTACAAATAACAATGAAGATAGGGACAATAGTCCGATTAACGCTAATAATACTAATCTTCAAGCCTCATCTCAAACATTCAGAGAAATAAATATTCAATGAATACGATTCCCTAACCTCTAGGCATAAAATGCTGTTAAATTAAATCAACCAATCATTAGCTGTGGAAAAAGTGATATAAAATTGATTGTGACTAAATACTGATTGTTGTAAGGATATTCCAAACTTCTTGAATAGTATCAATTTGTATAATCAGTTGTCACTCATACAGCTGGCATTACTTATTCTGCAAAAGACATGATTTGTTTATGCATCTATAATCCTAAAATTTCTTGAATTACTGGATTGCTTATAAAACTGTTACTTGTACACAAAAGTAGACAATAAGGCAAAAGGAGTGCTTAAGTTAACTCTCAAATTTTTGTAGTAAAAGTTTTTAACATTTGATTAGAGAATTTAAAAAAAAAATCAATCATCTCTCATGAAAGGTTAAAACTATTAATTAATCTATCTTTATTAAATGACTGAATATACAAATAATTTGTAAACATATATTTAACTCATAGCAATATCCCATCTACTGAAACTGATGTCAACACAAACATATAGGTAAATCATGTACTGCTATTGAGAGATTAACAACAATATGGAAATCTGATGTCTCTAATAAATCAGAACAGGAAGGTTTCCAAGCTGTACCCATATCAGTACTATTGTATGGTTGCACCAGTTGGAATTTAACAAAATGTGGAGTGGTAGTACCTGTTAGGGACCCATCTATGAGTTATATAGAAAAAAATGAGTTTGAAAAAAATGTGTTAAAAAAATTGAGTTTTAAAAAAAATTTTGAATACCCATCAAGCATGAATAGAACAAAACGTCTTTGGCATAAAATAACCCAAAAGGGTTGACATGCCATAAAATCCAACAAACCAAACGTTAACAAAATACTTGAAGAAAAAGCTTGATGGAAATTACACAAGGCTGCTACAATGCTTTTTAAGAACAAATCCTGGAAACAGTACCTTACAAAAAAATCAGCTGTACAGCCACTTACCTCCCATCTGATAAACCATCCAAGATAGGCAAGACATTCTGGGCAATGGATGAACTCATATGACATTCTCCTATGGACACACCAACATTGCCTGACCAGCAAAAACTTACATTCATCAGCTGTGTGGTCACTAGAGGACTTACTAAGATGATGGTCAATAGGGATAGATAGCAAGAGAGAGTTAAGGGAATTCATGCTGTTGGCACATCTTGATGATGATGAATATAAGAGTGTTACCTTTGGAGGTGCTACAAAAAGTACTACTAGTTCATTCTCTCTCTCTCTCTCTCTCTCTCTTCTCTTCTTCTTCTTCTTCTTCTTCTTCTTCGAGTTTCATTTAAGCAACAGCAATTTAGTAGATTATGAACTGATCATTAATCACAGTAAATATAAAATTATTTGTGAGTTGTCAAAATAAATTAAGCATAAAATCCTTAGTTTATTTTTATACAAATACTTCTCTCCTACTCTTGGTTTCCATATTTTTTTTTTTTATTTCCATTTTTTTTTTATTCATTTATGTAAAATATATCTTACAGGTGAATGCTCCTGATAAACTGTTTTCTTTTTACAAACACCAAATCAATATAATATCAAACAATAATAAAAACGAAACAAACATTATGTTTATTTTGTTTTTAATTGATTTCCTACCAGAAGCCTTCATGAAATATCACCCACTTTTAAGTGATCAAACGAGGTGTTTGAACATTTTATTGTTTGCCTTTTAACTCTGTGCCTACTTTAAACTGCTTACATCGGCTCTCCCACCACTGTGATCAAAGTACAAAAAAACTGATGGTTAGTTCATTATAATTGAGCAGAATGACTCAGATTACAATAATAATTGGACTTTATTTGAATAGAATGAGTTCAGAGGTGGATAGATAGTGAATTTTGAATTATCCCATCATACAGGTAAAAAATACCAAGAAAATTTGTTACAGCCATGGGAAAAATTTGGTAGACCAAAAGTTAATTCCTCGAAAACAATGACCCACCCACTCCCCAATATTGTCAAGAATGTTGCTGTTATTTGGGCACAATAATCAGTAATGTGATCTTTTTTTTTTTATTGAAATATCTAGCTACAACAAAAGTCAGTTTTATTATGAAACATTCTTCAAAAATATGTTCAATAATTTCCTTGATAACACACTTGTTATAAGTTTTATTTAACAAGTATATTCATTTTGTATCAATTTTCTAACCATAGCAAATTATTTGTTAAATGTCTACTCTGTTCACTGTCACTTCTTAAATGTTCTTCCCTTGGGTACCTCTCGTGGTGTAATGGTTAGCAAGTGAGACTGACAGACCATAACTAGTGAGGTGTCCCATACATTCAGTATCATGCCACAACTAAGCCAAGTTTAGTAAATAACTAAATGTTCTCCCCTTCTTCCTTCTCTGAGAAGATTGTATAAAATGACTGGTCAATCCTACCAGCATTTTATGCAAATCACTAATGAAGTGCCACCTAGCAGACATTTCTCTAAACAGCCAATTACCAAAGGGGGTTTAACTCCAGATTAACTTTTTTAAATTTTTTCTTAAAGACCAAATTCGATAAACAAAAATTTAAAAAAAAAGGAAATGAGCCAATGCAAATTATAAATTTGATAAAAAGTTCAAATAATGACAGCCAATCGGCCATCTTGGATAGTTCTCAACGAATCAACACTTGAGGCTTCATGCTTTGTGAATACATTTGCAATCATCACTTTTTTTTTTTTTTTTTTTTTTTCGGAATCTATTGAAATATTGGTTATTTTCTTTTTATTCAATATTTCCTTAATTAACCCAGCATCAATACATAGACATTTATCATCCACTGTTTTAGTTGAATAAATTGAATCCACAACTGATTTGTTATTATCAAGAGCTTTTATGGGAATGCTTGCATTATCTGTACCTGTCAGTTCCATAATGATCTGCCTTAGGTAAAAAGAAATGATCTAATTCAGTTGACAGACTCATCATCTCAGTTGCTGGTGTAGATCTCACAGTACACTTTATCTTTGAACTTGACCATGCAATGGCAGTGTTTTTTTTGTTCTGTTCAACCAATATGCTAGAAGGCAGTCGATTTGGGTCCTAGTGTCCTGGGTATGATGTTAAACTGCATCTAATTGTGAGGTTCCAATTCTAGAATTCTGGGGAATGTAAAGTACCCCTTCATTGCCATTACTCCCAGGTCTACCCTGATCTGGAGTGGTAGTACCTGTTAGGGTCCCATCTATGGGTTAAATAGATTAAAAAAATGAGTTTGTAAAAAATGTGTTAAAAAAAACAAAGTTTGAAAAAAATTGAATACCTAATGAGAGTGAATAAAATTTGTATTCCATCTTTGCTATTAATGCTGACTGTATCCCTTGCAGGGGTGTAAGACTCACTCACCAAAGTAAATGTCTTAGGTATGACATAAAACTGCTGATGGTGAGGCTTTGGTTCTGGAGATTTGTGAAGTATAGAGTACTCCTTTATTGCTATCACTCCCACGTACACTCTGAACTGGAGTGGTAGTACCTGTTAGGGTCCCATCTATGTGTCAAATATATGTTTGTATTACATAGAAATACTTGATATCATAAAACTGTGTGTCAAAGACTCTTAAGAATCTACACAAAAAACGTAAATATAAACGTACATTAGGCATAAAATAACCCCAGATGGGTTGACATGCCATTAAAATCAATCGATCAATCTGCTATTAACATATTTCCTTGATCCAATATGGCTTCCTTACTGTTTTGATTGATTTTAAATACAATGTATTCAAAATGGCTGCTCTCGTGTCTTCCACCAATGACAAATTGTGTCATGAGTGGTTTGATCACAGTCTCATCAAACTTCTCATTTCTAGAATGCATGAGATTATTGATACGTGTGATGAGAGTACCAATCAATTCATCATTTTCAACTCCTAAAGTTATAAATCATTCTTAGACTCTTTAATTTCAAGAATCACTAGTTCATCTCTAACATTATCATGAAATTGTCTGGCTAATATTTACCACATATAAGGGTCAGGCACAAGGCCCTATTAATGTGGGACTGCTCACGAATCGAAGATCATGGGAGACGGGTGCAAAAAATATGTTGATCCGTAGGCATTCCCCCTCAAGGTGGGGGGGTGCCTCAGGCACCGGGCAATAAACCCAGCCCAGCTCCTTTAAATCAAGGAGGCAGTTGTTGCCTGGGGGGATGGTCCCCTGGGATCAACATTGTTAACTCCTGGCCTGGCAAACATCATAGTCTATCAACTTTTCAATCTTGGCCTCTTTTAAGGCACTTATCTTCACCATATTTGTTTTGTAGGGTCAGAACCATGTTTTTGTCTTCTGTCTTTCTCCAGTCACTTAATTCTTGGAGATTGAGTCTTTTCCTGATCCCAATTGCATTTTCTTCCACATTTTTACCAATATATAGTTGCAGTGTTTGCGGCGCCTTTCCAGTCCCCACTCCAATATAGACACTTTTCCAGTCCCTCGCTTAGCTTCAGTTGGAGGCTTCATGAACACTTCTTTCTGAATATCATTGCCTTAAAGGAATCCTGATTTAATATCACTTATTTTTATTGACCAGCCTCACCCATTGTTATAAGTGGTCATTATAAGTGGTGCTCTTTGCAATTTTAGGAGAATCTCTCTCAACATTTCACTCTCTTTAAATCCTCTTATTACTAGACAAGCTTTGAGTTGACCTTCTTTATTTGTCACTAGAAGTGGCTACCCGGCATTGCCTGGGTAGGGGTGCAAAAAGTTAGTCTCGCAGTTCCATTATTACTGTATCACGAGTTGGATCCTCATAGGATGACCCATTAAAATCCTTATGTAAAAAAAAGACCTTGCATTGATCCGGTCTGGTGGGGTGTCAGAAGAAAAAAAAAAGACAAAAAAGAATTAATGTCTCCTAATTAAAATATTAAATGGAAAAAAATTCCATGCTGTTTTATTTAAACTTTATTTTTTAATTAGCTTCATGAATATAAATCAAATCTTCATTATTTTTGCTCAAAAATCTGGTGATAGTGAATGTGTATATATATTTACTTAAACTGTTGTTTTATTTTCATAGTTTCCTCCAGACATACATATACATACACACCACCTGCCCTTTATATATGTATAGATTACCTATATAGTGGAAATGTATTCCAGTTTTACATCATCAACCTTACTGCAAACATCATAGTCTATCAACTTTTCAATCTTGGCCTCTTTTAAGGCACTTATCTTCACCATATTTATTTTGTAGGGTCAGAACCATGTTTTTGTCTTCTGTCTTTCTCCAGTCACTTAATTCTTGGAGATTGAGTCTCTTCCTGATCCCAATTGCATTTTCTTCCACATTTTTACCAGTATCTAGTTGCAGTGTTTGCGGCGCCTTTCCAGTCCCCACTCCAATATAGACACTTGTGTCCACTCATCATTCTCTTGAATTTTAAATGTTTAAAAAAAAAAATTAAATAGATCACTAAGTAGGTCTGAACCTATTCTAGTAATGACCACCTCAAGTGGAGATTTAAGAGTTTGAATTCAGAGTTTTCTTTCTCCTAGACTGGTTGCCTAACTAAGGTTAAAGAGCCCAGTCTGCCCTACTATTTACCCATAGCTGGAGGGAGAATAGTTGGATTCATACCTTTCCCGAGGGTATTAGCGCTATGTGAACTGTGGGTTCATCCAGGATTTGAACTTGGGTCAACTCTAACCATTACACCACCGCGCTATCCAACATTCAATCCAATCATCACTTTATAATAAGATTTTTGTTGTTCTGTGTTTTGCTGATTTGTTTGATCCAGTTGTTCAGGAAATCAACATTCTGGCAGTCATAGTTGTTCTGCCTGATTTTCAATTGGCTGATAAGGTTTGTAATTGTATTTGTCTTTATTGCCTATCATCTCACTTATTCATGTTCTTAGCTGTTTTGTATTATCAGTTGTGACTTCATTTTACAGTGAATGACTGATCTGTATGTTAATCTTATGCCAGGAATAACATCCTATAAATGAGGATTGGTTTTGACAAGACTGTTTGTGAATACACTCATGTATTTACTCAACCCCTCCACATGAGCAAGATGTAACACAAAGTCATTTTTAAGTTTGAATTCAGAGTTTTCCTTCTCCTAGAATGGTTGCCATATTTCATCTTCTGTTATGGGCCCCTCACACCCAACCACTTCTCTCATTTCAAAGCATGATAGACATAGTTCAGCATTGGTCTCCTTGGTGAAAAATTCCATATGCAGAGATGGGTGAATATCATGGCAATTGCCTTCGTAAATATACAAAGAGGTACTCTCCCTGCAATGTTTTTCTTCTTCTTCTCAGTAATGATGATGGAGAGTGGACCAAAGACCTGAGTCTCCTACCCAAGCATACTCATCCCTCTTTCTCTCTTTTTTACATTTTTGCTCATCTTCTAAGCTACCCAAGGACGAACTCCACTGCCGTCTTACATTTTTTTGCCAAAGGAGGAGAAAAATAATTGATTATATAGAATGAGTTACTTCTCTTCATTATGAAAGAGAATATATATTTACCAACCCCTGTGCATGAGCAGAATGTGACACAAGGCCAATTTCCTATGTGGAGTTTAACAGGTTTGAATTCAGAGTTTTCCTTCTCCTGGACTGGTTACCTAGCCATGATTAAAGAGCCCAGTCTGCCCTATGAAAGAGAATAGGAAAGAATCACTCATAAGGAAGAGTGTGTATTTGAACTGGATTCTTTTGTTTTCTTATTTACTTATTTTTTCTTGTGCTTCTATAATATCTAATGTCAACAATTTATATTTAGTAATCTGAGGGCACCTCACGTGGTGTAATGGTTAGCAAGGTAGATTTGCAGACCATTGTTAGTGAGTTCGATTCTCACTGGGTGCCCCATACTTCTGGCCTTGTGCCATATCTAAGCTAAGCTTAGTAAATAACTATATTTAGTAATCTGATATAATTATAATTTTACTATTGTACACTGTGAAGACTTAAGGGATATATTAGCATTATTTGGATTATTCGGACTATTGTCCTCATCTTCATTGTTATCTGTACAATGTTTTGGCTGATGTGTCCTCCGGCCTTCTTCAGGTATTTCTTGTCAGACTCGGGAACTTTCTCAGACTCGGGAACCTTCTTTTCGGACTCGGGAACCTTCTATTCGAATGTGATGTATGTATGTGCAGCTGTACTTATATTAATGATCATGTAATGTAAGTTATTTGTTAAATATTTGTATGTGATTACACATTTATTCATACATGTGAAATTATATAAACTAGCAAATATATGCACCCTCCGGGTGCAAGTGTATACGTTTTAATATAATATAATATTATATTAAATTAGAAAGGCTAATGAAACTGAATAAGAATTCAGATAAAAATATTTGGAACAGAGGGGGTATGATTGAAAAATAGAACAACTTTGAAATTAACTCTTCCATCATTTTCCCTTACTCCCGTCTTTCATTGGTAAATTTTCCTAATTTAACTATTTAGTTAAAATAGGAAGTAAAGAATAATATTGCAGTTATTTCTTCTTGTTAACGATTTATTGAAGAGAGTTTTGCTCATATTCAATAAGATAAAACCAAACAATTAGAAATCAATAATACTAAGCACATATTTATTAAAATCACATTTTTAAGATCAATATGCAAATTAGCCTTCCCATTCACATTGTAAACTGCTATTTTGTTGTATATATAAATACAATTGCATTTTATTAGTATGTAGATATGGTCAACAGTCTTAATGATGTATAACAATTTTATTAATAATTGAGGTTTAAATAAAAATAAAATCATTAAGAATGTGGCGTTAATAACTAACGGAATTGTGACTTAAGTAATAATATAGTTTCGGTTACAGACAGAAAAACACACAATCTCCATTATAATAAGATGTATACTATATTCATGTATAGAGTGTGGCTAGGTTCCAACATCTTGTTTAGTTGGATTATTAGGGCTGGTTTAGTTCAGTCAGTAAGGTGGCTTCTGTGTTACTGCTGCCCCTGACCAGGATTGAACCTGCACTCTAGAGCAGCAGTAAGCAGTTTGACTACAGAGAAAGAGGGTAACCAGGCCAAGCAGTGGGTCCCTAGCAATTCCAGGAAAGTCATCAGCAAGGTGAGTAGCAAGTCACAGCCAAAGTAAGACAAGAGTGAACCAATGTTCAAGTTTCGACCACCATCATATCACTATAGTTAGGGTCTGCTCGACTTATACTGAAAAGTTAAGTATCACACACACCGTCCCTCCAACCTGGATTGTTTTGAAGAGAAATCATCATAAAGAAGACAATGGACTACAACACATGGACATACCAGTGTTGGCTGACCAGCAAAAGCTTACATTCACTATCTCTGTGCAGACACTGGATGCTATCTAGAGGACCTACCAAAATCAATGCTCGATAGGGACAGATGGCAAGAGAGAGTCAAAAGAAATTGTGCTGTTGGCACACCTTTATGGTCACTTAGAACTTAACTAACTCCTTTATCCACTAGGCTATGTGTCCAATTATCAAACTTCATCTAAAAAATTCAGAGAAACATTTGCATTTCTCAATTTTTTTCTGCTTACTTTTCAGTTATAAAAGTAATTTTACTCTCGGAGAAAAAAATAATTTATCAATCCGAATAAAAGTAGCTAATGTTGTTAAAGTCACAAATGAGATAAAATGTAAATGAAGTGCAAAGGAATTGAAAATATATAAAAGAAAGAGAGAGGATAAAATAGTCATATAAATAAATAGATAGAAATTAATGTTGAAGCATTGGGTATGAAGTAAGTAGAAATAAAAGTAAAATCATAGAGGGGACAGCTAGAATAGAGGGCTAAATTTGATTGAGTACCACTTTGTAATTTGAGCCATGTTACTCATATTATTTATAGAACAGAATAATGATGGAAATAATGTCAGTAGTTGGGAATGGTAACTATGGTATGTGAAAATGTTCAGATCACTGGAAGGCATAAACCATTAGAGGATAAGGATTTGTTGTGGAGAATGTTTTAATTAGTTGACAAATTATTCAAGATAACATTCTCACTTTTTTGTTATTTCAACATTACTAGGATTTGGAAAGTAGGTTTTCTGATGTACTTTTGGATTTGGTAAATTTGAACGCCTATTTCTAATCTCAATCTCCTCATTCTTTAAGTGACAGAATTATCTAAACTAGTAAATCTTTTACTATTATATGGCAGGTGGGGGGAGGGGTGACTCAACAGTATAATTCCAAAATATATTCTCTCTTATAATATTTCATTTCTTGTAATGTATTTCTCTGATATTTGTGACATTGAAATTTTAAATTCTATTTTAATATTCATATTGTATATGATATTTTTTTTTATTTATTTACTAAAGCCTTATCTGTGGTGTGACTAAGAAAGTTTGATTTTTTTTTTTTTGCATAATTTTAATGCCAAACAAAATGTAAGAAGTCATGTTTAACAAATGGAGAGAGAGAGAGAGAGAGAGAGAGAGAGAGAGAGAGAGTTTAGTACATCACATCACATTTTTAAATAACAGAAATAAAGTTGATTATTTTATTTTATGCCATATCAACCCTTTTCAGGTCATTTAATGTCAATTCTAGTCATTTGATAAACAAAGGACTCAGGTTGCTTACAGTACTTGCTGTTGCTTAAGTGGTTACCCAATTAAGTATTAGATCAGACTCATTGCTGCTTAATTTTGATGATCTAGTGAGAACTGATGCTTTTACCATGACTTGACCATAATCACAAATAAAGGTTGTCATTATTGTCTTAAATAAGAAATGGTGAGAAGTTCTAAATTTTGATTGAAACCAAATCAAATCTCCTTTGACCCATAATCTGATGAAAGAATGACTTCTAATTCTTATATTGTATCTTTAAATGGATAAATAAATTCCTGCTAAACATCCATTTCCTTTCCTTGTTTTCAGGCCACAAGAAATCACATAAAATTCTAATAGACAGAATATGTTAATGAAATGGACGAGGCTGTTTGCATTTCACATAGAACTAATACCCTTGAGAAAAGTATGAATCCAACTACTCTCACTCCAGCTATGGGTAAATAGTAGGGCAGACTAGGCTCTTTAACCTTGGCTAGGTAACCAGTCTAGAAGAAGGAAAACTCTGAATTCAAACCTGTTAAACTCCACTTAAGAAATTGACCTTGTCCCATGTGGAGGGGTTGGTAAATACATATATATATATTAATGAAATTGTAAAACCTCAAGATAAAACCACAAAACAAATTATGACTGGAGTTGTGATGAATCAGAATTCAAGACTAATCATATAGTATCATATGTGAAGACATTGATGATGATACAATGGTGAATGAGTTAAAGTATTTGCTATGAAAATACTGAAATTGATAATAATAATGATGATGTACTTGTGCTACAAAACACAATGGATCTGGTTTTCATCTGGCTCTAACAACACAGTTATGATTTTTAGATCCTAGAAGCAGAATGGAAAATGTAATGGTTTATTTTAGTCTGTGATGTTTGTTGTCTTATCTGATGGTTGAGAAGGTAATGTGTCATTTGACACACATAACTTGGGTTCTAGATTTTCTTTCTTTTTATGTACAGAAAGGTTTTTTGTCATTTTCATATTGTAATTAATATCCATCCCTTTTCTGTATATTAAAAAAAAATCTGTATTGTTGCTATCAAAGTTAGTTTTTTTTCCTTTTCTTTATTATTTTATTGACTAGTCACTCTTATTTGCTATTTGCCTCTACACTCATTTGGTCTGCAAAGGTTTTGAAAAAAATTGCATGTGCTGTACCTTTTAACTTGTATCCTTTTCAATGTGGCTTGAGTCTAACCTTTAAAATTTAGTTGATCTGCATATGGTCTTAAAAGATACTTTCTTTGGTCTTTCAGAGACCGTCATTTTTTAATATATTTTTCAAAGTTCTCTTGTGAAAATTAACCATTTTTGTATAGGAGTAATGATCCTGTTAGAGAGCAATCACTTGCTTGGATAGAAGATCATTTGTTGAATGAAGAAATTCTGCTACAACTCGTACAATTCTTGGTCATATTTTCTTCTATTGAAGGCTTTACCCTTGATTTTTAACTCAATTCATTTGCTAGCAGATCTAGATGTTAAACTGGTTGGATGATTATTTATTTGTAGAATCAGCTCATATTGTATGGTATTCAGGGCATTACTTAAGATTTAGGCTCAGTGTCTCAGGTAAAGATTCCTTTTAACACTGTTAATGTAAAATTCAAGTCCAGTATGCTGTTTTTTCGGCATGTATTTTAATGTCCTGAGCTGATATTTTGAATGCATCAGTAGAACCTCTAGAAAACTAAATTCCATATATCCTCCAATTAAGTATGAAGATATTGTTTGGAAATATCAATTCTCATAAAAGTTTATGAAATGGGATTGTCCAATGAAGTCATGGAGTATACCAAACAATATAAATATGTCATTTAATAATCTTTTGATTGGTCAATCCTCTAACAAAAATCTGCATATAGACTTAAAAGATAGTTTATGTGGTCTTTGACAGTCATTTTTTAAATATATTTTTAAAGCTATCTTGTGAAAATTAACCATTTTTGTATAGGAGTAATGATCCTATTAGAGAGCAGTCAGTTGCTTGGATAAGAAGATCATTTGTTGAATGAGAGAAATTCTGCTAAAAATGCATCTATTTGGTAATGACAAAACTAAATTAAATACAAGTATCATTCAAATACCTTGTCAAGATTGTTGATTTTAATGATGATTGACTTAGCTAAATACAATATTACAACCCACCTTTTCTTTAATTTTACAAAGCTGACTAAATTTTTCAGGTGTTTCCTGGAAGTAGATTGATTATATTGATTTGGAATTGGCTGTAACTGCTGACAATAGGTTGTTACAAGATAGCTTCTTTGTAAGTCTTTTAGTGAGTATATGAATATACAGTAGCTTGCTTTGCTGTCTGGTTAACTGATTGTACTTTTTCATTTGATCATGTGATCTTTATTCTCTTTAATGATCTAAGACAATTTCCTTTTAGTCAACAAAGTAGAATATTTAAAAAAAAATTATTGTTCCTTTTTTCATTTAAATTTACTACTTAGTTTAAATATTCTAAATTGTTCATAATATCCATTGTATTCTATCTATCTGCTGATTTGATAATTATATTCACATTCTAAAGAGACAACTCCCCTTGTGATGTGTTTGATTTTGAAAATCTTTCCTTTCTCTGGTATTTGCTTTAGTTTTTTTTTTTTGTCTAAACTTGTTTCTAAAAGGGTCTGAATATATTTTATGACAGTTTCCTCTGGAGTGGTTATTACTAAAATATTTGCTTGATGATAGTAGCAAAATTTATACACTACTCCCACAGTAGATAAATAATTTTGTATCAGGAAAAAAGATAAATATTGTATTACTGATAGTGGAGTTAGTAGGTCATTTCATGAAGTTTGATATTTTGTTTCATTCACAAAAAAAACAAAACAAGCAAGCCCTTTCTAAAAGGGGGAAAAAAAGCCTCTTTTTTTTCTAACAAATATCATTTATTGTTGTAAGTGATAATGTTCTCAGTGAAGGTTGGGTGTTTGGTTCTGAATAAAGCTAAGTGTGTGGGTGGGAAGTGAGAGGAGGAGTCACAAAAAGTGACTAGAGTAATTACTCTTTACTTCAACTGACCCAGGGGGGATACTGATAAGACATATCAATAGTAAAATCTACATTTTACAGTTACTAGTTCCTCTATAACTCCATACAAAATAACTTTCCAAATGTTTGACAAGTTATTTTTACTTAGCATTTTTTTTATTTTGCTGGGGGGGGGGGGGGCAATGGAAAGTATTCATATGTAGTATTGCCCATAAATGATTACTACTTAAAAGAATTATTTTTATTTATAGAAAGTTAATTTTCTTCTAAACCAAACAGAGCAGGAATTTATTATTTTTTTCCTATCTTCAATTATGTATGGTGGTGGAAATATCATGATCCAGGGTTGTATTTTTTCATAGGGGTGTACTCATCTTTTAGATGGCAATATATCTTTTTTTTATTTTTGGCATCAGAGATTCAGTGTTGTAGACATTATTATTACTAGCAAAATAAAAAAACGCCCTCTGGGCGACGTAAAATAAATATTGCCTGGGGGGATGGGAGTTGAAAATTTAATATCAGAGAGTTTGTATCATAAGTAAAGTAAAATCATCAAATTTATTAAAGGAGTAAAAAATAAAATAAATTTATTAAAGGAGTAAAAAATTTAAAAGGAAACTTTGTTCTGATAACTTTAAATATATATTAAAATAAAAAAAACTATATATAGATAATACCAGGTATGTACTTATTAAAACTTGTTTAAAAAACCAATGAGGACTGTCTAACATTGCATGCTCAAATTTTGAGCTTATTCTATTTATGATGATTTTAGACAGTGTGACGTAAGCAGTGACGTAGTTTTTGTTACATACAAAAACCGGAAGCGATCTCCATTATTATTAATAGATTATTATTATTATTATTATTATTATTATTAAAAGAATAATAAAATTCTGTTATTTTAGGTTTAGAAGTAAATTAACTTTCTATTAGGAATGTACTCACTTTTGGGTGATAGTGTTTCACAAATTTTAAAAGTGCCAGGCAACTGTGAAATAAGGGGTTTGAAATCTTTCTTTTCTTTTTCTAATAAAAAAAAAAAGAAATGATAATAAAAAAAACCCTGAGAAATATGATTACATTAAAAATGTAACAGAAGTTCATTCATCATCATCATCATCAGGTTGCACTGGCAGCATGGATATCCATGACTCTCTCTCCAACCGTCCTATCAGTCATCACCCCTGGGAGGTCCTCTGCACAGAGATGATTGATGGAGGTTTTTGCTGGTCAGCCTATATCGGTGTGTCCATGTGTAGGTGTCAACAGGAGAACATCACATACGTTCGTCCTTGCCTCTCCAACAGTGTCCAGCATGTCTTGTTCGTCTTACTCATCTTACTTTGTATGATAGGGTGCAAGTGGCTGTACAGTTATTTTCTGATGGGATGCTGCTTCCAAGATTTGTTTAAGGCAGTATACAGCATAGCTACCATCTCTTAAGTGTTTCATTAGTCCAAATGCTACAGCCATACATGGCTACAGCTTGGAAGAAAGATTAAGTAATAGTAATGAACTTTTTCTTTGAATTTTTAAGATGTGGCTTGATAATTTGCATTATTCGGACTATTGTCTTCATCTTTATTGTTATCTACTTAACAATAAATATCAGGACAATAGTCCAAATAATCCAAATCTATTAATAATGGAGATTCACTTCTGGTTTTTGTCTGTAACAAAAATTACGTCACTGCTTATGTCACATTACCCAAAATCATCATAACATAGAATAAATACTCAAAATTTGAACATGCAACATTAGACAGTCCTCATTGTTTTTTAAAACAAGTTTTAATAAATACATGACTGGTATTATATATCTATATATAGTTTGTTTTATTTTAATACATATTTAAAGTTTACATTTCAAATTGTTTTATTTTTTAATCCTTTAATGAATTTGATGATTTTACTTACTTAGGGTACAAACTCGCTGACATTGAATTTTTTACTCCCACCCTCAGGCAATATGTTTCAAAAATCTATTTTTACATCGCCCGGAGTGTTTTTTTATTTTGTACTAGTAATACTAATGAACTTTTGTTAGATTTTTTTATGTAATCAGACTTCTCAAGTTTCTCTTTTATTGATAATTAAATTGGCTAAGTTGTTTTTGTAAAATATTCTGTTATTAATAATTATGGAATAAAATAATAATAAAATGATTTTTGTCTGATATCTGTTCAAACCTTAAACTTTAAAAGCTTACCTACCTTTGACAATACAGAAGCCAATTTGACTGTTATTTCATTTGTCTGTGTCTATTGATTCATATATTTTCTTATTAATTACTTTATCCAATTAAACAGTTGTTGTATGTGTACACTTTTAAATGTCATTTTCTAGTTTTACTCTTTCATTTTACCATTAACATAATTGCAACAACCTTCAAACATAGCATACTTGACAAATATGCTTTACAATGTCAAAAAATTATTTACTTTCCCAAATATATCCTTCTCTTGAAGAAAGTGAAAGAAGAATTACATCCTTATGCAAATTAACTGAAATTACCATTTTAGCCCGCCCTGTTGGTGGGGGCGTTAGAATACACCAACTGCACCTCTGCAGAGGGGTAAGACTCCCCCACTGGGGCCACCTGTTGGCCGTGGGTGGCGACCTGTGATGCTTAAGGATAGAGCCCAGGTGGATGAGCAGTTCATGACATGCAATACTCCACTTTGGCCCTATCTTGGGCTAGACGGGCGGTCGGAGAGGCCCCCTCCGATCAATTGGCTGGTCACGTCAAGCCCTAGCACCTATATGATTTTCCCAACCCTATTGCCCTTATGGCAAGCCCCAACCCCTTTTTATCATATGGGTGCTAGAAGGCGGTGGCTGCAGGTCTACATGTCCTGGGAATGACTTTAAACTCTATCTGATGGTGAGGTTCCAGTTCTGGAGGTTTGGGGAATGTGGAGCACCTCTTCATCACCATTGCTCCCTGGTCCACTCTGACCCGGAGTGGTAGTACCTGTTAGGGTCCCATCTATGGGTTAAATAGAAAAATGTATTTATAAAAAAATTGTATTATCCATTAAGAATTGATTTATTTCAAAACTTTATCGGCATTAAATGACCCACTGAGGTTGATATGCCGTAAAACAAAACAAACCAAAAAAAACATTTTAGTTTCCTTTTTTTTTTCACCATACGGTCAGTTTTAAACCCACTGGAGTGACAGGGTGGAATCAATTTCTGTTTTTTCCTCAGATAAGGTCATTTACAGTGGTATGCAGTTATATGAATCTATTTTCGAGGTTTGATGAAATTTGTTTGGCCTTGAAAAATACTGTGTCAAACGTGATTGCCTCAGATTTTTATCATGTCCAAACACTATTGTCTTGACTGTCGATTAGTTGTCCTACAGCCATTGTCTGTGATGGACGTTACTCCAAGGAAGCATACAAAAATTATAATGCTGCACGAATGCACTGGCAAGCCTAACAGAGATTGCGGATATTATGATAATAATGGAATTATTCATTTTGTTTCAATTAATTTGCACAAGGCTAAAGGTGTATATCCCAACTAGCTGTAACTCTCAGATATGTTGAATATATCTACTTATTTTTCCTTTATTTGTAAAGAAAAAAACATTGAAAAAAAAGAAAAGCAAGATGTTAAAAGTTGAACTGATACTGAACTTGATCTCTAGTTTTATTTTTAAAATACAAGTAAAATTTTACAGATTTACAAAATTCCAGTTACTTTTGAAGAGAAAGGTAAAAGTAAAGAAAACAAAAAAACAAAACCCATCTTAATTTGAATTTATCGTTAGTTTTATTCTCTCACACCGATAATAGTTAATAAATTCATAATTTCATAAGAAAAACCCTCTCTTACTTTTATGGAATACCAAATATACTATTATTATTTTTTCTTTTAAATTAAGTTGCTACCAGAAATCTTCACCAATGTTTAATGTCAAGAATGTTGCTGTGCTTTTAAGCAGGTCAAGATGACATTTTCCAACCTGCTCCTTCTTGATGATTCTTGG
Organism: Doryteuthis pealeii; assembly: GCA_023376005.1. Classification (NCBI taxonomy): domain Eukaryota; kingdom Metazoa; phylum Mollusca; class Cephalopoda; order Myopsida; family Loliginidae; genus Doryteuthis; species Doryteuthis pealeii. The sequence continues at coordinate 104,969,505 of CM042147.1, read as the reverse complement.
CAGAATTAAGTTCTAGTGAATATCCTGGCCACATGCCAAATCAATCTTTGTTTTTGAAAAAAAAAGCTTCCCCAATGTCTGTGTGGCTAAAAATATAGCACATTTGATCTGTTTCTTTGCAAAAAAGACAAATATTTGTTTGTACACAGCTTACGTGGTGTGCACAACTCCCATTGAAAAAATATTGGAAAAAATCTGAGAATGATTGCCAATACAATTAGGTTCCAACAACACTCCTTTTACCCCCCACCACCAAAGTCTAGCTGTAACAAAAGTCAATTTTATTAAGACATTCTTTACAAACACAAAAACATTTGTGTGTACACATTACTATTTTATTCATCTGTCTCTCTTACATTTACCAATGAATTATATGAATGTAAAAGTAAAATTGTTGCTCAGTTGAAAATATTTTTTGTTGTTCTTTTAGTAAGTTTAATGTTTTCTTTTTATAGTGAATGCCAATTCAGACATTCAGTTTTACGACTTAATTAAAATCAGTTTATCTAAAATAAAATTCATTTGTAAATTATTTTTTGAAGAAGCAAATGTTTTAATTCTATCATTGGCCTAGAATGATTTAGGAATATATTCATCTTCATTGGCTTCAGATAAGATTAACTATTTTATACAAAGCTTAATTCTATTAAAGTTTTGTTATCAAGGGTTTAATGATGAAGTTCAATAATGTTCAAATTCAGGTGTCTATATCAAAACCTTTTTATAAACTGTTTTTTTTTTTTTTTTCGTTTTCCTTTACTAATAAGCAAGATTTCAAAAATGTAAATGACTTTTTGTAGCTAATTCTAAAATTTCGTCCCCAGATTTAATTTTTAACCATTTCTATCATTTTATAAAAATTTTTTTTTTTTTTTTTTTTTTTTTTTTTTGGACACATGGCCTAGTGGATAAAGGAGTTAGGTTAACTCTTAACATCCTATACCACCTCATTCCACCCGGCCAGAAGTCACATTCATTTTCTTAATCTGCCCCAAATGATAGACTTTGTTTAAATGTAATATTAAATATATTTAGAAGTCTTTATTTTAAGGGAAATAACATGTAACTTTAAATGAAAAGGCCATTTTTAGCATTTTTGATAGATCCTTATAGGAATACTGCTCTGGACTTAGAAAATTCTCAAGGATGTTAAGAGTTAAGACAGTTCTAAGTGACAGTTATCTCTAGATTGCAGGTTCAATCCTGATTAAGGGCAGCTTAACGCCTCTACCCCAGCTATGGTTAGCGGAATGAGAACAGGATACCCCTGTGGACTGAATAAAGGGTAAGGTTCAAAGATGGCTCCCGATTACGACAAGAAGGTTCCCGAGTCTGACAAGAAATACCTGAAGAAGGCTGGAGGGCATATTGGTAGAAATGTTGTACAGATAACAATGAAGATTAGGACAATAGTCCGAATAACGCAGATAATAGTAATCAAGCCTCATCTCAAACATTCAGAGAAATAGTTTTCTTTTATTTAAGTAAGATTATATAGGTTGATATTTGAAAAAAAACCCTATACTTACCTTGTATAGATTAAACAGAATAGTAAAAGAGTCTAAATGATTTTATAAACTTGCTTTATTGATATTTTTTAAACTGGGCCATAGGGGGATCAAAAGAATGTATGTATTTACCCAAACCTTCATCACAGACAGGATGTGACACATGGTCAATTTTTAAGTGAAATTACACTTGGTTTGAACTTAGAGTTCTCCTTCACCTAGACTGGTTCCCATACCAAAACTCAAGAGCCCTGTCTGTCCTACTATTTACCCATATCTAGGAGGAGGGAATTCCTAAACGCAAATGGCCTTGTCCATGATTTGAACTTGGGTCACCTATTCTGTTTCCTATGACAATAACTGCTTTGTCACACATACTTCCAAAGAATGTGACTCTTTGTTTTATTTTGTTTGGTAATATGAGTTTTTTTAATGCAATAGTTTTAAATCCTACTAGAATTGAGTTTTTAATTCTATAACCAACAGTCTAACAATTGAAACATCACTTGCCGTATAATGATATTTCTATTTTTGTCAGCAGTAACTCTCAAAAGCTTTATTGATTTTCCTTTTGAGTCAGTTATTTACAAAAAGTATCTTTCCTTTTTTTATGTTTTTGTTTAAATCTCTACAGTTCTTATTCATCTGTGTGACACTTTAAAATTAGAATTGCTTCTTTTATTAAGTGCTTTTTTTCTCTTATGTTAAGGTTTTACTATACTTTTTAATTTCATTATATCTTGACATATATACCTTAGGTGACATTTTGAAACTGTTGAAATATTCTTAAATTGTAGTATGTGAAAATATTAGCATATTGATTGATTATTTGATTTTAGTGGCAAGTCAAACCATTTAGGGTTATTTCATGCCTAAAAGTTAGGGAATTGCATTCATTGTAAGTTCATAATTACATTTTTGTGTAGCCATTTTTTTAAAAATTTTTTTTTTTTTTTTGCCAGGATACAAATATAGACTCTGTTAAATTTAAATAAATCACAAAATTATGTGACTCTGAACACTGCATGTGTGTGTGTGTGTATAATATATGAATTACCAAATGCTTTCTGATTCACTTAAAACCCAAATTTTTCAAACTTTGAAAATCAATTGCTTCTTGATATTTGTTTTGGAGCAAAATAAGAAATAATCAGCTTAGTTCCAGGAACAACCCCTCCCCATGCTGGCAGTATCTGCCTCCTCTTCTAAAACGAGCCATGGGCTGGGTTTATTCTGAGGGTGTATCTGAAAGGGAATGCCGACGGAACTAAGCAATTTTTATCACTGCTCCCACATTAAGCTGACTTTGTATCACATACCAGCACCGTGTGTACAGGTAGATAACTTTTTGGCCTTGTGTAAGGGTGGCATAAAAATTACCAGTTCAGTTCAAAGGGATTTTCCTCCCAGGCAACAACGTGGCGAGGGTGGGGTGTGATTAAATAATCTTAGTCAGTCAACTCCTTCCTGGACTCTATGCTGCTATGATCGATCATCCCAATTATTAAGAACTTAAAAAGAATTTAAATGTATAATAAACCTTTAAACATGCATATTGAATATACAGACTTTCACATTAAAAGTATTAGCATTCATTTAACACCATAGAAAAATGATTTGTCTAGCCAGCTGCATATCGTTGAATGTTGTTTTGTTTCTAGCAGTTTCTCTTGTCTCCACGGTAACTTATTCTTTTCATGGCGGCAGAATGATTGCTAGCCCCCCCCCCCCAACAACACACACACTCCTCCCCACAGACACACACTCCTCCGAGCCAACATGTCCCAGTCAACGTAGCAGGTGGAAGTTATAAAAGACATCATAATTACGTAATCATAAATTCGTTTCGCAGGAGAACAAAAAAGCGGGAAAAAATATACATGTTCTCTTGGATATATATAATGTATATAATATATATCTATATAATATATATATAGATATTTTAAACGGAAACGATATTTACGTAAAAATATTTTGTTACCTTAGAACGTTAGAGTTTATGATGCTTTATTTCCGGCGGAAAGTCGATGCGGTATTTTGGTTTTTGAAACTTAAAAAAAAACGAATCTGCTCTCGGAATTGAATGATTAAAAAAAAAAAATAAAAAAAATTCAAAAAATAGAATAAAAGAATTCATCCGGAGTCATTAAAGCTGGTTACTTTTTGTTTGGAAATTGATTCTTTTTTCTTTTTTCTTTTTCTTTAATCTACAAAATTGTATAGAAATGCAATTTCAAATGACTGAAAATTAGGTCTTGAGTACATGTAAGCTCTAGACCAAATTTTCAGTCTTTTTACGCCATTTTTTTTACTGAACAGTTAAATTCCAAAATTATACCATCAACTAGCTACAATTAGATCATTGATTTTTTTTTCTATCCCCTAACCATAGGGTGTTGACCTGTAATTTTAGACTTTAACTTCAGTAAAGAAAAAAGAAAGGTAATGCAAATAACTGAAATTTTAATCTGGATTCTGAATGTAGGTGTTACATTTCTATAAAATTTTTAGTACATTAAAACAAAATAATTAGCAATAAATTAATGGGTGGGTTATTATGTACAATCACCCGATTGGTTTTAATTTAAACATAAAGTTTATTCATAATGTTTATTTATTCATAATGTTTATTGTTTGTATGAAATGAATTTATCAAGCCAAAGTCAAATCTTGACTGTTTTTACTCTGCACAACATTTTAATTCGATCCGGCGTTTTACTTTTTTTCTCATCTGCTATTTTAATTCAATTCTTTCTCCTGATCAATTACGGGGACGCGCAAAATTGAAACATTGGTGATAGATCAGCACAAGTTAATCAAAGCCTCATATCTGATAACACCTTCCTAATATCTTTGTTTTTGTTCTAACCGTGGTGTCACTAACCAAGCTAGTTTTTTTTTTTTTTTTAAGTTGCAATATGCTAACTGTTTAGTCTTGTTGAATATCGCCAATAAGCACTAAAAAATGTCATTAGTGATGTTCCACCATATCCTTACAGATTTCGGATTTTACAACATCCTATCTGTTCAACGGTATTCCTGAACTATTATTAGACCACACCCTTTCCAGATTCGCTCTGTGTAATTTAACGAATAGTCCAGGAATCTCTTATATTGGCCCAGGGATACGCAACAGCCAAGCGGAAGATTTTCTTGGTACATGAGTAAAATAAGAGATTTCACTCTGCACAAATTCCCTTGGAAAGGCTGAATCCATCTCTGCTTCCCCCTACCCCCAGGGTAGACTGGGGATATTTACTTTGGTATGGTAACTAGTCTAGGAGTCAACTCTGAAATCAAACTAATTGTACTCTGCTTAAAAAGTAGCCTTGTGTCACATTCTGTCCATGGCGAAGGGGTGGATAAGTGTATACTCCCATTCATTTCTATTCCAATATTTAAAATTAAAAAATTATAGTATCGTTAAAAAACTAAAGAGAAACTTTTGCTGCTTACTGTAAATTCACAAGACTCAGAAAAGCATTGATTACAATACTAGCAGGACCTGTGGATATATCACAGTATGATAATTCAATTATTACGTTTGATATGTTTATTTCAGAGCTATTGCCAAATAGTTCAATATGTAAAAGTATAATAATCTTGAATTAACTCTCTCTCAATCTTTCATTATGTTTCGATTGAAACAGGACCTGTGGAATATCACAGTATGATAATTCAATTATTACGTTTGTATGTTTATTTCAGAGCTATTGCAAAATAGTTCAATATGTAAAAAGTATAATAATCTTGAATTAACTCTCTCTCAATCTTTTCAATTTATGTTCGATTGAAACGGATTAGAGTTATCACTTTTGTGTGCTCACCCCTCCCTCTATCTTTCCCCCTATTCATTTCTTTCTTCTTATTATATTTTTTCTGTGTAGCATGTCCCTTTTTTCCCTTTCTTTTTTCTTTCTTTATAAAAAACACAGAATGGGTCCATTGACCATAGCTGAGTTGATGACACTCATAAGAAATAAGAATTTGGTGTTAAACAAACCAGATAATCAGGATTTACATTATGCATTTTATCTTGTATGATTTGGACAGTCTCATTTTTAACCAGAGGGTGTTGCAAGATGATAAAGGTCAAGGAACATGAGTATTAAATATATAGATTGTCATGAATGGTAGTAGCACCAAACCTACTAACCTACAGACAGGTTCTACAGCTTCTTCCATTATTTCTTTTAATTTAAGATTAGACAAATAAAGAAAACATTATCCTTTTTTAGCCAAGTAAGAATGGCATACATAGAATAGCAAAGAAACTGGAAGCAGAAGAAAGTTTAAGAGAAGGAATTGAGAATCCCTTGCCTTTATTAAGAGAGACCACAGAACAGAGAGACACAAGTAAATAGGTCAAAGCTTGTACCAGATAAAAATACCTTTCTATTAGAGATAAAAACATAGATGACAAAGCACTTACAGGGGTAAAACCAATGGCATGTCTTGAATATAGGAACCAAAATGAACCCTTTTAATAAGGGTCATTTATCTTGAGAGGTTTTTCTCTCCAACTTTAAATTTGTTTGTTCATGGATATGTCGCGTACCAGAGTAGTAGTTGGGAAATGGGAAATCTACATGTGAGGTGAAGCTGCTGGTAGTTTGTCCATACTGACTGCCAAAGATGGTTTAGCCACTTGCTGGATGTGCTCTCTCTCTCTCCTATCTGCTGTTGGGATCCTTTTTGCTTGCTGGGTCAAATCAGCCTTTCTTATATACTGCACAGGAGGCTCAGATGGGGTTACTGAGAATTACGTAGTTTTGATTTCTGATTTGTTCCCTAAATATTTTTATGACCTTTATTTTCTTTTGTGTTCATCTTGGAAATGGGTACATAGAGCGGTGTTGATTTTTCACTCACTCTTTTGCCATAGAATTGGTGGTTGTTGAGATGAATACTCTGTTTTGGTTATTGAAAAGAGGGAACAAGTTACCTTTAAGCACCCAGGAGCGACCTGATTTCAGAAGGACATGTTTCGCTTTGCACCGTCAATATCCGGTTGTTTGTTAGGGTTAGCAGTTAGTTTTATAATAATAAAAAAATGTGTCTAAAAATCATCTGGTAACAAACACCGATGTTGATCGGTGCAAAGTGAAACATGTCCTTCTGAATCCAGGTCGCTCCTGGGGTGCTTAAAAGGTAATTGGTCCCTCTTTTCAATAACCAAAACAGCAGTATTCATCTCAACAACCACCAATTCTATGGCAAAAGAAGTGAGTGAAATCTAACCGCCTATGTTCATTTCCAAGATGATACGCACAAAAAAAAATAAAGGGTCCATAAAATGATTTTAGGAACAATCAGAAATCAAACTACGTAATTCCTAGTAACCCCATCTGAGCCTCCTGTTGCAGTATATAAAGAAAGGGCTGATTTGACCCAGCAAGCAAAAAAGGATCCCACAGCAGATAGAGAGAGAAAGAGAGACACATCCACAAGTGGCTAAACCATCTTTGCAGTGCAGTATGACAAACTACCAGCAGCTTCACCTCAATGTAGATTTCCGCATTTCCACTACTACTCTGGTAGCGCGACATAATCCATGAAAAACAAATTTAAGTTGGACGAGAAAACCTCTCAAGGATAAATTGACCCTTTATAAAAGGGTTCTTTTGTCCTATATTCAAGAACATGCCATTGGTTTTACCCCTGTAAGTGCTTTGTTCATCTATGTTTTTATCTCTAATAGAAAGGTATTTTTATCTGGTACAAGCTTTTGGGACCTATTTACTTGTGTCTCTCTGTTCTGTGGTTCTCTAATAAAGGCAAGAGGGGGGGGGGAAAGGGATTCTCAATTCCTTCTCTCTAAACTTTCTCTCTTCCAGTTTCTTGCTATTCTATGTATGCCATTCTTTACTTTGGCTAAAAAAAGGATAATGTTTTCTTTTATTTGTCCTATCTTAAAATTAAAAAGAAATATGGAAGAAGCTGTAGAACCTGTCTGTAGTAGAAGAGTTTGGTGCTACTACCATTCATGACAATCTATATATTAAATACTCATGTTCCTTGACCATTATATCTTGCACACCCTCTGGTTAAAAATGAGACTGTCCAAATCAGATCAAGATAAAAATGCGATAATGTAAATCCTGATTATCTGGTTTTGTTTAATACACCAAATTCTTATTTCTTATGAGTGTCATAAACTCAGCTATGGTCATGGACCCATTCTGGTGTTTTTTATAAAGAAAGAAAAGAAAGGGAAGAAAAGACAATGCTACACAGAAAAAATATAATAAGAAAGAAAAGAAAATGAATAGGGAAAGATAGAGGGAGGGGTGGGAGCACACAAAAGTGATAACTCTAATCCGTTTCAATCGAACATAATGAAAAGATTGAGAGAGAGTTAATTCAAGATTATTAATACTTTTTTACATATTGAACTATTTTGCAATACTCTGAATAAACATCAAACGTAATAATTGAATTAATCAACTGTGATATATCCACAGGTCCTGTTTCATCGAACATAAGAAAAGATTGAAGAGAGTTAATTCAAGATTATTAACTTTTTACATATTGAGGACTATTTGAATAGCTCTGAAAATAAACATATCAAACGTAAAATAATTGAATTAATCATACTGTGATATATCCACAGGTCCTGGCTAGTATTGTAATCAATGCTTTTCTGAGTCTTGTGAATGTTACGTTAAGCGCAAAAGTTTCTCTTTAGTTTTTTAACCGATCTATAATTTTTTAATTTTAAATTATGAAATAGAAATGAATGGAGTATACACTTATCCACCCCTTCGCCATGGACAGAATTAGACACAGAGGCTACTTTAAGGCGAGTACAATTAGTTTGTATTTCAGAGTTGACTCCTAACTAGTTACCAATACCAAAGTAAAATATCCCGCAGTCTACCCTGGGGGTAGGGGGAGCAGAGATGGATTCAATGCCTTTCCCAAGGGAATTTGTGGCAGAGTGGAAATCTCTATTTTACTCATGTACAGAAAATCTCCGCTGGCTGTTGCGTAATCCCTGGCCAATATAATAAGGTTCCTGGACTATCGTTAAATTACACAGAGCGAATCTGGAAAAGGTGTGGTCTAATAATAGTTCAGGAATACCGTTGAACAGATAGGATGTTGTATAAATCCGAATCTGTTAAGGATACTGGTGGAAACATCACTAATGACATTTTTTAGTGCTTATTGGCGATATTCAACAAAGACTAAAAACAGTTAGCATATTGCCACTTAAAAAAAAAAAAAACTAGCTTGGTTAGTGAACAACGGTTAGAACAAAACAAAAGATATTAGGGAAGGATGTATTCAGATATGAGGCTTTGATTAAACTTGTCTGATCTATCACCATGTTCAATTTTATGCGCGTCCCCGTAATTGATCAGGGAGAAGAATTGATTAAAATGCAGATGAGAAAAAAAGTAAAAACGCCGGATCGAAATAAAATGTTGTGCAGAGTAAAAACAGTCACAGATTTGACTTTGGCTTGATAAATTCATTTCATACAACAATAAACATTATGAATAATAACATATGAATAATTTATGTTTAAATTAAACATCGGTGATTGTACATATACCCACCAAATTTATGCTATATTATTTTGTTTTATGTATAAATTTTATGCAATGTAACACCTACATTCAGAATAACCAGTTAAAATTTCAGTATTTGCATTACCTTTTCTTTTTTTCTTTACTGAAGTTAAAGTCTAAAAATTACAGGTCACACCCTAATGGTTAGGGGATAGAAAAAAATCATGATCTATTGTAGCTAGTTGATGGTATAATTTTGGAATTTAACTGTTCAGTAAAAAAAATGGCGTAAAAGACTGAAAATTTGGTCCTAAGAGCTTACATGTACTCAAGACCTAATTTCAGTCATTTGAAATTGCCATATTTCTATACAATTTTGTAGATTAAAGAAAGAAAAAAAGAAAAAGAATCAATTTCAACAAAAAGTAACCACATTTTAATGACTCCGATGAATTCTTTTATTCTAATTTTTGAATTTTTTTTTTTTTTTTTTTTTTAATCATTCAATTCCGAGAGCAGATTCTTTTTTTTTAAGTTTCAAACCAAAAATACCGCATCGACTTTCCCGGAAAATAAAGCATCATAACTCTAACGTCTGGTAACAAAATATTTTTACGTATATCGTTCCGTTTAAATAATCTATATATATATTTATAGATATATATTATATACATATAATATATCCAAGAGACATGTATATTTTTCCCGCTTTTTTGTTCTCCTGCGAAACGAATTTATGATTACGCTAAATTCTATGATGTCTTTTTAACTTCCACCTGCTACGTTGACTGGGACATGTTGGCTCGGAGGAGTGTGTGTCTGTGGGAGGAGTGTGTTGTGTATGTTGGGGGGGGGGAGGGGCTAGCAATCATTCTGCGCGCCAAGAAAAGAATAAAGTTACCGTGAACAAGAGAAACTGCTAGAAACCAAACAACATTCAACGATATGCAGCTGGCTAGACAAATCATTTTCCTATGGTGTTAAATGAATGCATAATACTTTAATGTGAAAGTCTGTAGTATTCATATGCATGTTTAAAGGTTTATTATACATTTAAATTCTTTTTAAAGTTCTTAATAATTGGAGTTCGATCATAGCAGCATAGAGTCCAGGAAGGAGTTGAACTGACTAGATTAATTTAATCACACCCCACCTCGCCACGTTGTTGCCTGGGTGGAAAAATTCCCTTTGAACTGAACTGGGTAATTTTTTATGCCAACCCTTACACAAGACAAGTTATCTAACCTGTACCACGCAGTGCTGGTATGTGATACAAAGTCACTTAATGTGGGAGCAGTGATAAAATTGCTTAGTTCCGTCGGCATTCCCTTCAGATAACTCAGAATAAAACCCACCCATGGCTCGTTTTAGAAGAGGAGGCAGATACTGCCAGCATGGGGGAGGGCTTGTTCCATGGAAACTAAGCTGATTATTTCTTATTTTCTCCCAAACAAATATCAGAGCATTGATTTTCCAGAAGTTTGAAAAATTTGGGGTTTTAAGTGATCAGAAGCATTTTGGTAATTCATATCATTATACACACACACGACACAATGCCAGTGTTCAGAGCAAAATAATTTGTGATTTTTTAAATTTAACAGAGTCTATATTTTTGGATCTGGCAACAAAAAAAAAAAACTTTTAAAAAATGGCTAACACAAAATTGTAATTATGAACTTACATGAATGCAATTCCTAACTTTTAGCATGAAATAACCCCTAAAGGTTGACTTGCCAACTAAAATCAATAATCAATCAATATGCCTAATATTTTCAACATAATACCAATTTAAGAATATTTCAACAGTTTTCAAAAATGTCACCTAAGGTATAATATGTCAAGATTAATGAATTAGAAAGTATAGTAAAACCTAACATAAGAGAAAAAAAAAGGCACTTAGAATAAAGAAGCAATTCAATTTTTAAAGTGTCACACGATGAATAAGAACCTGTAGAGATTTAACAAAAACATAAAAAAGGAAGATATATTTTTGTAAATAACTGACTCAAAAGGAAAATCATAAAGCTTTTGGAAGTTACTGCTGACAAAAAATAGAAATATCATTATCCGGCAAGTGATGTTTCAAATTGTAGACTGTTGTTAATAAATTAAAACTCAATTCTAGTAGGAATTTAAACTATTGCATTAAAAACTCATATTACCAAACAAAATAAAACAAAGAGTCACATTCTTTTGGAAGTATTGTGAACAAGCAGTTATTGTCATAGGAACAAATAGGTGACCCAAGTTTCAAATCATGGACAGGCATTTGCGTTAGGAATTCCCTCCTCCTAGATAGGGTAAATAGTGAAAGGACAGACAGGGTTTGAGTTTGGTATTGGGAACCAGTCTAGGTGGAAGGAGAACTCTAAGTTCAAAACCAGTGATAATTCACCTTAAAAATTGACCCATGTGTCAGCCTCTCGTCTGTGATGAAGGTTTGGCGTAAATACATACATTCTTTTGATCCACCTATGGCCCAGTTTAAAATATCAATAAAGCAAGTTTATACAAATCATTTAGATAATTTTACTAATTCTGTTTAATCTATAGCAGGTAAGTATAGGGTTTTTTTTCAAATTCAACCTATATAATCTTACTTAAATAAAGAAAACTATTTTCTCTGAATGTTTGAGATGAGGCTTGATTACTATTATCTTGCGTTATATCGGACTATTGTCCTAATCTTCATTGTTATCTGTACAACTTTCTAGCCCAATATGCCCTCCAGCTTCTTCAGGTATTTCCTTGTCAGACTCGGTGAACCTTCTGTCGTAATCGGGAGCCATCTTTGGACCTTACCCTTTATTTCAGTCCCACAGGGTATCCTGTTACTCAATCACGCTACATACTGGGGTAGAGGCGTCTAACGTGCCCTTAATCAGGATTGGAACCTGCAATCCTAGAGATAACTGTCACTTAGAACTGTCCTTACTCTAACATCCTGGTTGAGATGTTTCCTAAGTCCAGAGCTATTCCTATAAGGATCTATCAAAATGCTAAAAATGGCCTTCTTTCATTTAAAAGTACATGTTATTCCTCTTAAAATAAGACTTTCTAAATATATTTAAGATTACATTTAAACAAAGTCTTATCATTTGGGGCAGATTAAAGAAAATGAATGGTGGACTTCTGGCGGGTGAATGAGTGGTATAGGAATTGTTAAAGAGTCTTAACCCTAACTCCTTTATCCACTGGCCTGTGTCAAAAAAAAAAAAAAAAAAAAAAAAAATTTTTATAAATGTAGAAATGGTTAAAAATTAAATCTGGGGACCGAATTTTAGAAATTAGCTAGCAAAGTCTTTACATTTTTGAAATTTCTTATTAAGTAAGGAAAACGAAAAAAAAAAAAAACAGTTTTATAAAAAGGTTTTGATATAGACACTGAATTGGACATTATTGAACTTCATCATTAACCCTTGATAACAAAACTTTAAATAGAATTAAGCTTTGTATAAAATAGTTAATCTTATCTGAAGCCAATGAAGATGAATATATTCCTAATCATTCTAGCCAATGATAGAATTAAAAATTTGCTTCTTCAAAAAATAATTACAAAATGAATTTTATTTTAGATAAACTGATTTTAAATTAATGTCGTAAAACTGAATGTCTGAAAATTGGCATTCACTTTATAAAAGAAAACATTACTTACTAAGAAACAACAAAAATAATTTTCAACTGAGCAACAATTTTACTTTTACATTCATATAATTCATTGGTAAATGTAAGAGAGACAGATGAATAAAATAGTAATTGTAACACAAATGTTTTTGTGTTTGTAAGAATGTCTTAATAAAATTGACTTTGTTACAGCTAGACTTTGGTGGGTGGGGGGGTAAGGAGTGTTTGTTGGATCTCCCCCTAATTGTATTGGCAATCATTCTCAGATTTTTCCCAATATTTTTCAATGGGAGTTGTGCACACCACGTAAGCTGTGTACAAACAAATATTGTCTCTTTTTGCAAAGAAACAGATCAATGTGCTATATTTTTAGCCACACAGACATTGGGGGAGCTTTTTTTTTTTCAAAACAAAGATTGATTGGCATGTGCCAGGATATTTCACGTAAGAACTTAAATTCTGCCAAGGAATTAAACATCAAGAAGGAGGGCAGGTTAGAAAATGTCAACTTGACCTGCTTAAAAAGAACAGCAAGCACCATTTTGACACTTAAACATTGGTGAGATTTCTGGTAGAAACTTAATTTAAAAGAAAAAAATAATAATAGTATATTTGGTATTCCATAAGAAGTAAGAAAGGGTTTTCTTATGAAATTATGAATTATAACTATTATCGTGTGAGAGAATAAAACTAACGATAAAATCTCAAATTAAGATGGGTTTTGTTTTTTTGTTTTTTACTTTACCTTCTCTTCAAAAGTAACTGGAATTTTGTAAATCTGTAAATTTTACTTGATTTTAAAAATTAAAACTAGAAGATTCAAGTTAGTATCAGTTCAAAGCCTTTAACATCTTGCTTTTCTTTTTTTTCAATGTTTTTTTTTCTTACAATAAAGGAAAAATAAGTGATATATTCAACCATAATCTGAGAGTTACAGCTAGTTGGGATATACACCTTTAGCCTTGTGCAAATTAATTGAAACAAAATGAATAATTCCATTATTTGCATAATATCCCAATCTCTGTTAGCTTGCCAAGTGCATTTGTGCAGCATTATATTTTTGTATACTTCCTTGGAAAGTAACGGTCCATCAAGACAATGGCTGTAGGACAACTAATGGACAGTCAAGACAAATAGTGTTTGGACATGATAAAAATCTGAGCATCACGTTTGACACAAGTATTTTTTCAAGGCCAAACAAATTTCATCATACCAACCTCGAAAATGATTCATATTACTGCATCCACTGTAAATGACCTTATCTTGAGGAAAAAACAGAAATTGATTCCACCTGTCCATCCAGTGGGTTAAAAAACTGAACCGTATGGTTGAAAAAAAAAAAAGGAAACTTAAATGTTTTTTTTTTTGGTTTGTTTTGTTTTAACGGCATATCAACCTTCAAGTGGGTCATTTTAATGCCGATAAAGTTTTGAATAAATCAATTCTTAAATGATAATCAATTTTTTTTATAATACATTTTTCTATTTAAACCATATATGGGACCCTAACAGGTACTACCACTCTGGGTCAAGTGGACAGGGAGCAATGGTGATGAAGGGGTGGCTCCCATTCCCCCAACTCCAGAATGGAACCTCACCATCAGATAGAGTTTATAAGTCATTCCCAGGATTCTAATGTAGACCGCAAGCCACCGCCTTTCTAAGCACCCATATGATAAAAAGGGTTGGGGCTTGCCATAAGGGCAATAGGGTTGGGGAAAATCATATAGGTGCTAGGGCTTGACGGACAGCCAATTGACGAACGGGGGCCTTCTCCAACCGCCTGTCTAGCCCAAGATAGGGCCAAAGTGGAGATTCGGCATGTCATGAACTGGCTCTCCATCCTGGGACTCTATCCTCTAAGCATCCACAGGGTCGCCACCCACGGCCAACAGGTGGCCCATTGGGGGAGGTCTTACCCCCTCTGCAGAGGGCAGTTTGGTGTATTCTAACAGCGCCCCACCGACATGACGGGCTATAAAAATGGTAATTTCAGTTATTTGCATAAGGCAGTAATTCTTCTTTCATTTCTTCAAGAGAGGAATATGTGGGAAAAGTAAATAGATTTTTGACATTGTAAACATATTTGTCAAGTATGCTATGTTTTTGAAGGTTTGTTGGCATTTATGTTAATGGTAAATGAAAGAGTAAAACTAGAAATGACATTTAAAAAAGTGTACACATACAACAACTGTTTAATTGGATGAAGTAATTAAATAAGAAATATGATGATCATAGACACAGACAATGAAATAACAGTCAATTGGCTTCTGTATTGTCCAAAGGTAGTAACTTTTAAAGTTTAAGGTTTGAATCAGAATATCAGACAAAAATCATTTTATTATTATTTTATTCCATAATTGATTAATAACAGAATATTTTAACAAAAACAAACTTAGGCCCAATTTAATTATCAATAAAAGAGAAACTTGAGAGTCTGATTACATAAAAAAATCTAACAAAAGTTCATAGTATTACTAGTACAAAATAAAAAACGACCTCCGGCGATAAAAATAGATTTTTGAAAACATATTGGCCTGAGAGGGTGGGAGTAAAAAATTCAAATGTCAGCGAGTTTGTTACCACTAAGTAAGTAAATCCATCAAATTCATTAAGGATTAAAAAATAAAACAATTTGAAATGTAAACTTTAAAAATATGTATTAAAATAAAACAAACTATATAATGATAATATATACCGTCAGTATTTATTAAACTTGTTTTAAAAAACAATGAGGACTGCTAATGTTGCCATGTTCAATTTTTGAGTATTTATTCTATGTATGATGATTTGGGTATGTGACATAAGCAGTGACGTAATTTTTTTGTTTACAGCAACAAAACGCAGAAGTGATCTTCCATTATTAATAGATTTTGGATTATTTGGACTATTGTCCTGATCTTTATTGGTTAAGTAGATAACAATAAAGATGAAGACAATAGTCCCGAATAATGCAAATTACAAGCCACATCTTAAAATTCAAAAGAAAAAGTTCATTACTAATTAACTTAATCTTTCTTCCAAGCTTAGCCAGTATGGGCTGTAGACATTTGGACTATGAAACACTTAAAGAGCATGGTAGCTTGCTGTATACTGCCTTAAACAAATCTTGGAAGCAGCATCCCATCAAGAAATAACTGTACAGGCGCACTTGCCACCCTATCATACAAAGTAGAATGAGTAAGATGAACCAAGACATGCTG
Source organism: Doryteuthis pealeii (assembly GCA_023376005.1). Lineage (NCBI taxonomy): Eukaryota > Metazoa > Mollusca > Cephalopoda > Myopsida > Loliginidae > Doryteuthis > Doryteuthis pealeii. Next base: position 104,953,654 of record CM042147.1, on the reverse strand, counting down.
ACACTGTTTTGGAGAGGCAAGGACGAACGTCTGTGGATGTTCTCCTTTGACACCTACACATGGACCACGCGATATACGGCTGACCAGCAAAAACCTCCCATGCAATCAATCTCTGTGCAGAGGACCTCGCAGGGGTGATGACTGATAGAGACGTTGGAGAGAGAGTCATGGATATCATGCTGCCAGTGCAACTGATGAATGATGATGATGAATGAACTTCTGTTACATTTTAATGTAATCATATTTCCTCAGGGTTTTTTTAATTATCATTTCTTGTTTTTTTTTTTTATTAGAAAAGAAAAGAAAGATTTCAACCCCTTGATTTCACAGTTGCCTGGCACTTTTAAAAAATTTGTGGAAACACTATCACCCAAAAGTGAGTACATTCCTAATAGAACGAGTTAATTTACTTTAACCTAAAATAAGCAGAATTTTATTATTCTTTAATAATAAATAATAATAAATATAATAATAATAATCTATTAATAAATAATGGAGATCCGCTCCAGGTTTTTGTTGTAACAAAAACTACGTCACTGCTTTACGTCACAACTGTCTAAAATCGTATAAATAGAATAGCTCAAAATTTGAGCATGCCAATGTTAGACGTTCGTTGGTTTTTTAAACAAGTTTTTAAAAATAAGTACATCCTGGTATTATCTATATATGACGTTTTTTTTATTTTTAATATATATTAAAGTTATCAGAACAAAGTTTCCATTTAAAATTTTTTTAAATTTTTTTTACTCCTTTAAATAAATTTTATTTTATTTTTTAACTCCTTTTATAAATTTGAATGATTTTTACTTTACTTATGATACAAAACCATCTGATATTAAATTTTCAAAGCAATAAAAAACAATAAAAGAGAACAAGAAAACAAAAGACATTATATGAAAGAAGAAACAGCAGGATGGTATCCATCCCCCAGGCAATATTTATTTTACCGGTCCGAAGGAGGCGTTTTTTAATTTTTGCTAGTAAAATAATAATGTCTACAACACTGAATCTCTGAATGCAAAATAAAAAAAAAGAAATTG